>JBBBDQ010001061.1:325000-408549 GCA_037127315.1 Ascarosepion bandense | reverse complement strand
AATCATTTCACTCCAAGCAAGGCAGAAATGCCACTGATGAGCTGGGGGATGCATAACTGTAAAAAGATTAATTAGAAAAGAGTGAGGAGTACAAACTAGTTAGAAAGGAGCAATAGAAAGCTGAGAATGCAGGTGCAATGACAGATACGTAGATGGAGAGAAAGGGAAGGTTATACGGGGGTGGGGAGAGAGCTAGAGTCCAGTGGTTAATAGATGAGTATTGACATTGCATTTAAATTTCTGGAGATTGTAGCCGTCAGGAAAGCAAGAATATGGGAGCGAGTTCCATAGGGGGGAAGTGCGAGAGAAGAAGCTGCAGGAGTAGAATTGTCGTCTGCATTTGGCTAACCTAACTGTGAATAGGTGGGACCCAGTTGCCAATCTGGTTGCACGAGTAAACACCTGTTGAGGAGGCACCAGTGACTTAACTTCATCCGAGCAGAAGCCATGAAAGTATTTACAGAACAGACAAAGGGAGGCCACATTTCAAAGGTGGGGAAGTGGCTGCAGTCGAGCCGCCAGATCAGTACCTATCACATTATGAGGTAGGACCACTTTTGATAGTAATTACAACTTGAATTCTGCATGGGATTGACTCGTACAAAGTTTCCATTCCTCAGCTAAAACAGTCTTCATTTCTTTCAGTGATGTTAGTGGAGGATATCAACTCCTTACTTGTTTTTCTAAAATGAACCAGAAATATTCAATAATATTGAAATCTGGAAACTATGTTGGCCAGATAAGATGTTCTACTTCACTTGAATGTTCCTTAGGCCCTTCAGCTACAACTTTATCAGTATGAATGGGTGCATTATTATCCTGGCATTTCTCACCAGAAACAGTTCCTAAACCATAGGATGAAGTTGATCACTTAAAATCCTTAAATAGTCTTGACTGTTGATTTTAAGAAACTTATTTAAATAATATCTATTAAAAAAAGAACTATTTCAGCAAAAAAAAAAAATGAGTACTACTTAAATCAGCAAACATAAAAAATATACTTGCTTTTGACAGTAATTAAATTTTCCAAAATTTTGGGACTAGATGTTTCTATTATTTTGTCCCCCTCATCTATGTGTGTGTGTGTGTGTGTGTGTGTGTGTGTGTGTGTGTGTGTGTGTGTGTAATCTTGTCAAACCTGTTTTGTTAAATAATATCGACAAAGTTGTATATCAAATTTTTAATTTTTTTTCAAATTTCTCAGTTATCTTATATTATCACTAAATTTACCAAAGTTCATATTGCTATATTTTTTTCCGCTCAAGTACTTTTAAATGTTCTTACATTCATTTGCAAGAATTGTTCTGTGTATATTTATGTAATGTGTTTTTTGTTTAATTCTGGCAATCTCAGGTTTGATGGAACCAATTTCAAGTCAATCAAGGTGTCAAACTCAAACTTTCTGTGCACATATATATATATATATGTGTGTGTGTGTGTGTGTGTGTGTGTGTAGTTAGTAGCACACCTGCAAGAATAGATTTTTTTGTCTTTTTTTCAGGACTTGGTACATATGTGTTTTCATCAAATCTTCTTCTGTGGTTTGTAATATTTTATTTCCATCATTTTTATAATCTGTCAATCCCTCATCAACCCACTGGGCTGTCAAGAATAAAATTAAGAATTATTGATTTATTCGCTCAGTACTTTTTAGTGGAATTTCTAATCGGAATCAGGAAAACTGTTCATAGCAATCTTTTCATCTGATCTATGTCTGTCTGTGTGCTTCTTTTTACATTTGTTTCCATCATATTTGCTGAGATTTTTCACATTTTGCTTGAATGTCAGTTTACACAGTTCGAAGAAAACAGAACAAAATGCTATATTGAATAACATGCATTTCTTTGATTGATGGGATTAAGTCTCCATATTATTAATTTTCATGAGTCTTTCATTGTATTATTGCTTATTTTTCCAACTTTCTTGATCAAATAACCTAGAACTGGAATTGGATTGGCTGATTTTCCATGTCTAATATTACTGATTTATTTAATGTTGAAATCAATTTTGTTTTTTGTTTAATGTTTCACTCTGATTAACTTGATTGGTGTGATGGATAAATTGTCATTTAAATTACTTGAAAAAAAAATCTGAAATCTAATTTTAACAGATATATATATCAAAATGACACAAAAGTATCTTGAAGTATAAGAGTAAATTTATTCAATAAAATTTCTATTGGCTTCAACCATGGCCTCCAGATGACTTTGGAATCTCTGGCAACTCTTCTAGATGGTCTCCTTCTTTAAGTTAATGAATGCTGCCATAATTCTTCAGTTCATCTTTGGTGTTACAAAGACTTTTGTTGGTCTCTCATTCAACTGTGCCCCACATATAATAATCAAAGGGGTTGCAGTCTGGGGAGTTAAATGGCAAGATGTGAGGGGTGATGTGGTGGTAGAAATTGTCTGACAGTCATAACTGTGTTCTCTTGCTTGCATGGAAAGATGCAAATTCCTGTTGCTAGACATAGATTCTTCCAGCAGCCACCCAGGGCAGCATCATCTTCTCAAGGCACTTGATGTAGGCCTCCATATTGTGTTTATAACCCTCACCAACAAATTTAGAAGTTCTTTTTTTATCAGAAAAATCAGTGAGTTTTTGGACCTGCCATATTTTTGTAATTAGACTTATCTGTTTCTGAATCCTTTGTACTGTCCTCATATTGACACACAAACTGTTTTGACATGTTCGTAATGGAGATTCTTACATGAATGCTAAGCAGTACAGCATGTCAATTCCAAATTTCTGGTAGGGAATTGAGTCATGGTACTCAACTAACTGTTGGGATGCCCGCGCCTATTCGGCTATAATGGACTATTCCATTACTATGTAAAGTAATGGTGGCATCTACGTAGGAGAGTGTGCCGAGCAGCCGATCGACAAGTCCGTCGTAGACTTCCGGTGATGACCCAGAAGTACCCATTGCTCATACTACGTCTTACGACGGTTGAGACGATTAACATTTATTCTTGTATTAGATACTAATAACCTTTGTAAATACTATTTTCATGGAATACAACAATTAACCTATTCCTGCTGTTGAGTTATTTATTCTTACTCATGACATAACACTAACCTTACTATACTGTACAGTCAATAAAATCAAAAACAAATGATGGGCAATAATTTACCTATCAGTGAATATTGAACATTTATATTTGATGTGCATTGTGAGGTAATGTATATTGGCTCATAATGAGGAATTGGAGAGCTGAGTTCAAATTCCACTCGTTAGTTTCATTCACTTACACTCAAATACCCTTGGTAAAGGTATGAATCCTCTAACTATGGTTTGAACTTTATAGATGTGTGCAATGAGTGTCTAGATAATTTATTTGGAAAAGTGTCTGGGATTTTCTTACTTCACATTTTTGTTGAGTGCTAACAGATAAATAGTACTCTTATGGCCTGAAAAGGAACTGATATTTTCATTGACGCACATGTTGATGGCATGTCTGTGTTGACTTCTTGTCCATTAGTGAGAATGCCACATTTTTCTGTGTAGAGGAGGAAAGTAGGGTTGATTCTTATTGGTTCAGAATGAGTGAAGTAATGATAATTATAATTGTTATAGTTATTTTATTATCATTATTTTTGCAGCATAATTAATTTTTTATGGATTTCTTTATACAAGAGTTTCTTTGCATCTTACTTCTCTGTAGTGAAAGCAGTCAGTATATTAACTGAAGTAATTTGAAATAAGAACAAGGAAATTATTCTTAGCAATATACTGAATGCAATTGCAAAATTACTTCAAAAATTGGCCCTGGCTTACCACATGTAAAGTAGGTAGGAAGATTATTAGTTTGTTGATTTGGTTTTGACCTTTGTATTCTGAGAGCCATTATGGTATTTTCACCATTATTCTGAATCATGTTTTCAGGTTTATTCAAAACTTCATAATGTTACTTTAAATTCACTAAATGTTACTGTCTTTCAGAGTAATAAAAGCTGTGAACAGTTTAAATTTAGAAGGAAGGTTTTTTAGAATGACAGATATTAAGAAGTTATTGTTAATCACTTTGCCTTATGTTTAATTAAAGTTGCAGCATTTTCAGCTCTAATTATCTGTAATTATTGTTGCTTGTTTGATACATATATCTAAATCAGTGAAGACACAGTATAGACATTGCTAAATATATTCCCAGTGATTATTATAATTTTGAATAATATAAATGGTTGAAGCCTTTATCATAATAACCAAGGATTTCAACAATAGCAGTACTTGATATAGAAAATTGCAAATACAGAACTGAACAAGAAATACTGAAAAATATGTTAGCACTGTTTTCATGAATTCCTGAATGGTCTCTTGTGGTACTCTAGGGTTTCGGAGAACAGCAGTTGAGAAACTCTGATTTAACACAGTTGTAGAGCATTGGGTATCGGCTCGGAACGAGAAATCGGAGAGCCGAGTTCGAATTCCAACTGAATTTATTGCATTCACTTACATGCAAATACACTTGGGAAAGGTATTAATCCATCTCTTCCTTCCAGTTATGGGTTAAATAACAGGACAGATTGGGTTCTATAGCCTTGGCTGGCAACCAGTCTACCACAGAAAGCAATGGCAACCTACTGTGGGATAATCTTCTACCCAGTCAGTCATGTCTCTTTCGAGACATGATAGCCAAAGCGTGTTTCACGTATGACACTTAACTGACTGACTGACTTAATGTAAGGACTGGCATTTAATATTTTTTTATTCTTTTAGATTTAAATAATGAGGGTCATACAGCTCCATGGACATGGTGTGTCATACATATGTGACATACATAGTGAATTGGTACCACAGAGTGGTAAAAATAGTAAACAGGACTTGCCTTTTTCTTGATGAAAGAGAGTTTGTCTTTGTCTGACATGTAGGATTTCAATAAAAAAAACGTCTGTAATGTTCTTGTGGTGAAAAAAAAACAATGAAAAAAACTAAATAAAATTAGTAGCACAACAAGAACTGCTATGTGTATCAAATTATGCTAATGATTCTTGCCTCCACATCTGATCTGGCCACTCAGAAAAATTGCTTGATGAATAAAGGTCAGTTTTTACTAACAGCAGTTGACATTTTGGTAGATTGGCGAGCAAATGTACATTTCTGTTGCTGCAAGGAGAAAATTGGATTTCTGTCCCTGTTTTTGTTACTACATTGCCAGCTAGACTGTTTACAAGAGATTTGCAACAGAATTTCTTACTTGCATATGGATTTACTACTGGACATAATAGTCTGAACTAGTGGAATGAAAAAATAGAGGTTTTAAGACTTACCATAGACTACAGATAAGATTGCAATTCTGTGTAGGAACAAAATAGTTGAGAGAAAAATAAATCCTCCCTTACAAGAGCACATCAATGATTTTGAACAAGCATGGAATGTGCAGACTGAATAGCCCCAACCCAAATATAGCTGCAATACTAACATTTTTGGCATACTCTGATGCTTTTAAAGATAAGACAACATAAGGCATCACATACTTCCTGAAACTAGATTGTGAACTGACTGTTTTTCTGACAATTTTAATATAATTCTCATTTAATATAAGTAAATGGAAAGTGAAGTATGTTTGACCTCACAGGTTCATTCATTTTATGCTGACATGTTGCATTATTTAATGTTAAATGTTCTATAAGGCACCCAGTGATGATTGAGCTGTGAAATTTTGTAGAGTGAACTCACTGAGAATTGAGCTCACTACTCAGGAATAATGGCCAGACTATCCTCATTAACCATTACTCCATGCAAAGGTGAGATGCCTGACTAAGAGTTAACAGCAAGGAGAATATCAGTTAAAGCTTCAGTGCTGGTTAAGAAAGGTTGTTTTCAAATCAATGCATTCAGGGAATGATTTAATTTGCTTCTTTAAGTTTTAGAGAAAGAAGACGACAGAAATCTTTAGACATATAAGGCAGATAATCTTGAGACTTTACAAGCAAGCTATACACTTTGGATCTTAAGGGTTTTATACATATCATTTATATAAAAAGTTTTCTTGTGTATCCTTTACTTAAAGAGGAGTGTCTACTCTTTCTGTAAATGGGTATTGTTTCTATCCTTTGTGTCTTTATGTAAAAATGTCACATATATACTCTTTATTCAGAAGAACTTAATGTATATACTTTATTTAAGTTTTTATGTGTGCTTCATTTAAAATAGTTTCATACACATTTTATGTGAAGGGATTATATAAAAAAAGAATTTATAGATACAATTTAAGAGTGTCAAGAATGCCCTAAATGTAAAAGGATTTCATCTATAAACATTATGAAAAAGACCTATGCTTTCTTTACATGGTTTTGTCTGTATACTTCATGCAAAAGAAGATTATATATACCCTTAATGCAAAACAATTTTGTGTACACTTTTGATTTAAAATTGAGCTTTATTATTACCATTGATGTCAAGTTGTTTTGTGTACACTCCTGATTCTAAAAGGGATTTATCTATACCTTTGATGCCAACGGATTGTGTGTACTTTTTATTCGAAAGGGATTTATCTATACCCTTGATAATAAAGGATTTTTTGTGTAGCCTTCATTCAAAAGGGAGTAATCTACACCCTTGATACAAAATGGTTTTGTGTACTTTTGATTCAAATTATGTAAAACTAAAAGTATAATCTTCAGTTTTTATCAATGAAAGGAATTAAAGATCATGGAACTATTGAAGAGCAGCTGACAAGATATTTTACGAGAATTTTTGTTTGCTTTTATACTGGTTCTTCTTGCAGAGATAGTGACTCAGTGATTCAGTCCAGTTTGTTGATAGAGTTGAAGGTAATGATTTATCTAAATTATAATTCTAAATATCTTTCCTGTTCTTTCAATCAGTGAACTCTCTAATCTTTTAAGAATTATCAGAAATTCTAAGTTGAAATATTAGGCATTACAATTTAATTTGTGAAATTTTCCTGTGAAAGTAATGTTTGCTGACTTGTTTACTATTGGCTGTCGCCACCTTCAAACTATACCCTTTGTGAAGATATGAACTTTATGAGGAAATTTTGAATTGCTGGAAACTTTCTTGGAACTTCTTTCTCAGGATAACTTTCAATAATGTAGTCATGTGTGGTGGGATATCGGGGATTTCAGCAAAGTGTTTGTTTGGGGTATTTTAAATTTTGGAAATGGTATAAAGTTTACAAGGACTAAGTCTCATGATGACCCATTTTTTTGTAGACTTCTTAGCATGGAACATGTTACCTCTTCTCCTTCTTGAATTCTCTGTGAGAATATACAAAACCATTTTGCAATTTATATTCAGTTCTGCTACCAGTGGCATGTGTAAATCTTCAATCTGAACCCACCAAGGTTCAGACTCTGTTCACTTAGGTAGAGTGAGTGGCCATGTTTAAATGTAAAATGAACTGTCAAACAAAAAAGAACTGAAAAGAATGTTTACAATAAGAAAAGAACAGGGCAAAAATAATATAAAGCAATCAAACAATATATGTGAGGCAAATAATCATTAGTAAAGCAAAGTAACAGTAATATAGCAAAAAGCTCACAAACTAAGAATTGGGGTTGACATGCAAGAGCGAACACAGTGTTCTGACTTCAAGACAAAACAGACCAGGACTGAGTCAGATGAAACCAACAAGTGGCCTGTCTTTTTGGCTTGGAAGAAATCCCAGCTTCTGCCTATAGATTTGGGAGGTGAATGTTTTGTAGTTATTTATAATGAGCACTGGGACCAACAACAAATGTATCTGTCTTTTTGGGTTTTTTTAGGTGCCCATGTCTTGCCTTATATTAAATCACCTGTGCAAATCAAAAGCTCTTTATTTCTTCACAAGATGTTCCCATAATCCATTTCTTCCTGGCCATTTTAGCAATCTTCACATTAAAATTTGATAATAAGCTACGTCAGATTCTTCTCATATATTTTCCACTAACATGAACATATCCAACTTTCTCTACTGCTCGGCAACAAATGGCTAATCTGGACTTTGTCTCAAGAAAGTTAAACTTGGAATGTGCCCAGATGTTTTCAAGTACAAATGTTTGCCCCAGAGACATTGTGCTGTCATTTCATGAATTAAATTGTTACACTTCATAGCATCATTATTTGATCAGTTATTCATTCATGTCATTATTTATTTCTTAACATGTCTACCTGTTAATCACTCTTTGAATGTATAAAGGAGAATTGGGTCAACCTGATAAGAGTTGGTTGTATGTGGTACAATAAGCACCAGAAGTTAGGTCTTCTTCCACAATTGGCTGCTGAGAGTGGACATTCTACTTAGAATAGGTGTTACTGAAAAAATTTGCATACAAATGATACTAGGCAGCTATTAATCAATAGACAGTATGGGTCTGGGACTGAGAGACCAGCATTTTCTCAGTTGTAAAGGAAGCTTTCTCGACAAGCAAACTATTGGAGTTTTATGTCAAAGCTTTGAGTTAGATTTTATCATTTTACTTCATTAAGAAGACCAGAAAAGACAAAACAAGAATTTTTATGAGTTAGTATTATTTGCTGAATTATTGAGGAAAGTATATCTGTCTTTGTCTGCATTATAAAAAATTACATGCTACAATAAAGGTCTGAAAAAGTTTGCAGACAATACCACTGAAAATATGAGTGAAATGAAAAGGTTAGAAGATTGCAATGAATAATTCAGAAGAAAATAAGTGATACTTAGAAACATTTGAATGGTGCTGGAATCGTCTACTTAGATTTAACTTGGGCTTTGTTGGCAGTGAAAAGTTAGACAGGCTGAATAACTGTAAAGCTTTTAAGACGAATATTAATTTCCTTCAGATGCACTTAGCTTTCTCTGAGTTGCCATTATGGAAGGTGGCACTGTGTGAACCATTTAGACAGTATGTGAGTGCAGTATTGGCATGTGGATGGTATGAATAATGGTAAATGGGATCTGAAACCATGTTTCAAGTGAATAAAAAAAGTTGCTTCTCCATCTGCCACGGGACACCAGTTAGAAGTTTCTGCTATATTTTGGTTAATTTATTCTGGAATGCTACAATCAATAATAGTTCTTTCCATATGCAATGTGGTTGATACTCTTCTGCTTGCTGTTTACATGAAAGCTTTTTTCTCCCAAGGCAAAACTTCTGGTGTACAGGTGGGGGAAGAGTAGGGTTTCCTTTTGAGCTGAAGACCAAAATTGATTGAGCAATCATTTTCATTATTAATTAATGATCCAAATAAGTTTTATTGAATTATTGAACCTATGCATATGTTACTGAAAGAATATTATTTTTAATGTATTTAATATTTGCCATTAAGGGTAAAAATGATATCTCTTAAGAATTTGTAAAGACCATTTATATATGGTAGAAAGTTAACCAAGAATAGATTCAAAATACATAGGGCAATGAATATTTGACCTTTTACAAGAGCAGTTTTGGGACACCAGTTTTCCATTATAATTTGTCCTCCTCACAGCTTAGTAATAATTATCCTAATTTTTCTTCCACTTTATTAACTACGCCATAACTATTATCAGTTGTTTAAATAACCCACAACATTTTTTGACCTGTTTATGAATAGACCAGTACCTTTCTGGATACCTATACTTCTCAGTCAGACAGATGTGCATTGTGGTGCAATGGATATTGACTCGTAACAACAAATCAGGGTGCCGAGTTCAAATTCCAGTTAAATTCCTTGCATTCACTTACTCATAAATACCCTTGGGAAAGGTATTAATCCATCTCTTCCCTCCAGTTATGGGTTAAATAATAGGACAGATTGGGTTCTATAGCTTTGGCTGGCAACCGGTCTACTACAGAAGCAATAGCAACCTACTGCAGGATAATCTTCTGTCCAGTCTGTCATGTCTCTTTCAAGACATGATCGCCCAAGCGTGTTTCACGTATGGCACTTAACCCTCTAGGGCCATTTGTATCATATTTGATACAGTATGAAAACAAGCTTTGAAAGAAATATTTTCCTGAAAAATTTTTTAAGAGAAATATTTTATAAATTTCAAATGAAAGCAGTACTGACTGCTCAGTCAATGAATACCAAATGTTTCCTTATAGGGAAATACTGTATCAAATATGATACGAATGGCCCTAGAGGGTTAACTGACTGACTTACGTAATGTAAGGACTGACATTTAATATTTTTTTATTCTTTTAGATTTAAATAACGAGGGTCATACAGCTCAATGGACATGGCGTGTCATACATATGTGACATACATAGTGAATTGGTACCACAGAGTCGTAAAAATAGTAAACAGGACTTGCCTTTTCTTGATGAAAGAGAGTTTATAAAGCCTGTATCATGTGTGGCACTTGACTGACTGATACTTCTGAGACATAATTTACCAAATCTCATAAACTTAAAGATGAGTTTTACAAATTTATATTTGTTATTGAAGTAAAACGACCACTTTCCCACCACCGTAAGGTTGCTTTGCTGTTTCATTTCTATAAATACTTTCATGTTAACTGTTTGGATATGCTCTTCATTATAGTGACTAGACATTTTGAATTTATGCACAGATCTAGACAGGTGTCAAGATATGGAATTTGAAATTTGCTTATTGGGCTATTTCTTTGGATAATAACCACACATTCTGTCTCGCAATTGATATTTAGTCCTTTCTTCTTGCTCTCCTTCCCTATCTTCTGTAGGAATTCTTGTAGTTTCCTTTCTGGTTCTGCTACCACCACTGTAATCTGCATATCTTAGATGAAGATTTTACTGCCAATAATGAATCCTGGTAGAACTTATAATTTTCTAATTGTCTCACTATATAGTCTTAATATGAAGTGAATTATTCTTCTATTAAAGCAATCTAATAATTGTTAGGCTTAGAACATTTCTGGGGGAGTTTTTAATTTCATGAGTGTTAGTTTTCTTGAATAATTTATTTAAACTTCATTCTTGACACAGAAAATTAATATTTATAGATTATATCACTGGGATACTAGATCATGGAACTATTGTATTGCACTTAATTTGAATGTTGTGATTTGACATGCTACATAAGAACACAATATATTTTTTTTCCAAATCACAACTGTTTTTTGAGGAAATGAGTTGAAATGATTAAGTTCAGGTTCAAAATCGTTATATAATTTCATTTAGGTGATCCCTAAAAGCCTCATAGCACAGCATTATAAAATTTACAGTTTTTTAAACTTTACAAATTTCATATGGACAAGATGTATGACATAAGGACATTATTACTAAACCATTGTTCCATCAAATAAGACCTTCATTTACTTTAAAGGAAAATTATGTGGAACAATTTAGCTGTATTATGATGTAATATATTACACAATATACAATATATTATACAATGCAGGAGTTTTAATTTGATTCTCAATAAGCAACACAGATTTTAAAAAATCTGTTTCATAATTTCTGACCAGCAGTATTATGGTGTTGTATATACGTTCATTTGTTTTTTGTCTTTACTAATTACTAGCAGTAATTACCTGGCATTGCACGGAATTTAGAAGATATAAGTCTACTTTTAATTTTTTGCAGACATTATTAACTCTTTGATTTTTTTTAAAGAGTTTTCTCCATGTAAAACTTGCTGTACTGAACTTATCTTTGACAAAAAATACTTAAAAATAAGAAATTAAAACAAAAATAAATATGAGGGCGACCCACAATTTCTTATTTTTTGTTGAATTTACAAGGGGTGTGTAAGTTTTGAAACAAACTGGATGAAAAATGTGGAAGTGTATGTGAATAGAAATCATTGAGGATACACACACACACACACACACACACACACACACACACACACACACACACACATCTTCAATTTTATTCATATAGATGATCTAACAAATCTTATTCATTGTGTAGCCTTTATAGTAATTTGTTAGTATATTTTTTATACAGTTTTTCTCACTTATTGAAACAGTAAACAAAATTGCAAATTTTTCTTGTGGTTATTCATGAGTAGAATTCTGGTTTGAATATATTTTCCATTCAATGTATCTAATACATCCTTATTTGGAGTTCCTCTTGAAATAGGAAAATCTTAAAATCAGTTTGTAAGCAAAAACCTTCAGAAATTAGATATTTCTGTACATTTTTTCGGATGATATTTAAAATTAAATGCTTACCAATCAGTAAAATCTATGAATATAATTTTTCATTTGAGCATTTATCTCATCAAACCCCACCTTTCAAATTGAGTGCAATGCTGATTTTCTAAAAGAAATGAAACTCAATCTACCCTACTGGGGTAGATCCTTACAACCAGGACAAGGCCATGTATGGTAAATCTATGAAATGGCCTTTTCTAAGCCAGTAGATCATATCAAATCATGTGTCCTGTAACCCAAGAAAGGTTCTAATAACATGGCAGCAATGGCAGTGGTGTGTCTTAGACAAGATTGTCTGATAGAGTCCATCCTACATCAGGCTAGTTTTCATTCTCCAAGACTAGTTGCCTCATCAACGCAAGAAAGTCCAGTGTATCTAATATCTAGCTGGCAGTGGGAGAAGAGAATGCTTTAAAAGTTTTTCAAGGATATTTATGTGAAAGTGATTTGGCTGAAATTTGTTTTCAACTCACTGATTTCTCTTTTTGAATTGTTAACCACAGTTTCATCTACACATTCATGTCAGTATTGTGACCTGTGTTTTTCTGTAGAAAGTGATAAAAATGGATTGACTTTTTTTATGCATTTTTCTTTAGCTTTTTTTGTTTGTTTGTTTATTTATTTATTTTTTTTTGTTTAAGATTTAAATGTTATTTCCATTTTATGTTTGTTTTGCAGGTGAGTTATTAAAGCTGATTTTTGTTGGTAATGGGCACCCTGCAAAGTCAAACTGCCAATTGTGAAAACCAAAATAGATTTTCTTAAAGAAAAAGGTAAATTATACTTTCTTTATTATTATGTAGGCATAAAAAATAAAATAAAATGTAGTGTAACAATTTTTTCAGAGTCAGCTGACTTATGAATGATACAGTCAATTCTTTTAGCATTTTTTTTTAAAATTCTATATACTTTCTTTTTTAAGATTTAAAATACTCAAGTAATAGAAGTATAACTTTTCAAGATGACAATTTTGACTGATAAAAAAAATGAACCCAAAGACAACAAAGACTTACTTTGTTGATATCTGCTATGTTTGCTTCCAAGTTGTTTGTTTGTAAATATATATACTGATAACTACAACATCATCAAAATGTCTTACACTCTATTTATCCAGTACAAGTTCTATTGGAGAACATTTAAAGATACATTTCTGTCTACTTTCACAATAGAGGAAAATACTAGTTAACAATATACTACATCATGGGAACAAACCTACACCGAACAAAAAAGTTTTTTCTCGCACTTCTCGCCTGTGGAACTCCCTTCCATATACTTGCTTTCCTGATGACTACAACCTCCAAGAATTTAAATGCAAAGTCAATTCCCATCTCTTATTCACTTAACTCCAGCCCTTTTTAAATCACCCAGTGTATCGTGTTCTTTTCCTTTCTCTCTACCTCGTAACTGTCTTCACTCCTATGTTCACATCCTTCTCTTGCCATTTCTCTTTCACCCCCTCTAGCTGGTTCGTCTTTGTTTTCACTCTCCCCCTGTCTAAAACTTTAACTCTCTTATGTAGCCCCCTGCACATAAGTGGTGGTACCACCTTGCTTGGGGTGAAATGATTAAAGAAAAAATTTAAGCATTGCAATATATAAGCTCTTTTATGCAAATACTTTTGCCAGGATTAGTATGGTTGAAACTTAACAGAGTTGAAGGTGTCTTACAAAGAAGCCAACAAAATGTTCTTTATTTTCTATTTTTTCTTTTCATTGTTTTATTTGAAGTTTCTCATCCAAACATGAAGTCCTTGTTCAGTTTGGCTGAAGCAATTAATTTGCAGACTAGTCTATTCCTTGTAGAATGCCAAAAGAAGAGAAAAATTGTAATGAATAAAAAAAAAGATTCTACTATTAGTTTTATTTGGCTCGCTAACATCCACAGAGAAAATTGTGGGTATAAATTGAAGGAAGAAGGAGAAGCAAAGAGTTATAAAAAAATAGAGAGAGCAAGAGAGATAGTGAGAAAGAGCTAAAAGAGAATCTACTCAGCAGAATATTTAATTATAAAACAATTGCTACCAGGTTTTATTTGCAATGAAATAAATACCACAGAAGACAAAGTGGCCGCAAAGCTTATTACCTGTCTGTCATCTGCTGTAATTCACTCTTTAAGCATTTCCCTCCCACTCACATTTTTCTTTCTTCATTTTTTTCATATCTTTCTTTCTGTCAATTTTATCTATTCTTTTCTTTTCTTTGTCACAAAAGAAATAAACAAATCTTCTGTTTTTTAATCTTCTTATCAATAGTGGGGGGGGGGTGCCTGTCATACAGAAGAATTGGGTTCAATTCTCTTCTAAAGAGGTGTAATAACTTTAGTGACTGTTACATTGTTCAACAGACTCTACCATGGATGCATATCTGAACACTACAAGTATAACCTCTTCAAGTCAGAGGTTCATTTATCCTGGGTATGACAATGAACTACATCAAGCAGCAAGTCCTCTGATCAAGTGGTTTTGAAAAGTGAGGAAGCACCTCTTAATTACAGTTGTTCCTAGGTCCACCCTGACTCAGGGTGGTAGCATCTGTTAGGGTCCTAGCTATGGGCTAATAGTTAACTCCGAAACTGGGGTTAATAAACCATGAAAGCATAAAAATAGATTTTGATAGTAAAAATACCAGCAATGCATTTTCTAAAAAAATACCTGTAATAAATTTGAAAAAAATTACCTGTTATAAATTTTAAAAAAAATACTTGTAATAAATTTGAAAAATACCTGTAATAAATTTTTAAAAAAATACCTGTAATAAATGTTTTAAAAAATACCTGTAATAAACTTTAAAAAACTATTTGTAATAAATTTGAAAAAAATACCTGTAATAAATTTGAAAAAAAAATACCTGCAATTAACTGGAAAAATACCTACAATAAATTTGAAAAAATACCCACAATAAATTTGAAAAAAATAGCTGTAACAAATTTGAAAAAAAATATTACTAGTAATACATTAACTCTCAATCAGAAACCCTCTTTAGAATAATATGACAACGAAACCTGTTTTTTACAGAGAATGCATATTTTTCAAATGAATCCATCCTCAATCTCTAGTTGGCATTAAATAACCGACTGAGGTTGATATGCCGAAAAATAAACCAAACCATCAGAAGTTCATCATTATCTATCCTCCATTTGCTCATAATCCAAAGAAAGGTCTGTCGGAGTTTTAACTACAGTCACTTTCTCATCAGTTTGACATGGCTTTCTTCTGTCTTTTCCGAAAATGATTTCAGGGCAACTGCTCTGAGGACCGTTTTTATTCCTGGTGCCCCAACCACTTGAAATTAAGTTTGTCACTAGATTGTTATCCAGGTCCTACTTTTTACCATTGAAATAGTTAAATGTAATCACCTCTTCGACACCAACAGTTTCTTTTCTCACCCTTCCCACCTGTAAACCTCCCTACCATTTACTTGCTTTCTTGATATACACAATCTCCAAAAATTGAAGTGCAACACCAATTGCCATCTTCAATTTCCTTGAATCTCACCATCCTTTTATCCTTTGCTCAATACCCCTTCATTTATCCTTTTCTCAAGTACCCAATCTTTTCTCTCACTAAACATCCCTGCATACTAGTGGCAGTTCTACCTTGCGTTTTTCTTTATTTTTAAACGTTTCACCCCAAGCAAGGCAGTAATGCCACTGATGTGCAGGGGGCTGCATAAGAGAAAAAGATTAGATAGGAGAAGAGTGAAGAGTTACAGGAGGTGTCAGAGAAAGGAGCCTGAGAAGGATGGGAATACAAATGTGATGACAATTGCAAAGGTAAAGAGAAAGGAAAAGATATACAGGGTGATGTAGAAAGAACTGGAGTCAAGTGGTTAATAGATGAGTATTGACATTGCATTTAAATTCCTGGAGGTTGTAGCCATCAGGAAAGCAAGAAGAGTTCCACAGTTGGGAAGTGTGAGAAAAGAAGCTGTTGGAGTAGAATTGTTGGCTGCATTTGGTTGATCTAAATGTGAATGGGTGGGATCTAGTTGCTAGTCTGGTTTCACGTGTAAACTCATGTGGCAGGGGCACCAGTGACTTAATTTCATTTGAGCAGAAACCATGAAAATATTTATAGAACAGACAAAGGGAAACCACATCATAATGGTGAGAAAGTGGCTGGAGTTAAGCCGCCAAGTCAGTACTTATCACATTACTTGTTCTCGTTTGGAGCCTGTTGAGAACACTGAGATGAACAGCTGGGGTGCCTGACTATATATGACAGCAGTATTCCATGCACAGACAGATAGTTGGGTTGAAATGACAAAAAAATTATCTGATTTATTCACAATTCCTGCAATTAGTTTCCTTTAGTCAATACTTCTGCAACATGTATCACCTACTCGATACAGCAGTAACCATCTAACATCCTGTGGCAGACGAGGCATGAATACACATGCCATACATCACTCATACATCCACCAACCAATTTGTTTTGCTCCAAACTGACAAAACACATTGAAAGAGTCTGTTGAGTATGCATTCACAAGGACCTCTACTCCTTACATAGTTTCTGGTATGCAGTGAAAGCCCCACCTCGAAATCATCCTGTTTGATCCTCATCAAGTTACACAGTTCACATACTAACTCAATGTTCTCAATCTGCTACATGATTGGTTAATTGGTAGCAATGCCACTAAATTCATGGATCTGTTGAATGCCAAATGTCATCTCCTACATTTAAATTCAACCCTCTACCTTGAGTGACACTCAAGCTTTGCAACTTTTAGTCAGAAAATGAATTTAAAAAAATAAAATACAACCTTTCATTTTATTGATTTTGTCTCCACCAAACATCCTGTTTGATTTTCTTTCCTTCACTCTATGTTTATTCTTTCTCTCTTTATTCTCTATTTTATTCTTCTCCTTGTTGTCTTTCTTACTCCTCTCTTTATTTTCTCTCTTATTTCTCTCTTTATTCTCTCTCTTATTCTTCTCTTTATTTCTCTCTTATTCCTCTCTTTATTCTCTCTTTTATTCTTCTCCTTGTTGTCTTTCTTACTTCTTCTTTATTTTCTCACTTATTCCTCTCTTTATTCTCTCTCTTATTCCTCTCTTTATTTCCTCTCTTATTCCTCTCTTTATTTTCTCTCTTGTTTTTCTCTTTATTTTCTTTCTTATTCCTCTCTTTATTTGCTCTCTTATTCTTCTCTTTATTTTCTCTCTTATTCCTCTCTTTGTTCTCTCTCTTATTCCTCTCTTTATTTTCTCTTTTATTCTTCTCTTTCTTTTCTCTCTTATTCCTCTCTTTATTTTCTCTCTTTTTCTTCTCTTTATTATCTCTCTTGTTCCTCTCTCTATTTTCTCTCTTATTCTTCTCCTTATTCTTTCTCTTATTCCTCTCTTTATTCTCTTGCTTATTCCTACCTTTATTCTCTCTCTATTCCTCTCTTTATTGTCTTTTATTTCTCTCTTTGTTCTTTCCCTATGACCTTTACCTGTATTAATTTTCCACTTTATCTAAAAAAGTCAGATCAATAAGTCTTTATGCAGACATAAGAAAGAATAAGAAAGAGGCAATAAAAAAATCTTATGCCCATATTACATTGAAACACCAATTACCATATGATCACCAAAGTTAAGCAATGCCAATCTAGTCTGTATGTGCTTGTGAATACCAGGAACCATAAACTTTGATGTGCAGTTGATATAAAGAATAATGACTTCGAATTGTTAATCACTGAGCCAAAATTGAATTCCAGTTGGATTTATTATATTCATGTAATCACCTCTTTTTCTCCCGGCTATGGGTTAATTAGCATTCAACTAATTAACTTATTCTTTGTATCCACTTACGTGTAAATACCCTTGGGAAAGGTATTAATCTGTCACTTCCTTCCAGTTATGGGTTAAATAACAGGACAGATTGGGTTCTATAGCCTTGGTTGGCAACCAGTCTACTGCCAAAAGCAATGGCAACCTACTGCGTGATAATCTTCTGCCCTGTCAGTCATGTTGCTTTTGAGACATGATTGCCCAAGCGTCTATCACATATGGCACTTAACTAACTAATCCTTGGTAAAGAAATGAAAACCACTTCTTTTCATCCCAGTTAGAAGTTAATCAGTAAGATTCAAAAATCTTTTTTATAATCTAAAATTGTTTTATGGCTTTAAATAACCTGCAAAAGATTACGTCATAGAAAACAAATCAATTGAGTCTTATAAAAACAATGAAAAAATTGTTGAATTGCTTTTTAATATCAATACTCTTATAATGACTATGACATTTCTAAACAGACAATATTTTGTGTGGAAAAGTTTGTTTTTTTTATTAGGCTATTGACTTGGAGATTAACTTCTGTATACCATGAAGTATCATTTCAATGAAATAAGATAATGGGTCTCTATGCTGCATTGGTGGCACTGTCCACAGAGAGTGAACATTTCTTGCCTTTACCTACATGTATGTGCATATGATTTACATTAACGTGATTTTATTTGCCCATATAAAAAGATATTGTCAGATCACTCTGTGAGTGTTACTGGGACCATGTAAACCAATATTAGCTGCTTATTAGCTGCAGGTTATTGGCAACTAAACTAGTTCTCTTTCTGTTGATGAGGATTGATGAATACCTGTGGATTAAAACAAAACCTGTCAATGGATGAACAAACTTTCTTTTAGTGTTCATGATCATGTATAAGAATGGTGTAGACAGGACCCTATAGCTATGTTTGCAGACAGTATGGTATGTTTAGAAGACTACCTTGACTTGTAATTGGCAAGGACAAAGCAATCTTCCTGATTAAATCAACAGCAATATGTCTATGACCAAAGTAAGCCTTCAAGTTGGAGGGCATCATCCCTAGCTTCTCTTGGAGATAGATGGGCACTGTTCAAAACATGCTACACATAAAGATCTGTCTGGCTTTTGACCCAAATATGTGTAAGGAATATGTCATGAACTCTCCTCTGTCCTTTCTAAGCTCTACAACCTCTGCCTATCTGCTTCCTGCTTTCCTGCCTGTTGGAAATCTTCCTCTGTAGTTCCTATATTTAAAAACACTGGAGAACCCTCTGACCCTGCAAATAACCGCCCTATCAGCCTTCTTCCGATCTTTGGCAAAGTGTTCGAAGCCATTATCAACGCCGAGGTGGTTCAGCATCTCACAGCACACAGGCTCCTCTCGGACAAGCAATATGGTTTCTGCTTCACCAGGTCTACTGCTGATATGCTAACGACCATCACCGAGTACATATACCAGGCACTTGACAGGAATGGTGAAGCCCGAACTGTTGCATTGGATATATCTAAGGCGTTCGACAGAGTTTGGCATGCTGGCCTTCTATGTAAACTGCGGAGCTATGGTATAACTGGACATTTGTTTCAACTAATCCAGTCATTCCTCTCTAACCGCACAATGAAGGTGGTATTAAACGGACATGCCTCTCAAAACTACCATACAAATGCAGGTGTCCCTCAAGGCTCCATCTTAGGTCCTACACTCTTCCTGATATACATTAATGATCTCCCTGATTCCATAAGAGCCCAAATAGGTTTGTACGCCGATGACACCACAGTTTACTCTCACCTCCTACAAAAATCTGGTGTAGGCGTCAAAGCTAACCTCACAGCTGAGATTGAAAAAGACCTCCAATCCATATTGGACTTGGGTAAGAAATGGCTAGTAAATTTTAATGCTTCTAAAACGAAGCTACTCTCAATTGACCATCATTGACAATCTTACCTACCTCCCATTAGCATGGACCAGGCTTGCCTCCCAGAGAGTAAAATACTACGCCTCCTTGGTCTCACACTTTCAGCGGACCTCAAATGGAATGACTATATCAAATCCATTGCTAAATCTGCTGCTATGAAAGTTGGTTCTCTGTGTAGGGCCCGGAAGTTTTTTCCGTCTAAATCTATTCTGCACATTTATAAATCTACCATCCGCCCGTGCATTGAATACTGCTGCCATATCTGGTCGGGTGCCCCTGCTGTTCTCCTCGGGCTTCTCGATAAGGTTCAGAGGAGGGTCTGTAATGTGATAGATACCGACTTGGCAGACCGCCTGCAGTCTCTCTCCCACTGGCACGACATGGCTTCCCTGTGTCTCTTCTATAAATACTTCCACAGCTTCTGCTCCGATGAACTTAGATCACTAGTGCCCCCTAAATACGAATTTGAACGAGATACTAGATTAGCAACTAGATCCCACCCTTTTATAGTGAAACCGATAAAATGCAGCCGTAACTTCTACTCCAACAGTTTGTTTCCTCACACTTCCCGACTGTGGAATTCTCTTCCAAATGATTGCTTCCCCGATGGCTACAATCTCCAGGAGTTTAAATGTAAGGTCAATAGACACCTCCTAACACACTAACCTGCTCCCATTCTATCAAACACTCTTCTCATCTGCCCAACCCTCATCCTCGATATCCTTACTCATCTGTCACCTTCCTCCTGACATTCCCTATGTCTAAACACTCCTTCTCTTTACCTTCCCCTATGTAGCCCCATGCGCAATAGTGGCAGTGGAATGCCTTGCTTGGGGTGAGATGATTAAAAAAAAAAAAATTGTGCTCAGCTGTGTTGGAATTTTACTACCACATCATCATGGATGGGATGATGTGGGTAGATAAATGTGGGTAGATAAATGTGGGTAGATAAATGTGGGTAGATAAATGTGGGTAGATAAATAAATAAACCCTCACAAATGATTTGTTGTTTTTTTTTTTTCCTAAACACAATGTTGAAAATCTGACTTGCAATTGTGAAAAAAAAATCACAAGAGATAGACACTTCTAAAGCAAAGCTAATAACCTGTCCAGTGGCAAAAGCTTACCTTCCCTGGTTGGCAGCTGACAAAGGCAGAGTATTGCATGTGCTTTCACACATTGTATGTAGAAAATTTGTCTGAATTTCTTTAATTTTATTCTTTTTTTTATTGTCTCCATTGACCTTTTTTTCACTCTTTTTCTTTCATCAGAATTTTGTTTGACTTATAATCATTTTATTTTATATCATTTATGTTTCTTTTTATCATTTTTTTAAATTTCTGCAGTTTCCTTGTTTTGTTCATTTTTTTCATTTTTTTTCCATTAATATTCCCTTTTTTGTCAATCATTCTAATCTTTATTCTAAGTCTTTTTCCTTTTTTATTTTTGCTTCACTAAAAGTTGTCTTTTTTTTAAATTTTTGTTTACTTTTAGTTATTTTTCAATCACTGCCTTTCATTTTTGTTTTTGTTCTTTCATTCATTCTCATTTTGTGGATCTCCTTAATTTTTTCTATTTCATTTACTTTTTAACTTTGTTCTTTTCCTCTTCAGATCTTCTGTCTTTAAACTAATTTCTATTCACATAGAAACAATTTTATCTGTTGGGTATTTTTTTCTTTTAATTTCTCAAACTGTTATTTCTTTTTGTTCAATCAATAATTTTATTTTTCCCTTGTGGCTTAAATGCTATTTTCTACTGGAGATTCAACCATTTCTGTCCCATTTTATCTACCACTTTTTTCTCTTTTTCCCCCTCCTACTTTACCAAAGTCAGTCAAGATTTAGATAGCCCGAACAAGAAAGCCATCAGCAGAGTTGTACACACACTTTGCTTGATGAGGTACAGTATTTATTCAATTTTTTTTTTATATTTGAAATAAATGGCTTCATCAAAAATGTTTTTCTGAAAATAAACCAGCAACTTTTTTTCTACGGATTATTTGGATTTGTGACCAATCTGAAGCTAAAGTATTTACTGGCCACATGAAAATTTAAAACAACTAAGAGAATAGCCCAGTGTGGGTTAACCATGCATATAGAATTCTAGCCATGGTTGGCAACCACTGTATTATTAGGAAAAAGGCGTTGGTTAGTTCCAGTGACTTGACCCAAAGACTTGTGAGTTCAATACCAGGCTAAAGCAGTGAAATAATAACTTAACTTAGAGTTAAGTTAAAGGGAAATAACTACATGGCTACCAGAAGTGGCATTGCACATGGAATGTGTGATTGAAATAAAAAGTTTGATTCGAAATTCTTAACACCTGAAGGCTGGAGCATTTGATGGCCAAATCATTGTAAACATGGCAATAAAGATGAGGACAACTGTTCAAACAATGTAAATTATGTAAATACTACCTTATTTCAGAAGTATAGACAAATACAGAAGGAGAATTGTTTTCACATATTTAAATAACTTTGATGAAGAACCTATGTGTAGGAAATTTTGTTGTCTAGGGATTTTCTATTAAAAACCCAAACATCCAAATTCCAAACACCAATAAGATAAAAATAAGGAAAACACAATTATGCCTTTTAAATAAATCAATTGTATTTATAAACATATGTGAATTATTTCAGAAGAGTCAAGAAGCAGTTTGAATAGTCTTTAATTGAATTAAAGTTTTTGGGCAGTTGTTACACAGAAACATTTGAAGTTTAAAAAAGACTTACATAGTTTTTCACAGTGAAAAGGCCGGTTTGCAAAAGACTTAAATTGTTGGACCAGAAAAAGGTTATGATTTAGAAAAGACATAGTGAAGATTGACTAAAAATCTTTGTTGTAAATGATTCATTTGAAATTGCTGATATATGTTTCTTTCCATATGTACTGGAGTGAGGAAGCTATGTAGTGAGGAGCCAGTTACATCTCTGTTCTTTGAAAATCAAAATGTGTGGGTTTTTATCAGACTTTCTTCCTGGAAATATGTTTGAGAAAAAATATGCTTTTAGTCTTTTCTGATTGGTCAAATATTTAACACAGTGGTGTTAATTTGTGACTAATAAACTTGATGAGTTAAATCTTGCATATTGTATTGTGGAATATTTTTTGCATGTTTGTAATATTGTCTGTTATTCAGTAGAAAATAAAGTTTGCAAGTGTTTTAATAGGGTATATATATGGGTATGTAGTTGTTGGAAATAGGGTTTATTTCCTATATATGCAGCTAGTGAAGGTATTGTGGAGTTCTCTAGGATCATGATCGCAGTAGAGCAGATAAATAAAAGGGGATTGTTTTCTAAAACATTTCAGAAATAATGTCAGTGTTCTTCAGAAGGAAGATTGAAGTTAATAGAATTGAAAAAGACAAAATAAACCTTGTTAAAATCCTTCATAAAAGAGCCATTTTTCTTTAGCCTGTCTGCACTTGATCCTTATTTTCTTGTGTAGTTTCTAGTATTTCATTCCATGTCTTGGCATAGTTTTCTATCTTCCTTGCAGAATGTCAAGCATCTCTTCAGTCATCCACTCATTTCTTCTTCTGCATCCGATTTCCTCTGGGACCATGATATTTGCTGATGTCACTAGTTCTTCTTTAACTGTGTCCCATTTTGAATTTCCATTTCCCATTTGTTCTTTGTCTTTGTTTCTAACAGTGTCAGTGTATTTTTTCTGAAGGTTGAGGTCATTCAGGAGTGTGTTGTATTGCAGTTTGAGCGTTGTCCTAAGTTTCTTTAGTCTCTGAAGTTTCACCTTTAGTTTGCAGATAACTGGAAGGTGGTCACTTCCACAGTTGGCACATGGATAGGTTTTGTATTGAACCACTGCATTTTTAATCTTTTGTTTATGGTTACATAATTGATCTGGTTTTTTGTGTTGCCTCTTGGGCTTCTCCATAAATATCTCCGGTGATAGTTAAACCAGGTGTTGGTTATCCCCTGGTCATTCACCTTACATCAATGGACCCATCTTTCACCCTGGTTGTTATGGATTCCTAATCCAAAGTTTCTCAGTTGTCTTCCCTTTCCTCTCTTTGCTTACTTTGGATTTCAAATCTCCTATGATGATTCTAATTTCTTGGCTTTTACATTGAACCTTGGCATTGTTAAGAGTGAAGTAAAAAGATGCTATTTCTTCTTCAGTGCTTTGCATTGTTGAATTATAGATGACTATAATTGCTATGTTGAATGGTCTCCCTTTCAATTTTACCAGAAGAACTCTTTCAGAGAACTGGCAATATCCCAGAATGCATTTCTTCATTTCTTTGTCAAGTATTAAGCCAACACTCTTTTTGTTTTGTTTTACCTTCAGCATATATGATGCTGTGGTTGTTGCTTCTGAAGTTTCCACTGTTTGGTCCTTTAGTTTCACATGCCCAGAATTTTGATGTTCATTCGGCTCATTTCCTGCTTGACATTCTCTAGTTGACCACAGTTGTTCAGCGTCTTTACATTCTATGTTGCCAGGGAAATCTTTTCTTTTTTGCACACAGTCGCAGTGTAATGGTCCAGAGGCACCTGATGCTCATGTAGTTTCTTTCCTGGCGAGGGACAAATTTTGGAATAATGTGTCCCCTTTACACTATTGGTGCTAACAGTCACTGGATGACAGTCAGGTGACACCTGTTACCCGTTACCCATGTCAATCCTAATCAGGCGAGGAGTTACTTCCTTTAGAATTAAGCCTCTTCACGCAGTTGGGTTTCATGTATCTATTTTGAAAAGCCGTGATTGTGCATGGGATAGATACAGTATGATGTATTGAAACGCCATCTCTAGTTAGATGGCTGTTGACTTCTTAAAAGTTTCTCCACCCTTTGTAGGTTTAATTTTTGTTTTACCAGGTTGCTAACATCTAGTGCAAAAAAAAAAATAAAAATATTAATGAGTAAGAATGGGGTGGGGGATGAAAGAATGTAAATATTAAGTATATACTAAGTATAAATTCAAATGACTAGTCAGGTAGAGGAAGTTAATACAGATTAGCATTTCGTTATCGGTAAACAGAAAAAGCTTAAAAATTTCTTTGAAATTTTGTAAATATTTCAAAGACAATACCTTTACCATCTTTTGATAATTTCAGAGACAAATCTTCAGTTTAAAGAAATATATTTATATATAAAGAGCCAGAGAAAGAGAGAAACAGACAGCAACAGGGAGGAAGGTGGAAATACAATGCTATGCAATATTTACATTAAAAATTCAATATTACATTTTAAATTAAACATGAATTTATTTCTGTTAGTAATAATTGAAAAAAATCTGAAAGGGAAACATTAAATATGGGTGAAACAAAATTTTTTTTTCAAACTAGTCTAAACTAGCAAAACATTCTACTTCTTCTCTTTTTCTTCTATATACCTTGTCATTTCAGGACGTAGGCAATCATGGCATTCCACATCTCCCTATCCCTGGTGGCTCTTAGCATGCTTTCTCCTATCACACCATGCAACCCCTGTTCTGTCATCCACCTGCTCAGGCCCTTCAAATATGTCATCAACTGCTTTCTCCTATCTCTTTTCCCCTCTATCTAGTCTGTTAGTATCAGATTCTCCAAGCCCTCCTTCCTCATTGCATGTTCCAGAAACTTTAGCTGTCTTTCACTATTAATTTCCTTTTCATTTCCATCCTTTTCCAAACCTCATCATTGCTCACATGCTCAATCCATGATATTTGCAGCATCCTTCTGTAGAACCACATTTCAATTGCTTCAATCTTTTCCATCATCTTTGATGATATTGTCCAGTATTCACTGCCATATTGAAGAACTTACATTGCATAGCAATCCAGTATTCTCTTCTTTGTTTATAGTGAAAGTTTCCTGTCTCTTAATACTTTACTCAGCTTCCGGAATGCGTTATTCACCATGCTAACTCACTTTCAGATCTCTGTGTCGCACTTTCTATCTTTTGTTAGAACACTTCCCAGGTATTTAAATTTTTGTACCTGCTTGATTTTAGTTTCCCCACCTGTATTTGGCATTTTGGGCTGCTCTTTTTTGCTGATGACCATGCATTTGGTTTTCTTGCAGTTTATTTGTAGTCCTTTTGTCACTCTCTTCAGCTACCTTCTATAGGAGGTCTTGTAGTTTCCTTTCCATGTCTGCTATCAGCACTGTATCATCTACATACCGTAATGGCCATAGGGTAAGATATGTATGATCAATTTTGGAGAAAAATGTTGTCTAGAGCAACACAGTGAATTAACTTTTATCATCAAAATCTTTGGGCCATTTGTAAGAGTAGAATGTTTTGAAACACTGATCTATGCTTTCAGTATTTAGAATTAATGAAGTTATCACTAAAATTTTTTGAGATTTACAAACTTTTGTTCAATTTCTTATACTAATCAATGAAACTGAATAAATTGATTTGTTTGGAAAAATATATTGACAAAAACCCTTCTTCATGGTTTAATAATTTCTTTAATTTTATTTTATAAGACTTCATGGAAATCAGTATTTTTTAAGAAAATTCCCATTATTTTTTTAAATGTGAAGAATAAACTCTTAGAATTTTTTACTCTTGAACATGCAACATACAACTGGCTATGTATAAATATTTCTCTCCAGAGTCAAATTCCAACATTTTGAAGTGTTTACTCTTGTAATTATTTTTATAGTCTTCACAAATGCAGGGCAAACTGAAAACTGGATTCTTGTATATATAAAAACTTTAAAAGTATGCAAAAAAACAAATGATTGAATTTTTATTAAATAAGTATTTATTCTAATATTTTATAGGAAATCTACCTGGCTGCTTCTTTTGAAACAGACTTCCAATCAGTGGGGAACTCTAAGCCCTTGTGCACTAGTAGTGATCCCACCTTGTTTAGTATGAAATAATTGAATATATATATATATTATCTGGTGAAGTGAATCACGTGATGGTGCAGTTTCTCACAGATGGTGCCCAACTGACACTACTATACTGTGCCATCAATAAAATCACAACCAATGTACATGTGTGAAGTAAAAACTATAAAAGGACCAACAATTCACCCATTGCACCTTCTCTCTCACTCTCACACTCTCTCTCTCTCTCTCTCTCTCTCTATATATATATATATATAATATATATATAGTATATAATATATATATATTTAATATATAATATATATTAATGTATATATATATATTAATATATATATATCAATGTATAATATATTAATACAGTTAGGTTAGCCAAATGCAGATGACAATTCTACTCCTGCAGCTTCTTCTCTTGCACTTCCTGCCTGTGGAACTTGCTCCCATATTCCTGATTTCCTGACAGCTACAACCTTCAGGAATTTAAATGCAATATCAATACTCATCTATTAACCACTTGACTCTAGCTCTTTCCCCACTCTGTATATCCTTTCCTTTCTCTCCACCTTTGAAACTGTCATCACACCTGCCTTCTCATCTTTCTATTGCTCCTTTCTAACTGGTTCGTATTCCTCTTCACTCTCTTCTAATTAATCTTTTTACACTTATGTAGCCCCCCGCACACCAGTGGCATTTTTCGCCTTGCTTGGGGTGAAATGATTAAACAAAATAAAAATAAAAAAATAATATATAATATATATATATTAATATATGATATATAATATATATAAGATAGATAGATAGATAGAGAGATAGAGAGATAGATTGTGTGTGTTGTAGAAGTAATTTTCATATTTGTTAGTGCAATCTTTACTTGTAATGTTTGATCACACATTCCAACACAAAAACTTAACTTTTATATGATCACATAAGTCTGACATTCCAACACTTCCATTTCATTAAATAATATTCTGAATATTAAAATAATAAATGTTCTGTAGCCTAAAATAATGAATTTCCTATAGCCAAAAATAATGAATTTCTTATACCCTAAAATAATTAATTTCCTATAACCTAAAATATTGAATTTCCTATAGCCAAAAATAATGAATTTCTTATACCCTAAAATAATTAATTTCCTATAACCTGAAATATTGAATTTCCTATAGCCTAAAATAATGAATTTCTTATACCCTAAAATAATTAATTTCCTATAACCTAAAATATTGAATTTCCTATAGCCTAAAATAATGAATTTCCTATAGCCAAAAATAATGAATTTCTTATACCCTAAAATAATTAATTTCCTATAACCTGAAATATTGAATTTCCTATAGCCTAAAATAATGAATTTCCTCTAGCCAAAAATAATGAATTTCTTATACCCTAAAATAATTAATTTCCTATAACCTAAAATATTGAATTTCCTATAGCCTAAAATAATGAATTTCCTATAGCCAAAAATAATGAATTTCTTATACCCTAAAATAATTAATTTCCTATAACCTAAAATATTGAATTTCCTATAGCCTAAAATAATGAATTTTCTATAGCTTAAAACAATGAATTTCCTATAGCCTAAAATAATGAATTTTTCTGTAGCCTAAAATAATTTTCTATAACCTAATTTCATTGCAACTAACATGCTTTGGAGTATAATATACATAATTTGATAATTTAAATTGAAATTGGTTTGCATTTTCACAAATATAAAATTTTTACATTTTTATTTTAGCAAAACTAATCTTTTGATTGTTTCTGTAACAATTCTTCATGAGTGAATTTTTTGTTTAATCATAAATATGCTAATATCATTGCTAATTGACAAATATGAATTAACTGAAATATTACACATAACACCATGTCTATTTTTCCAACACCTGCAACCAAATATTAGAATGACTAATATGGTGAGAGATTGTGAGTGTTAATTAATTCAGTCTAGCTTTATAAGATGAATATCATTTCGAACTTAATCCTTTATTTAATCTATAGAGAGGCAGTCAGTTTCAAATTCCCTGTAGTTTACCCCGATATACACATGATGAAGGTTTGAGGACACAGTGGCTGAAATGTTGTGATAACAAGGAAGAAGTGCACAAACGAAAATATTGTAAATAACTTCTCACCTCAGAAATTCAGACAAAATGTCTGGTTTCAACTAGAGAATGAAAGAATTCATTAAAAATCTAAAAAATATTGTAAATAACTTCTCACCTCAGAAATTCAGACAAAATGTCTGGTTTCAACTAGAGAATGAAAGAATTCATTAAAAATCTAAAAAATATTGTAAATAACTTCTCACCTCAGAAATTCAGACAAAATGTCTGGTTTCAACTAGAGAATGAAAGAATTCATTAAAAATCTAAAAAATATTGTAAATAACTTCTCACCTCAGAAATTCAGACAAAATGTCTGGTTTCAACTAGAGAATGAAAGAATTCATTAAAAATCAAAAAAAATATTGTAAATAACTTCTCACCTCAGAAATTCAGACAAAATGTCTGGTTTCAACTAGAGAATGAAAGAATTCATTAAAAATCAAAAAAAATATTGTAAATAACTTCTCACCTCAGAAATTCAGACAAAATGTCTGGTTTCAACTAGAGAATGAAAGAATTCATTAAAAATCAAAAAAAATATTGTAAATAACTTCTCACCTCAGAAATTCAGACAAAATGTCTGGTTTCAACTAGAGAATGAAAGAATTCATTAAAAATCTAAAAAATATTGTAAATAACTTCTCACCTCAGAAATTCAGACAAAATGTCTGGTTTCAACTAGAGAATGAAAGAATTCATTAAAAATCTAAAAAATATTGTAAATAACTTCTCACCTCAGAAATTCCAACAAAATGTTTGGTTTCAACTAGAGAATGAAAGAATTCATTAAAAATCAAAAAAAATATTGTAAATAACTTCTCACCTCAGAAATTCAGACAAAATGTCTGGTTTCAACTAGAGAATGAAAGAATTCATTAAAAATCAAAAAAAATATTGTAAATAACTTCTCACCTCAGAAATTCAGACAAAATGTCTGGTTTCAACTAGAGAATGAAAGAATTCATTAAAAATCAAAAAAAATATTGTAAATAACTTCTCACCTCAGAAATTCAGACAAAATGTTTGGTTTCAACTAGAGAATGAAAGAATTCATTAAAAATCCAAAAAATATTTTAAGGAACTCAAGGGATAGCAAAAGACTAACCTTTTTGAAAGCTACAAAGAACAGGAAGTTGTGGAGAGCCATTAATGCTAACGTCTTAATGGAACACAACAAATAGAGTAAGAAATTGTATTTGGAATAAGTAATAGGTAAAAACATAATCACCATGAGATATTAGTTTTGTTAGTTTTTTGAGCCTACTCTTCTATGCTGACTCAGGGCATGGGCATGTTGGAAGAGAGTTCTTGGAGGTTTAATAAATTACCAGTTTCTTCTGTGGTAGACTGGTTGCCAACCAAAGCTATATAACCCAGTCTGTCCAGCTATTTACCATCTCCAATCTGGTTTTGAATTCAGTTTTTTTCTCCTAGACAAGTTGCCACTCAGGGCTGTAGAACAGTTATGTCATGAGTAAGAATAAATAACTCAACAACAGGAATAGGTTAATTGTTGTATTCCGTGAAAATAGTATTTACAAAGGTTATTAGTATCCAATACAAGAATAAGGGTTAATCGTCTCAACCGTCGTAAGACGTAGTATGAGCAATGGGTACTTCCGGGTCGTCACCGGAAGTCTACAACTGACTTGTCGATCGGCTGCTCGGCACACTCTCCTACGTAGATGCCACCATTGCTTTACATAGTAATGGAATAGTCCATTATATCCGAATAGGCATGGGCATCCCAAGAAGAATCCAGTCAGTCCTGATATTTTCCCATAATTGAGGAAGAAGAGATAGATTCATACCTTTCCCAAGGCTTTTAGAACATAAGTAAATGTAATGAATTCAACAGGAATTTGAACTCGGCTCACTCTGATTGCTCGATCCAAGTCACTATCTATTACTCCACCATACAAAAGAAATAGGAAGGATAAAATCAATGAATAACGTACAATACATTTTTTCCTCAGTAATTCACATGTTAAATGACAGCAGGAACCAAAACCTTTCAATAAAAGTTGTTAAGAAGGAGAATAAAATTACTGATTGAACATGATCAATATTTCTTCTTCTTTCATATGTCATGTCCCTTCAGGATGTAAGCAATCTTGACTATCTACAATTTCCTGTCCTTTGTAGCTCTTAATAAATTTTATCTTTTTACAATCTCTTCTAAAAATTGTTCCACCATCCATTTACTTATGCTTATTCTTCAATGCGCTATGTCTCTTCAGGACATAAGCTAACATGGCTCTCCACAACTTCCTGTCTTTTGTAGTTCTCAATAAATTTTATCTTTTTGCAATTTTTCCTAAAACTTGTTCCGCCATTCACTTTTTCTTTTATGTATTCCCTTCAGAATCAGTGATCATGGCCTTCCACATTTTCCTATCCCTTGTAGCTCTTAATACTCCTTCTGTTATTCCACTCAACCACTGCTCTGCCATCAATCTGCTCAAACTTATTAAGTATGTTGCTTTTCCTTGTCTTTTTTCCCTTTATCCGACCCATGAGCATCAGATTGTCCAGGTCCTCTTTCTTCCTTACATGTCCCAGAAACTTCAGTTGTCTTTTCCTGATGCTAAGTATCAGTTTTCTTTTTTATATCCTCTCCAAAACCTTGTCATTGCTCACAAGCTCTGTCCATGAGATCCTCACATCTTTCTTTAGAACTACATTTCAGTTGCTTCAAGTTTTTTCCTTCATCTTTGATTAAATTTTCCAGCATGTGTTGCCATATTGAAAAACAGACATCACATAGCAATCTAGTACTCTCTTCTATGTTTCCAGTGAAATTTTCCTGTCCATCCTCTTTTAAAACACTTCCCAAGTAATGAAATTTCTGTACCAGCTTGATTTTAGCATTCCCAAATTGTAATTGGCATTTTGGGCTCCTCTTTTTATGAATTACTCTGGATTCAGTTTTCATCAATATTTCTCCTTCTTTGTGTGCTGTGTCTCTTCAAAATGTAGGCAATCATGGATTTTAACTTTCCCCTTTCCCTTGTTGTTCTTAATATTTTTTTCTTGGTATCTCTCCCAAACCTTCTGCTGCCACCCACTGCTCAAGCTTGTCAAGTAGATTTTGTATTGCTTTCCTATTTCTCTTTCCCCTTCTCCTGTGAGTATTAAGTTCTCCAAGCTCTCCTTCCTTATTAGATGTCCTAAAAACCTCAACTGTCTCTTCCTGTTGCCAAGTATAAATTTTTGTCTGCATTCTGTCCAAAATCTCATCACTGCTCACATGTTCAGTTTATAGTATTCTGTAGAAGCACGTTTCTGCTGCTTCAAGTCTCTCTTTCATCTTTGAAGAGATCATCCAGCATTCACTGCCATATTGGAAGACAGGTATTATATAACAGTCTAGTACTATTTTCTTTGTCTCCAACAAAATTTTCCTGCCTCTAAATATTCTGCTTAGCCTTTAAAATGCATCTTTGGCTATAACAATCCAGATTTTCCATTTCTGTCAGAATACTTCCAAGGTATTTAGATTTCTGTACCTGTTTGGTTTTAATGTCCCCCACTCATACTTGGCATTTGGGGACCTTTTTTGCTGATGAACTCAATATTTAATGTTGCGAAATGTAAATACACATGACTCATTTGGAAACTATGTGAAAGTTCAGAAAGATTGTTAAATAATCGCAAACAATTTGAAGAGTGTAATTTCTAAAGAAGGTTGGCAAGCAACTTTTCTTCCCTGGTAAGATGACAAAACTTTTACTCCTGACATCTGTAGGGGATTTTTAACTCTAATCAAAATAATCATAAATAATAATTTCCAAAGTAAATAATTATAAACTCTAACATTTATGTATACAAAAATACTCATAAAAATGAGAAACATCAAGACATTGAAACGCCTAAACAAATATTTATTATCTGGTTGTATTATGATATTGGAAAATGAGAAAAAATTGTGAGTTTAGGGTCCAATGTAGATCAAGTATGGATCAGAATCTGACAGAATAAGATAAAGAAGAAGCAAAATGCATACAGTCTTTTTTGTATTTTTTTATAGATGTGTGTAATGTGTGTCCAGGATGGGCATTGTGGCACAGTGGATATCAGCTCTGAACAAGAAATCGGGGAGCTGAGTTCGAATTCCAGTTGAATTCATTGCATTCACTTACGTGCAAATACCCTTGGGAAAGGTATTAATCCGTCTCTTCCTTCCAGTTATGGGTTAAATAACAGGACAGATTGGGTTCTATAGCCTTGGGTGGCAACCAGTCTACTGCAGAAAGCAATGGCAGCTACTGTGGGATAATCTTCTGCCCAGTCAGTCATGTCTCTTTCGAGACATGATCACCCAAGTGTGTTTCCTGTATGGCACTTAACTGACTGACTGAATGTATGTCCAGATAATTTAATTTGAAAAATACAAGAAGTGTCTAGGGTTTTCTTACTCAAATGCTTGATAAAAGAGACAATTTTTTTGTTGACACACATCTCAATGACCTGCTTGTTTGAACTGCTTGTCTTATAGAGAGAATGTCATATGTTTGTTTGTGAAGAGCAGAAAAGTTGGGTCAGTTCTCATTGGTTTAGAAAGAGTGAATTAATGATAATTATAATTGTTATAATTATTTTATTATTTTTACTATAATTATTTTTTTTATATTATTTTATTATTTTACTATAATTATTTTTTATATTATAATTAATTTATTATATTTTTTATGGACATGGCTCAGTGATTGTATATTTTATTATTGCATTTTGTCTATGAAAAAAGAGAAATCAAGTGAGATAGTTTTGGATATATTAGGTATAAATTCCAATCTTGTAGTGACATCATGTTTCAGTAGTAATGCCTGTTATAAAAAAATCAAAGAAATTGTTTATCAGTTTTTTTTTATGAATTTTTGTGAACCATAAGAAAAATGTTCATGAAATTATTATTTTACTTAAAAAAAACAAACTAATATTTTTTTAAATTTATTTCATTTTTCGACATTCTATTAACTATCCTTTCTAGCAATCCAATAATAAAAAATCTCTTCATTGCTTTTATTTTTTTAAATATTTATTATGCAGCACAAAGTGCTCAATAGATTTGGAAAATGTATTGTATATGGTGCTGGAGATAGAATTACCATACCAACATGATCATAGATGCAATATGGTAACACTTTGTTCATGGGATGGAAGACAGCAGCAGCAATATCAGTCAGCTTAGGTTAAAATGAAAAGAGTTGGGGACCTTTTTTGCTGATGAACTCAATATTTAATGTTGCGAAATGTAAATACACATGACTCATTTGGAAACTATGTGAAAGTTCAGAAAGATTTTTAAATAGTCGCAAAAAATTTGAAGAGTGTAATCTCTAAAGAAGGTTGGCAAGCAACTTTTCTTTCCTGGTAAGATGACGAAAATGGATTTAAAACATTTATTTTTGACAAACAGTTATCAGTATGCTTCAACAATTGGCCCAGACAAAGAAATTGCTGAATTAAGATAAATTGTTTTTTAGATAAAGACAACAGGGGAAAGAACAGTGTTAGCTATAAAACAGACCAGTGCCCTGAAAAAACACAGAGAGAGATGATGTGGGGCTCAGAGAATGATGGACAGGGAAGATGCCTGTTAGATTATTCAACTATGCTTCATCTCAACTTAGCTTTCTTATATCAGGTTACAACATGGAAATGGTACCTGGTTAACCACTAGAAATTATTTTTGTTTTTTACTCTTAGGTAATGATCTGGTGGAAAGTTAATTTTGAGCTACAAGTATTGAACTAGAAGTAGTTGCACCCTGTCAACAAACCCGGTATTTGGTCCAAGCTGAAGAATAACAAAGGGCATGAATATATATATATATATATATATATATATATATATATATATATATATATATATGTATGTATGTATGTGTGTATATGGTTGAGAGAAAACACTTTGTCTATGTATGTATGTGACTTGATAATGTTTTTATTCAAGCACCACACCATTAGTAGATATGGAGAAGAGAAGTGAATTATGTTCTTACTTAATAGCTGACTGGGTCGTATATTGCATCATTACTGTAGCTAGGCTGGGGATAGCAAGAGAAAATGGAATGTAAGTGTATATATGCAATCATTCCAGGAAATTGGCACCAACCGGCATAGTGACTTACATTATGTGCCTCTAGCAAGACTGTCACAATATACTTTTCTTTTCTTTTAAATCAAGGGCAGATAATTAAGTTTTGTTATTGCTGCAGAAGATGAATTTCTTTTCTTCCATTTTATTTTTAAGAAACAAGTTTTTATATAATTTCCAGCCTGCAGGCTCAAAATAAAGAATTAGTCTATTTTTTGGAATATGGGAAAAGTGTGTTTGACTAAAGTATTACATTTGAAGAATACAATTTCAAAATTTGGTAAAATAAAGGGAGAAAATAGAGAATTTTTACTTTTAATTTTATTCCCTTAAGGTTGTAGCAAAAGAATGAAAACAAAGGCATTTTTAACATTTTTTTATTTATTTTAAAATTCAAAACAATTTCCCTTTAATTAAATAGACTTAAGAAAAAAAAAATAGGTTGAAAAACTTGGAATGACATTCAAAAATTAAACTTATTTTTCTTTAGGAAAAACATGAAAAAATTAAGATAATATCAGATGAAACCAGCTCCAGAAAACCATCTCATCTTTGATTTATTAAAGTTCTTTTATTTTTCGAGATTGAAAGAATTGATATGTGGGATAGTTTCTCACAGATAAAGTAGAGATTTAAAGCAGCACTGTTATAGTTCTACAAAAAAAGGCTGAGAAAACCATGGTTATGAGTCTTGAAGATGATTTAAAGAAAATGGAAACAAAAACTTTTAAATATCAGAAAGAAATCAGGAAAATTACTGTGACATATAAAAAGGAAAGTGGAATTGGAGAATTTCATACTCACCAGACTAACTGAAAGCAAGAGGGACTATAAGAAACAACATAATCTACCCAGATAGCACCACTTGGACTGGATAAAGATTTAGAGTACAAATCTTGTTTTAGAGCTACAAAGAACATTATATTTCCTCTCTCTTTCCAAATAGCTCATTACAGGTAACCATATTTTCAGGGACAATTTCCAGACCCAAGCTAGTCCTGTTTTTTTTTCTTTTTTTTTTTTATCGTTTCATCCCAAGCAAGGTGGTACTACCACTGATGCACGGGGGCAGGAGGATAAATAAGAGAGTAAAAGTTCATCTAGGAGGAGAGTTAAGAGAAAGACGACCCAGTTACAGGGTGTGTCATAGAAAGGGCAAGAGAAATATGGGAACTCAGGTATGAAGACAGTTGTGAAGGTAGAGGGAAAAGAAAAAGAACCAGATACATAGGGTGATGTAGAAGATGGATAAGAGATGAGAATTGACATTGCATTTAAATTTGTGGAGGTTGTAGGCATCAGGAAAGCAAGTATATGGAAGAGAGTTCCACAAGCGAGAAGTGCAAGAAAAGAAGCTGATGGAGTAGAATTGTTAGCTACATTTGGTCGATCTAACTGTTAATGGGTGGGACCTTGTTGCCAGTCTGGCTGCACGACTAAATTCTTGAGGAGATTGTAGGCATCAGGAAAGCAAGTATATGGAAGAGAGTTCCACAAGCGAGAAGTGCAAGAAAAGAAGCTGCTGGAGTAGAATTGTTAGCAGCATTTGGTTGATCTACAAATCTTGTTTTAGAGCTACAAAGAACATTATATTTCCTCTCTCTTTCCAAATACCTCATTACAGGTAACCATATTTTCAAGGACAATTTCCAGGCCCAAGTTATTCTTGTTTATTTTCCTTTTTTTTTAATCGTTTCACCCCAAGCAAGGTGGTACCACCACTAATGCGCAGGGGGCTACATAAGAAAGTAAAAGTTCATGTAGGAGGAGAGATAAGAGAGTTAAGAGAAATATGAACCAGTTACAGGGTGTGGCAGAGAAAGGGTTGTGGAGAGCCATGATTGTCAGTATTCTAAAGGGATATAGCAGATGTTAACTGAAATGACAATATCAATTAATTGATCAAATGTTTGATGGAAATATGTATGTTTTCAGAGTTAATCATGGTTGATTGAATCTAGTTAATTCTGTGATTTTATTTAGTGACTTATAACTTTAGTGACTTATGACTTTAGTGACTTATAACTTTAGTGACTTATAACTTTTAGTGACTTATAACTTTAGTGACTTATAACTTTAGTGACTTATAACTTTAGTGACTTATAACTTTAGTGACTTATAACTTTTAGTGACTTATAACTTTTAAGTGACTTATAACTTTAGTGACTTATAACTTTAGTGACTTATAACTTTTAATGACTTATAACTTTTAGTGACTTATAACTTTTAGTGACTTATAACTTTTAATGACTTATAACTTTAGTGACTTATAACTTTAGTGACTTATAACTTTTAGTGACTTATAACTTTTAGTGACTTATAACTTTAGTGACTTATAACTTTTAGTGACTTATAACTTTTAATGACTTATAACTTTTAGTGACTTATAACTTTTAGTGACTTATAACTTTTAGTGACTTATAACTTTAGTGACTTATAACTTTAGTGACTTATAACTTTTAGTGACTTATAACTTTTAGTGACTTATAACTTTTAGTGACTTATAACTTTTAGTGACTTATAACTTTTAGTGACTTATAACTTTAGTGACTTATAACTTTTAGTGACTTATAACTTTAGTGACTTATAAACTTCCATGGGTTATTTAATGCTAAAATCTAAATACTTTAAAGATAATTATATGGCTTCAATCAAATATATATCGTAGACAATTACATACCTTCAATTCAATATATTTTAGACACAATTTTATGCCTTTGACCCAAAATATTTTTGACAAGTTTATGCCTTCAACTAAATATATTTTGAACACAATTTTATATCTTCAATTAAATATATTTTCAACACAATTTTACGCCATCAACAAAATATATTTTCAACACAATTTCATGCCTTGAACTAAATATATTTTTAAAACAATGTTGTGCCTTCAAATAATATATTTTTAACACAATTTCATGCCTTCAACTACAGATAAAATGTATTACTGGTCATTAGGCTTGAAAGTTTTCTTTGGTAATTTTACTATAAATAGGTATTATTGTTAACTTTATATAAAAATTTATTGCTGGTATTTTTAGTATAGAAATGTATTTTTAGCCTTTCATGTTGTTTTGCTTTTGTTTCGGAGTTAATCATTTACTCATTACTGAGTCCCTAACATGCGCTACTACCCCAGATCCAGGATGAACCTGAGAACAACAGCAATCAAAACCCTCAATCAAATGTAGTTTACCCTGATGTTCAGCTCAGTGTTCTCAACAAGCTCCAAAGAGGAATCTGTAATGTGATAGGTGATAGGTGTCGAACTGGCAGCTGGACTCCAGCCACTTTCTCATTGGCTGGATGTGGCTTCCTTCTGTTTCTTTTATAAATATTTTCATGGTTTCCACTCTAATCAACTTAGATCATTGGTACCCACTCCTCAAGAATTTAGTCATGCAACCAGACTGGCAACAAGGTCCCACCCATTAACAGTTAGATCGACCAAATGCAGCTAACAATTCTACTCCATCAGCTTCTTTTCTTGCACTTATCGCCTGTGGAACTCTCTTCCATATACTTGCTTTCCTGATGCCTACAACCTCCACAAATTTAAATGCAATGTCAATTCTCATCTCTTATCCATCTTCTACATCACCCTATGTATCTGGTTCTTTTTCTTTTCCCTCTACCTTCACAACTGTCTTCATACCTGAGTTCCCATATTTCTCTTGCCCTTTCTATGACACACCCTGTAACTGGGTCGTCTTTCTCTTAACTCTCCTCCTACCTGAACTTTTACTCTCTTATTTCTCCTCCTGCCCCCGCGCATCAGTGGTAGTACCACCTTGCTTGGGATGAAACGTTAAAAAAAAAAGGAAAATAAACAGGAATAACTTGGGCCTGGAAATTGTCCCTGAAAATATGGTTACCTGTAATGAGGTATTTGGAAAGAGAGAGGAAATATACTGGTCTTTGCTACTCCCCAAGCACCTCTGTAGACATTAGAATATCTATTATATAAAGCCTAAATGAAACAGGAGGGGGGTGAAAATAGACAAACATGCAGTAAATATAGAAGTCACAATTTTTTTTCATATAGTGAAATTTAAACATATATAACAAACCAAGTGGCATATGAGGATAAAGAAAGCCAGTCTTACTTGTAATGTTGCCAACAAGGGACGCAGTACTACTCTGTGGTATCTCTTTGATTCCTCTTTAGAAAATATCAAATGTGTAAACCTTGTCTGTGGGAAGAGAAGTAGCAACAGATTATTCTCTTCAATGGGGTGTCATGGGAATCTCAAGGGCCCCTTAAGACATTAGTAACTTCTTATTTCAAAAGGAAGATAATTCAATTGGCTCTGCAAATGCTTTTATTTTGAATTGTTTTTGCATGAATTCATATTTATTTCTTTTAGAGTCATTGTTCTTTGGTACTGCAAGTTGTTCAACTTGGAATCAATTTTGCTTGGTTCCATGATATCTACTTTTACTCTGAATTGACAAAATTTTTATAATCGTGTTGCCCCAAGCCAAGCATTTTACTGCCACTGTTGTGCAGAGGGTTACATAGGAGGAAAGTTATGAGAAAGAGTGATAGGTTACAGGGAGTGTCAGAAAGAGGGTAAAAGAAGGATGAGAATACTGATGAGAGTGGAGTGGATGGAGAAAGGAGCATGAGAGAGAGGATGCAATTTAGGGAGACAGATGATGACTATTAACTTTACATTTGAATTCTTGAAGACTCTAGCTGTCTGGAAAGCAAGTAAGTTGAAGGGAATTACACAGGTGAGAAGTGCGGAGAAAAGAAGCTGCTGGAGTAGAATTTGAGTTTACAATTTATTGGTTTCACAGTAAAAAAGTGGGACCTAATTACTAATCTTGTGGCTTGAGTAAATTCATATATAGGGGGCACCAGTGAGCTAAGTTCATTGGAGCAGAAGCTGTGAATGTATTTGTAGAAGAGACACAGGGAAGCCACATTGCGTTAGTGAGAAAGTAATTGTATCCTAGCTACTAAGTCGTGATTGATCACATTACAGATTCTCCATTGGATTTTTTAGAGGACCCCTAGGTGGATAGCAGATGCACTTGACCAGATATGGCAGCAGTATTCAATACACAGGCTGATGGTAGATTTGTATATGTGCAGGATTGTTTACAATAAGAAAAACTTCCTGGCCCTACACAGAGAACCAACCTTCTTAGCAGCAGATTTAGCTATGGATTCTATATAGTCATTCCACTTGAGGTCTGATGTGAGAGTTAACCCACGGAGGCACAATGTTTTGTTCTATTTTTAATCTTTTTTATGGATCTACAAATGGTTTTATTTTGAGCCATTGTTCCATATTAACATTAATACAAACCATCTGTTTATTGGGAAACATTTGTTGGCGAAGCAGAGAGTGTAACTTTCAGTTGAAATTTATAAAATTTTTCTTTTTAAACAATTTTTCGGGAAGATAGATATCTCATCTCTGCTGTTTTTACTTTTTTCAATACTGATCAAGCTTCTTTTTTAACCTTTTGTTCAAATTTGTGTAACAGGTTAATATTTTATATGATTCTTTTCTCTTTCAGTTTCTTTATGATACCCATTTTAGTTGTTTCCACTGTTGGAAGTCCTCAAGTGATATAGCTTCTGTTATATAGCAAAAGTAATATATAAAACAATGTAATGACTAGTGACACATCTAAAAGTTACCACATGTATCTTAAATATTGGATCTTTGCACAAGTGTTTTACAGATTTTCATTGTTTTATTTTCTAATCAATTTTCTTGTTTTCTAATCAATTTCTAATCAATTTTCTTGTTTTTAATATTCTAATAATTTTTTTTCATTGATTTTTAAATTTTCTAATCAGGCACAAGGATGTGCATTGTGATGCAGTAGATATCAGCTCGGAACAAGAAATCAGGGAACCGAGTTCAAATTTCAGTTGAATTCCTTGCATTTACTTACACGCAAATACCCTTGGGAAATTTCAGTTGTTTAAATAACCCACAACATTTTTTGACTTGTTTATGAATAGCCCAGTACCTTTTTGGATACCTATACTTCCTAGTCAGACAGATGTGCATTGTGGTGTAATGGATATTGACTCGGAATGACAAATCAGGGTGCCAAGTTCAAATTCCAGTTAAATTCCTTGCATTCACTTACACACAAATACCCTTGGGAAAGGTATTAATCCATCTTTTCTTTCTAGTTATGGGTTAAATAACAGGGCAGATTGGGTTCTATAGCCTTGGCTAGCAACCAGTCTATTGCAAAAAGCAATGGCAATTTACTGTGGCATAATCTTCTGCCCAGGCAGTCATATCTCTTTCGAGACATGATCACCAAAACATATATCACGTATGGCACTTAACTGACTGACTGAATCAGGCACAAATCTTTGCAATCATCTTATAAAGCATACAAACCCACATGTAAATTCTTAGAATAATAATGTTTTAAATGGTTGGATCAATTACCCAAACAATCTTTAGAATGATCATGGCTCTTCTAAGAATTTCTAGAAAGAAGTCTTTAACTCAGTGAACAATTTGGGAAATGCATGATATCATATATTTTACAAACATAAAAGATTTAGGCAATAATTGTCATCCAGTAAAATTTTAAATAAGATATAAAGCTATTTAAGAGGTCAAGCTTAAGATATAAAAATGGGTGCTTAAATATGCACATTGTCTTTTCTTGCAGTAATTACATTTGATAATAAAACTCAACCATTTGTATTGTATCTCTATTAATGTCAAAGTTTTACAGCATCATAACTGTGCAACTCTAGTAAAATTGACATACTGACCAGCAAATTTTTAATGACAGCCCAAATGGATACTTGATGATCATGCTCAGTTAACAAAAGTGCAAAACATTCACTCACTATGAAAAAAAGATTAAGTGGTTCTGAGCATTATTTGTCTGGTAAATTTCTGTATTGCTTATTAGGTTGGTAAAAAATTTTCAATATTTTTTTGCAAATTAATCATACAAATTAATGGCATCATTATTCATCTACAATGGCTTATATTCAATAAATTCTAAACTATATTACATGGAAAAATGAGCACATGAAAAGTAAAATTCTTAAGATAATATTAAATCTAGAAAAGAACGGAAGTTACCAAATCTGGAAGAGAACAGGATAAGATATTTATTACTTAAAATATTGCGGCTAAAAACAAATTCAAATTTTATTTTTAGCTACAATTTTATTTTTAGCTTCTAAGTAAGAAATTTCTTATTTTTTACTTCACTAGAATATCTTGTCCTTTACTTTTCCAGGTTTAATAACTTGTCCTGTTCTCTTCCAGGTTTGATATAATCTTAAGAATATTACTTTTCATGCACACATTTTTCCACCTAATCCATGATTTTCCATGCATTTTTCATGCATTGCTATTAATTTAATGTTGAAATCTGCATTCAAAAAAATTAAAAAAATATATATGCAATTGATTTAGTTATAAATAATCAATAAATAATTGATTATTTATAACTAATTCTGATAATCAATTCTGATAAAATGATAAGTGATAAGCAAAGTTTGATTGATAAAAATGATAAAATATATCTTCAGAATTTAAATGTTGAAAACTGCATGCAAAAATATTAAGCAGAAAAAAGTTATAATGAATAAGATTTATTATTGGAAGTGTTAGTCACTTAATTATGTACTTGTATAGTTAGTCTCCCTTTTTAAACTTTACTTATTTTGATGTAACTTTTTCTAATGAATCAGAATTCAATTTTTTTTTTTAAAGTGTAGCTAAGGAGGTGTCCTATCTAAGCCTGTAAATTGTTTGAAATTTGGTTGAGGACTGAAATGTTGCTGCAGCTTGAAATCTGCCTAAATTCACTCGATGTTGAATTTAAGATTGCTGTGATTGAATGATTATGCATGTTGGATTCACTGACCAGAAAAAAGTGATTAATAAATCATTATCTGAAGATGACAGATCTCAAGAATGCAGAGCATGTCAAACTATTTTAAGGTCACAAGGAGTGAAATTTCACACATTGGCTGACAGAGGTCAACTATGAAATTTAACTTCTAATGCTAACTTTATAATTACCAACTTAGTGAATAAAATGATTTTGTGAGTTGATTTATAGGTTCAACTGAAGTTTTAACATTGTTTTCACACTAAAGTTTTAACGGCTGATACAACTCATTGTTGCACCCATAGATGAAAATGTATCAGAAAATGTCACACACATGATAATCAGAGGAGGTGACTAATTCTTAGTCAGTCATAATAAAAACTACCAACCATGAGTTCTAAGCAGACAATGTGTTAAAAGAGGGTAAAGCTCTTTTGCATTAGATAGGCTTTTATTTTGTATCATTTTGTTCTATAACACATGATCAGTAGTCAACATCTTGCTTGTCTCTTAGTTTACTATGCAATTTATATATCTTCTACTTAACATATGCAAATAGGTATAATCCTTTTCAGTGATACACTAAATCTTGCTGAACTGAAGAATTTTGATGCCTTTATTGTTCTCAAACTTTTTCTACAATCTATTTCCTCCTCACCCCTTTGAAGTTTATCTCCTTTGCTTTTTCTGTATCTGAGTCACTTCCACTATCATCCATAGGCTCATCATCTATTACATTGTCCTGTTCTGAAGAACTCATCCTTACTTCTCTGTCAAGATTTTCTTATATCACAACATCTTACTCATCAAATTTATGTCTTAATTGGTCATAATGGCCATTAGGCTTTTTTCTTTCTTTGATATAATGTCCAGGTTGTGACCCCTTTACATGATGGAATTAGCTCTCCCAGGACTTTTTCTTATACCACAGTTTTGGCAATATTAAATCTTTGGATGCTTTCTGAACAGATCTCGGTTTTTTTTAGGATCATCTTCAAACAAACACTTCTGATCTTTTCCTCCAAACCATTCATAACTCTATGGAGCTCTTCCTTTCTGATTCTGTTTCTTGCTGGTTTACCTCTTTAATTTTTCTCATAATTTTGATCCTATAGATTTTGTTAACTTTACCAGCAATGGCCACTAAACCACACTTGCTTTTCACAGACTGTAACTGGAATCTTTAACAGATTCATATATATTTCCTCATTGGAAACATTATTTCCATTTAAGATTTAGTCTTGCTTTCTACACTTACCAATGATTTTAGTAAAATGCATACAAGTTGAATGTTTCCACAATAAACCTAAAAAGTTGCAAGGTAAAATATCCTTTAATTTTTGACTCCAGAACGTATTTTGTTTTTGGCAGTGCTGTTTAAATCATTGTAATGCAAATACCTTTGTCTTTCTATGAGAAATTCTACTATTATCTCAGATATAGAAAATCATCCACTACATTTTTTAACATTTCATCTCCGGTCAACTAAAACACAATGTGTTATTCAGTTTGACAGAATGAGAAAAATATTATTACAGAATTAAAATAATTATTAATGTTGCATTTAAATTTTTGAAGATCAGATTGATGGAAAAGCAAGAAGCCAAAGAGTTCCACTAGTGAGAAACTGTGAGCATAGAACTTATGGTTACATCCTAGCAATTTCAGTGTAAAATTATTAGACTGAACTGCCAAGCTTGTCTTTTTCTTCTTCATGTGCCATGTCCCTTCAGGACATAAGTGAGCACGGACTTCCACTTGGCTCTGTCTCTTGTTGCTCTCAATATTTTTTTTTAGTATCTCTTCAAAATCCCACATTGCTATCCATTTTCTCAAGCCCATCAAATATGTCTTGTGTTGCTTTCTCCTGTCTCTGTTTCCCTCTATCCCACCTGTGAGTATAACTCTGCTTAAATGAATAAAGTTGTAACAAAAAAGGAAAGGTCATCAAAACAATTATCATGAAAAGACACAGAGAAGTTGTTATGGCATTGAGAGAATGACCAAAGCTGAGATGCCAGATCAAAACCAATGACCTTACAGATTTACTATGGATTTTATCCAGAGTCCCTAAATATATAGCAGAAGTACCAGATCAGATATAGCAGTAATATTCAATGCATGGATGAATGAAATACTTATAAATATGTATAATAGATTCTGGCAAGAAAAATTGTCTAGTAGGACACAATAATAATAAGTATAATAATCATTAATTCACTCATTCTAAAACAATGAGAATTGACCTCACTTTTTTTCCCTATGCATACAAACATGGCAGTCTCACTATCAGACAAAGAGTCACATGGGCAGGTTGCTAACCCATGTGCCAACAAAGATTTTGGCTCCTTTTCCTTTTCTGGTCTTCATCATAACATTATATTTTTTAGCACTCAGCAAAATTTCAAGAAATCCCAGACACTTTTTCTATTATCTAATTTAATTATATTGTCATTAATTACACACATTTATAAAAACAAAAGACTGTATATACTTTGCTTATTCTTTATCCAGTGAATTGTCGGCACCCTGAGCAAGCAGAACTTTGGCACCTTTGCAAGAATAATTTTTTTAAATTTTCACAAGGAGAGAGACTGAAAAGGTATAATAATGAGTATATTACAGTGTAAAAATTAATACAAGCTAAAGAAAATATTACCCTACCTAAAACATTTTTCTAGCCTTCAGATCTGCAAATCTTTTGGAGATAATTTTCTATTAACAAAATACCCAAAGAATTTAACCTGTCTTGATTCATGGATAACAGTATGTATGTTTTTATAAGCTTTAGTTTTAGGAGATCACAAATACATGATATGGTAGCATGGATTCTGCTTTAGCTACTTCATGGGTTGACAGTACCTAGGGCTGGCACAGTCTTTATTTTATCCTGTCAGATTCTGATCCATATTTGATTTACATTTGACTCCAAATTCAGAATTTTACACAGTATTGCTGTTTCTGATGTCCCAAACACCACATAATGACCAGATAATAAATAATATTTATTTTCTTGTTTTTACATCCTGCTGTTTCTCATTTTTGTATAGATAAAAGTTATAATTGTTTACTCAGTTATAAGTCCCCTATGTCTTTCTGCTTGCTTAAAAGACATAAATTATATTTTAATTTCACTGAAATAGCATTTCTTCTTCAGCTGAATTATATTCTAAACTGAAGAAATAGAAAATCTCCAAGAGTGTTAGTTACAAGAACTAAGTCATTTCAAAATTTGTGTCAACCATGATTTCAGGTTCAGATGGAGATACACTATTCATCTTTGAACATTAAAATTAATCCAAGGTTTATCAAGCATTGTATGTTATTTTTATTGTCAAGCAATCTGAAAGTTCATTGTGAGTCTTGCATGAAGATGAATTGAGTAGTTGACATGTTAAAAAAATATTTCATTTGATCTGCAATTCTCATAGAGAACGGTGCCAAGATTTAGAAAGCAGTGAGGTAAAAGCTTTCTTTTAATAGGGTGTTAGTGGGGCAGTGGATATTGGCTTAGAATGAAAAATCAGGGAGCTGAGTTCAAATTCCAGTTGAATTCCTTGCATTCATTTATGCACAAATACCCTTGGGAAAGATATTAATCTGTCTCTTCCCTCCAGTCATGGGTTAAATGACAGGACAGACTGGGTTCTATAGCATTGACTGGCAACCAGTCTACTGCAGAAAGTAATGGCAACCTACTGCAAGATAATGTTCTGCCCAGTCTGTCATGTCTCTTTCGAGACATGATCATCAAAGCGTGTATCACATATAGCGCTTAACCGACTGTTAGAAAAATTGGTCATTTTTCCCTTTTCATACGTGAAAAGCCAAGTGACTTTCACTTAATTGATCAATTTGATTTTACTGTTTATCCACCCTTTGCATGTTATTTAAAACCCAAAATATTTTTGGATTGTAAGAATGAAAACCAAGAAAGAAGTGTCTTCATATGGATGTGGGAAGAGGGTTATGGGAGATGTCGCCTGGGAGCCAAGGTCGGCAGCAACTAAATTAATTTAGCAAGCACCAAGTTAGACTTTTCTTTCACTTAGATGTTGTGTTTGACATTAAACAAATACAAAAACAAAGCCATTCTTGACTTTAAGACAAAAAAATATCTTTGATGTTGAAGTAGAGGCAAAATGAAATGATTGAATTGAAGAAAAGTCAACTTGGTATACAAAAAGAATTACATACACTGATGTATGTTCAACATATAATATGTAACGACATTAGCAAAATTCAAACAAAACATTGGTTATTTACAGGAAGTTCTTTAGTCAATAAATCAAAAAGAAAGTGAAGAGTTTAACAACTAATAACTGTAAAAATAAACTGGAAAACACTTGCGTTAAAATAGACAAAGGAAGCCATCAAGGTCAGTTGACATCAGTTCTAAATCGGATAAACTGATTCAAGCTATTAAATTACAGTAATGTTCTTATTTAACTTGAAATTATTCTGAGCAGTTTTGGGAGAAAATTTAATAGATTTGCTTCTGTGTTGATTTTGGAAAAAAGATTATTTTATATATCATTAAATAACAATCAAATTTAGGAGAATTCTCATAGTTTTATGGTTATTTTAAAAAAAAACTTTATTATTTCTTTTTTCTCGTTTCAGTCACTTTTCTGATGCTGTAAAGTTGTGTCTCTGTGCCTTTTCTATAAATATGGTCATGGTAATTGTTTGGCTGAGCTATGAGACCTAGACTTTACGAATTTATGTGCAGTGCTAGACAGGACTGTAGCTGATGCTAAAAAACACCAGGCACAGAGAAAATTGCCCGGATTTATTAGTTGACAATGTGATGACGTCATCAGTGTCATTCTTTTCCAGAAACTATGATTTTTGTGGATTTTTTTGGCTATTCCAATGAAAATTAGGCACAAAACAGGAAAGAATGTAGGAAATTGGGTTCGGATTTTCTGAGTATAACCAGTCTTTTCTCCCAAAATTAATAAATAAACAGATTTTTACTGCGTTCATTCGAATGTTTTCTTTGTTTTTCTTTCTTTCTTTCTTTCTTTCTTTCTTTCTTTCTTTCTTTCTTTCTTTGTGAATTGTTTAGTTTGATTTCTGATGAAGACATTTTTCCTTGCCCAGATTTTCACTATGATTGCACGGAGCGTCCCGGACCCGTGCCTGGTGTTCCCGGTGTTCCCGGTGTTCCCGGTGTGCCCGGTGTGCCCGGTAGTCAGATACGGCCATGGTGCTAGATTAGCAACAAGGTCTCACCATTTTAAAGTTGATCTGGCTAAATGTAACCATAAGTCTTATGTTAATTTTTTCTTTTCACACTTCTCACTTGTGAAATTCTCTTCTGGTTTCTTGCTTTCCCAGCCAGGCTTGATCTTCAAAAATTTAATGTCAGTCATTATCTACTGTTTTACTAATTATTATTCAATTGTTCTTGGCTCATTAATAATGTTAATGTTTTCTAATTCTTTCACACCAAGTAACCCCTAGTATTTTAGTGGCTTTACTGCCTTGAACTTAGTTTTAAAAAAGTTATCATATGTACCATGACTTGGGGAGAATTTGATTTTTTAAAAATTGTCTATTATTCAAACAAATGTCTTCATATATAGGTTTGCATTGAACTTAAATCTACATAGTGAGAATGTTAATCTTCACCCAATCAAGTGAATAAAATAGTGTCATCATTCTAACCGAATGGTTTTCATTGCCATATTCATTTTCTCAGTTTAATAATAATAAAAATTTCTTCAGTAAGTTTGGTGAACAATTCACTAAACACCAAGGTCTCTTAATTTATAACTATTTTATTTACCTTTTAGTTCTTGCTCAATCACCAAAGTTAAGCAATGTTGAGCCTGGTCAGTACTTAGATGGGTGACCACTTGAGAATACCAGGTGCTGTAAATGTCTAGTGACGGATGTGCATTGTGTTGAAGTGGATGTCGGCTCGGAAAGAGAAATTGGTGAGCCGAGTTCGAATTCCAGTCAAATACCCTGCATTCACTTAAGCACTGGTACTCTTAGGAAAGGTATTAATCCGCCACTTCCCTCCAGTTATGTGTTAAATAACAAGGGTAGGACTTGGGGACCCTGTCTTTAAAAACAAATCCCAATGAATCTTGATACTGAAAAGAAAAAAACTTATATAAAAACAACAATAAATTGTTGAAAGAAAAAGATATTACCAGCAATAAATAAATAAAATTTAGTTGGCAATAAATGACCCACCAAAGTTGATTTACCATAAAAACAAAACAACCAACTAACAAAAATTTACCTTTTAATTAAAGCCAAATAAAAAATTCCTTTAATCTCTATGTTGTCACCCTACAAAGTTACTGCTTGAGAAAGTGGTTGGAAATAATAGTATATCAACAAATACAAAATTTAGCAGTGTATCTGTTTGAAGTAGATACACTGCCAGTGAACTTCTATTCAGTGTAATTACTCCATATTTACCACCTCCCCACTAGGGTGGATGCCCAAGGTATATGCAACATAAGAACAATTAAAGTGAGAATTCTGAGCCCTTAAGCTCAAACAAAAATAATGACCCTGTTTAAGGGCTGGTTGGGCTTTTATCTGTTCCCACAAGATGAGATTTTACTCTTTGACAGGGCCTATTCTGGGTTCCTCAAGCTGTAGGGAGTTCAGTTATGTATGACACAAGGTCGAATCAAGAAACATAAACCATCACCCTATGGCTTCACACTCTGCTCTTCCTTCCAATAGTGTCTACATATTTAAGAGGATAGGAACATATCATTAATGTATATAGGTAGGTATACAACATTCTACCAGAAATATCCTGCCATGATCAATTGTATTCTGGGGTTTTGAAATCCATATTTTCCTCACAAATTTAAAAAGCCCTGAATTTGATCTTATTCACACATAATTCATCTATACAGGGAAACCATACCTAATATATTTACCAAAACCTCATTCATGTTTTGATTATCATAAGAATAACAGTTTAAGTCCATACTGTAGGGAGAAAATTCCCCTTGTCTGGAAAAAGGAATGGTCAGGATTAATACTCTGTGTATGAGCTGATTTTGATTTTCAGTCATGTACATTGCATTCCTTTACCTGATAATATTCTTGGGAAAGGTATGAATCCATCTTTTTTCCACCAGTTATGGATAAATAGCAGGACAGACTGAGCCCTATAGCCTTGGGTGGCAACCAGCCTAGAAAGAAAACTCTGAATTCAAACTTCCTGCTGCCTTGAAGGTTCTGCCTCTTTAAATTCTGAGAGGACAGACAGGGTAACCTCAAAATTCCCAGCAAAAAAGGAACCAGGATACCATTGCACTACTTTACTTTGAATGTCACCATGGACCAGGAGGGAAGTGATGACCATAGTGGTGCAAAATGGTGCAAGTTGAATAAATGATGATATACAAACTCAACGAACTAATCAGCACCATATGCTGGTTTTTAGTGTATAGGTAAATGCTCATGACATGAACTCTAGTTATCACTGCACTAACAGATAGATTGTTCAGTTAAATAACTAAGCTTGGTAATTAAAGATAGAAATGGGTGTAAAAACAAGAATGTGTCTTTTCACTAGATCTATTCATCTTGTACAGCTAGGACCCTAGAAGTTATACTAGGATTCGTCATAAGATGTCACAATCTGAACAACATAAGGTACACAGATTATACGGAAAGACATGGAAAGGAAACTACAAAACCTCCTACAGAAGGTAGTTGAAGAGAGTGAAAAGAAAGAACTACAAATAAACTGCAAGAAAACCGAATTCATGGTTTATGAATATTAGATTCTTCAGACCCTCTTTCCTTGTTATATATCTCAGGAACCTCAGCTGTCTCTTTCTGATGTTATGTATATGTTTTCTTATTGTCTGCATCCTCTCCAACACTTTGTCATTACTCATGTGCTCAGTTCATGGTATTTTCAGCATTCTTCTGTAGAACCACATTTCTGCTGCCTCAAGCCTCTCCTTCATTCTTGAAGAGATCATTTAATATTCACTACCATATAAAAGGACAAATATCACATAGCAGTCCATCACTCTTTTCTTTGTTTCCAATGAGATTTATCTATCTCTCAATACTCTGGTTAGTTTTTAAAATGCATCTTTCGTCATGCCTATACATCTTCAGATCTCAGTGTTGCAGTTTCAATTCTCTGTCAAAACGTAAGGGGGACAAATATTGCACAGAACTACAAAAGAGCAGAGGAGGCACAGAGGAGTAATGGATCTTCTTCTTCTATGTGCCTTGTCCTTTCAGGACATAGATGATCATAACTTTCCATGTCTCACTACCCTAGTGGCTCTTAACATGCTTTCTCTTCTTACACCATGCAACCCTCATTCTGTCATTCACCTGCTCAGGCCCTACAAATATGTTATTCGCTGCTTTCCTCTGTCTCTTTTTCCCACTATTTGGCCCAGGTTCTCCAAGCCCTCCTTCCTCATTGCATGTCTCAGAAACTTTAGTTGTCTCTTCCTGATGCTTAGTATTAATTTCCATTTTGTTTCCATCCTTTCCAAAACCTCATCATGCTCGGTCCATGATATCTGAAACATCCTTCTGCAGAACCACATTTCAGTAGCGTCAAGTTTTTCCTTCATCTTTAATGATAATGTCCAGCATTCACTACCATATTGAAGAACTGATATCACATAGCAATCCAGAACTCTCTTCTTTGTTTCTAGCAAAAGTTTCCTGTGTCGTAATACTTTACTCAGCTTCTGGAATGCGTCCATCCCCTCACATATCACTACTATGTGTCACATAGTATGATCCACTGAATCTTGTGTCTTTAAATAAAAATAAATCTTTTCGTCATATTGTTAGATTTGCAATGGATGTGCATTGTGGTGCAGTGGATATCGGCTCGGAACGAGAAATCGGGGAGCCGAATTAGAATTCCAGCCGAATTCATTGCATTCACTTACGTGCAAATACCCTTGGGAAAAGTATTAATCCATCTATTCCTTCCAGTTATGGGTTAAATAACAGGACAGATTGGGTTCTATAGCCTTGGTCAGCAACCAGTCTACCACAGAAAGCAATGACAACCTATTGCGGGATAATCTTCTGCACAGTCAATCATGTCTCTTTCGAGACATGATTGCACAAGCGTGTTTCTCATATGGCACTTAACTGACTGACTGTTAGATTTACCATGACCATCAGAATACTAGAACCACATTTCAGTTGCTTCAAGTTTTTCTTTCATCTTTGATGATATTGTCTGAGTAATGGATAGCTGCTCAGATTGAGAAATCAGAAAGCTGAATTTAAAATCTAGTTGAGTCATTACATTTCATTTATGGGCTAATACCTCTGGGAAAGGTATGAATCCATCTCTTCCCCTTTCAACTGTGGGTAAATAGCAGGACAGAATAGGTTCTATAGCCTTGAGTGCCAACCAGTCTAGAAGAAAGAAAAATTCTGAATTCAAAATTACCTCACTTGGAAGATAAAGGGTTTCACGTAGGGTCAACAAACCTACTTTTAAAAAATACAGGTTAAAAAATCATTGACAGCAAAGAACCAGCCCAGAACAGAGTATGATGGTGAGGAGTCATCAGTGGCCTAGGCTTTACTGTAAGCAAGGGTCTTAAACAAACACAAAAGCAGGAAGGTATCAAGAGATCTGATCACTCACATCATGAAAGGCTATAAAAGAAGCTTTGTACATGATATAATCACTTGTTGAAAGGTTTTTACGCAATGCAACTCCACATGGACCCATTGAGTATAGAGTCAATGATGTAAGTAAGAGTTAATTTCCAACATTCCTCTCCATTTAAACCAAACAATAACTCAGAAATAACAGTTTTCAGAATTGACTGAAGATTGAATGAATTTGTTTCTGAAAAGTGCTGACATTGTTGTTTGTAAAAGGTACAACTCAAATATCTAATACTTTTTTGGGCCTTGCTTAATTTTATTGTTGGACTCCAGTTTGGAGATCAGAATTTCCTTTCTCCAAGACCACTTGCCATCCAATACTAGAGACTAGCCTCCATGCTATTGTAGAGGAGTTATAACTCCGAACAAGTAATTATAGACCCCCTAACATGAAACACATAGGAAGATCTCAATAGAAACGAAGAAAAGAGTGCTAGACTGCTACGTGATGTCAGTTCTTCAATACGGCTGTGAATGCTGGACAATATCATCGAAAATGAGGACAAAACTGGAAGCGGCCGAAATGTGGTTCTACAGAAAGATGCTACAGATATCGTGGACTGAGCATACAAGCAACGACGAAGTGTTAGAAAGAATGTCAACAAAAAGGAAATTGATGCTGAGCATCAGGAAGAGACAACTGAAGTTCCTGGGACATGCAATGAGGAAGGAGAGCCTGGAGAACCTGATACTGACTGGACAGATAGAAGGAAGGAGAGACAGAGGAAGGCAGCAGATAACATATTTGCAGGGTCTGATCAGGTGGATGACGGAACGGGGGTTGCCAGGAGCAACAGGAGCAAACATACTAAGAGCCACAAGGGATAGGGAGACGTGGAGATCCATGATCGCCTACGTCCTGAAGGGACAGGGCACATAGAAGAAGAAGAACATGAATATATACAAAAATACTTGTAAAAATTAGAAAAAGCATTTATATTCACAAGATATACAAAATATAGTGTTAAGATTATATGTTGAAATTTTTAAAAAACAGTTTGTTAAAACAGTTTACTGTTACGTATTAAGTTGTAACAAAAAAAAAATGATTGATCAAAACACAGAGCTAAATCACAGACAAATATTTAATTTATAAAAACACAGAATAAAATATCTTACAAATATACAGTTTTTGCATTCAAAGATTAATGTGAGCTTCAATTTTTCCATTTTTCAATCCAGCATCTGTGCTAAAGAAATATGAGTGATTGTTCTGAAGTAAGTTTTGTACTCATGTAAATTTTTTTATCTAGTCTCATGGTATATGCGATATGTAAATTGTTGCAATGACTTTTATAATTAAACTTTGCAAGGTGGATTCCACAGCAACCACACTCTTAGCAAATTTGACTCTAAAACTAACAGTGGCCCAGATGAACAAGTTCCAATACTCACATTTATATATATCACTAAAAACATTATTAGTCTGGAGAAGTTGCTGCTAAAGGTGAAACATCTAACGTATGGTCAGTTATAAACAAGCCTTCACCATTATAATCAATCCATATGTGTAAATAGTTTGGCTGGTTCTAACAACTGAGCTGCATGCATCAAAAAGTGATAGATTCTTATATATATATATAAGTATAGGGTAGGTATTGATGGAATAAATAAACATATCCCAAAAAATACTATTCTTAAAAAAGTGCTCAATACAAAATAGAGCAAATATTTATTTAATCAGCAATCATTGCTTGATAAGATGCAAGAAGTGTTGAAGCAAAATAATTACATTTCTGTGATATTATAACATACCTATGTTACAAATTTTATCTATCTATCTATCTATCTATCTATCTATATATATATATATATATATATATAGTCATCCGCAGACAGATCTGTTTTGCTGTATCACAGCTCATCAGTATGGTTAGACTCCGATTGCTTTTTAACCCAGGATTGAAACCCGACCAAACTGGCATCAGTTGGCAATTCTACCTCTGAGCTATGGGCGCTCGGTAGAAGGAGGCCGACTTTTTAGCGTGTATATTAACATTATACACGCCCAATAGCTGAGAGGGTTCTAATTCATTGCTGAATGAACGATGTGTAGATGCTAGAGTAGCTACTGTTTTTCAAAGTCTACCATTCTTCCAGAGTGCTCAATCAGGGTGTGAGAGCGTAAATAGTCATGTATATATTTATATCAGTTAAGTGCCATATGTGAAACATGCTTGAAAGAAAAATGACCGACTGGGAAGAATATTTTCCCATAGTAGGGTGCCATTACTTTCTGAGGTAGACTGGTTGCCAGCCAAGGCTATAGAACTCAATCTGTCCTGTTACTAGACATATTAATAACTTTCACAAGAGTATTTGTGTGTAAGTGAATGCAACAAATTCAACTGGAATTTTAACTTGGTTCTCCAATTTCTGACGTTGAGCCTGGTCAGTACTTAGATGGGTGACTGCTTGGGAATACCAGGTGCTGTAAGCGTCTAGTGATGGATGTGCATTGTGATTCAGTGGATATCAGCTCAGAAAGAGAAATCGGTGAGCCGAGTTTGAATTCTAATTGAATACCCTGCATTCACTTAAGTACTGGTACCCCTGAGAAAGGTATTAATCCATCCCTTCCCTCCAGTTATGGGTTAAATAACAGGATAGGAGTTGGGGACCCTGCCCTTAAAAACAAATCCCAATGAATCTTCATACTCAAAAAGAAAAAACTATTACTAGACACAAAACTTATATAAAAACAACAATAAATTGTTGAAAGAAAAAGGTATTACCAGCAATAAATAAATAAAATTTACTTTGCAAAAAATGACCTGCCGAGGTTGATATGCCATAAAAACAAACCAACCAACTAACCAACCGATTTCTGATTCTAAGCTGATATCTACTGCACCACAATGGACATTCATATATATATATATATATATATATATATATATATATATATACAAATGATGTCAGACATCATCAGTGAACCCATTATTTGTCTGAAAAAGTTCCTGCTATGAACAAAATGTGTATCAGTTTAAACAATTTTGTTATTTAATTACCCACTCTAAATCAGTATGTAGTATTTTTATCAATGGTAATATGATTATAATATTTTACCAACAATAGGACATCATCAAGAGAAATGCAGAATGTTTACAGAAGAGCCTTTCTATTCACTTAAGATTGATTCAGCAAAGAAGAATGAGCCAGACAGAATTTATTAGCAGGATTCACTGTCTGGAACTGTGCGACTGGATTTGAATATAGATGCTTGCAAGGACACAGGAAATAATTTATAAGCAGAATCAACTTCAAAAGTTGACATACTCAGTTCTCTGATATGAAAAGAGAACACCATTTTAATATTGGAAAATCTTTCTTTGTAATTTCCATAATATCATTAAATTACGATCGTTCTGTATTTTGGTCAGAGTATTCTCAATGCACCAAAAAAAGGTTCTTCATAGAGTTTGAGCTGAATGCTGATATTTGATCATTTCAAATTGTGTGTGGATTTTCTGTTCATAAGTTAATGTAGGATAGCTGAAAAGATAATTATTTTTTCGATAAAAGTTTGCCTCTCACTTAGAAACTGTCTTTTGATTCATTCGTTATTTTTCTTTTATGGTTGGTTGTTTAGCAGCATATCAACACCTATAGATTAGTTAATGATGAAATCTAAATATTTTGTATGCACATTTTATTTTAGATAATCAATTTACTAATTAACCCATAGTTGTTGGGAGAAGGGGAGAAGTAAGTTCGTACCTTTCTCAAGATGAATTGTGCATGAGTAATTATAATGAAACCAACTGGAATTGTAACTTGGCTCTCTCTTATTTACAATTTTGAGCCTTTATAGATTACACCACCCGGCACATATCTAAGCTTACAGCATCTGGTATTGTCAAGCAGTTACCAATCTAGGTACTGACCAATCTTTATGTTACTTAACTTCAGTGTTTCTATGGAAACTGGTTTTTCAACATGATGCAGTTATAAGCCTCTATTTTTATGTTCCAAGTTTTTTCAAGACTTGAACAATCATGGCTCTCCACAACTTTCTCCTTATTATTGCTTAAGTAACTTTTGATTTTCTTTTCCTACAACCTTTGTCCATGTTCTGCCATCCATTCACACTGACTTGTAAAGTGACTTCCCACCTCCTGCCAGCTTCTCTCATATATTCCGTGAGTATTAGACATTCAGTCAGTTAAGTACCGTACGTGAAACATGCTTGAGCGATCATGTCTCTTTCAAGACATGACTCACTGGGCAGAAGATTATCCCGCAGTAGGTTGCCATTGCTTTCTGCAGTAGACTGGTTGCCAGCTAAGGCTATAGAACCCAATCTGTCCTGTTATTTAACCCATAACTGGAGGAAAGAGATGGATTAATACCTTTCCCAAGGGTATTTGTGCGTAAGTGAATGCAATGGATTCAACTGGAATTTGAACTTGGCTCTCCGATTTCTCATTCCGAGCTGATATCTACTGCACCAGGACTGTTTTTCCTCATTTTTATGTGACATGTCCCTTTAGGATGCAGGTGATCATGGCACTGCCATATAGTAGACTAGATATTACAGAGTCGTTTAGCATTCTTTTCATTGTTTCGCATTAAATTTTCTAATCTTGTAATGCTTTGTTTCATTTCAGGAAAGTGTTTTTGATAATCTCATGTGCTTTTGTATATTTGTATCAAATTTTGGAGCATCTGTTATTACTCTATGCAGATTGGTAAATTTCTGTACCTATTTTATTTTGGCATTCATCTCAGGCGGTCTCTTTTGCCAAGAATTCTGTGTTAAGACTCTTTTCTTTTTGATTTCTTTCACTACATTTCTAAGAGTTTACATTATTTATATTGTAAAGATTTTGTCCTCATATTTATTGCCATATTCACTACTTTTTTTTTTCTTTTTAATCATATTACCCCAAGCAAGGCAATCCACTGCCACTATAGCGCATGGGGCTACATAGAGCGATTGGGGATAGGAAATATCAGAGGGATGGTGATAGATGAGTTAGGAGGTACGTAGGAAGAGTGTTTGAGAGAATGGGTGCGAGTTAGTGTGTTAGGAGGTGTCTATTGACCTTACATTTAAACTCCTGGAGGTTGTAGCCGTCGGGGAAGCAATCATGCGGAAGGGAATTCCACAGGTGGGAAGTGTGAGAAAAGAAGCTGTTGGAGTAGAAATTGCGGTTACATTTCATCGGTTTCACTGAGAAGGGGTGGGACCTAGTTGCCAATCTAGTATCTCATGCAAATTCACACCTAGGGGGCATTTCTGCCATTGTACACTTTGACTTTCTTCAGGTGATTAGATTTTTAAACCAAACTCTTAATTTGAACCACTGGCATATATTGTTCTCATTTTATAAGTCATGCCACTTCTTGATGTCTTAGTTATCTCCTTTTAACTCAACTCATTTTTGTTCAACACTGCTGGGTCCTGGGCATGACATTGAACTGCATCTGGTAGCAAGGCCTCTCAATTGCTCTTGTTCTCAGGTCCACTCTGACCCAGAGTGGTTGCACCTGTTAGGGTCCCATCTATAGGCAAATAGTTAACCCCCAAACTAAGGTCAAAACACTATGAAAGTATAAAAATACACTTTTATGGAAATATATACATAAAACTAGACTTTTATATAAAAATATACATTTTTGAAAAAAAATTATTACCACAGCACACTTTTGAAGGGAAAGATTTTTCTCAGCAAAACATTTTTGAATACAAAACTAGAATACATCTTCAGTTTTCTAAAATAAGAAAGAATAAAAACAAAAAAATTTCATTAAAATCTGACTAAATCAACCTTCTCACTATAAACAAACATTTAAAAAAGACAAGAAAAATCTGAAACCCCACCTTTTTGGCATAAAAATGACCCACAGAGGTTGATATGCCGTTAAACAAAACTTAGACTCAAACAAATCACCACTGCTGTAGCCAGGTATTGAACTCACAACTCTTTGGGTCAAGTCACTAGATCTAACCAATGATTTTATCCAGTGGGTCATGTGTTGGTCAGCTTGGTTAGATGATCCAAAGTTCTTTTCAATTTTCTTTCTGAGTCTTCCATCAACACAGTATCATCTGTGTATTTTGTGTTGAAAATCTGTCCACCAATAATAAATCTTTGTATGTCTTGTAGATCTCATAGATCATCTTGCTCTATGGTAATGATAATAAGATCTATCTATCGCCCGGTTCACACTCCACCCACTTCTATTGAACAGGCGAAGAGGCTCACCCCTTTTTCCCTGTTTAGGATGTGGTTTCCGGCTTTCTTTTTTCCAATCTTTTCACTATTACGTAGCCCCTGGCACATCAGTGGCATTACCGCCTTGCTCTGGGTGATACGATTAAAAAAAAAAAAAAAAAAAAAAAAAAAAAATAGCTGTTTTCTTGTAAGAAAACATTTGACATTCATTGACCAAGGAGAGAGTATACAGTACTGTGCAAACGTTTTAGGACAAGAACTATTTTATCTTTTACTAGCAGTATAGCTGGCGTTGCTCGGGTGTAATGAAAGCTTTTAAACTAATCGATGGTCCTGGAGCTCAAACTCTTTGGACATTGACGCAAAAGACTAAAAAGCAATAGTTGTTTCCAGTTAAAGCGAAACCGTAGACTGAAAGAAAAATGAATGGATGTAAGTCAAATTTTGATTTCCTGGTATCGATATCAAATAAGTTTTTTTTGTCATAAACTGAATTTTGAAGGCTAAATAAGTCTTCTGAGTAAATGGTATCATGGCTGAGACTAAGAACTACATTTATATCTACTTATAGTGTGACAACCCTATATTTTGTGTAAAAAGAAATGATCATAAAAACTCACACTATACTTGAGTATATAAAATATGTCATTATTTCTCCAAGTTAAATAAGTTATCTATTATATTGTTGCAACTGTTGGCAGTCCTCAACTGATATGGTCTCTAATTGCCTTTTCTAGTATTGATAGTACTTTCTTTAATAACCTTTTATTTGAAGTAGTGTGAAATATCATCATTATATCATTATTTTCTCTTCCAGTTACATGTGCTATCTATTTTAGTTGTTGCTGCTTTTGGTAGTCCTCAACTGATGTGGTTTCTCTTATTGCTCTTTCTAATATTGATATTACTTTCTTTACTAACCTTTTATTTGAAGTAATGTGAAACGTCGATATGTTGATTATATAATTTTTTCTCTTCTACTTACATGTGCTATCCATTTTAGTTGTTGCTGCTTTTGGTAGTCCTCAACTGATGTGGTTTCTCTTATTGCTCTTCCTAGTATTGATATTACTTTCTTTACTAACCTTTTATTTGAAGTAATGTGAAACGTCGATATGTTGATTATATAATTTTTTCTCTTCTACTTACATGTGCTATCCATTTTAGTTGTTGCTGCTTTTGGTAGTCCTCAACTGATGTGGTTTCTCTTATTGCTCTTTCTAGTATTGATATTACTTCCTTTACTAACCTTTTATTTGAAGTAATGTGAAACGTCGATATGTTGATTATATAATTTTTACTCTTATACTTACATGTGCTATCCATTTTAGTTGTTGCTGCTTTTGGTAGTCCTCAACTGATGTGGTTTCTCTTATTGCTCTTTCTAATATTGATATTACTTTCTTTACTAACCTTTTATTTGAAGTAATGTGAAACGTCGATATGTTGATTATATAATTTTTTCTCTTCTACTTACATGTGCTATCCATTTTAGTTGTTGCTGCTTTTGGTAGTCTTCAACTGATGTGGTTTCTCTTATTGCTCTTCCTAGTATTGATATTACTTTCTTTACTAACCTTTTATTTGAAGTAATGTGAAACGTCGATATGTTGATTATATAATTTTTTCTCTTCTACTTACATGTGCTATCCATTTTAGTTGTTGTGCTTTTGGTAGTTCACAAGTGATGTAATTTCTGGTATTTGGTACATTTATTTGTGCTTTTTTAGTACACGTCTACAATGTTTAAAGAAGGAATGTTCTCGCTAAGACCTACTGGTTAAATTTGTTCAAAGCCATTTTCAACTATTGATCTGAGAAAGAATTTGTATACTGCTAACAGTTAAGATGAGTTTTTGGTTTAATCCATTCGGTTTCTTGTCTATCCTTTTCTATGTCGCAGCTTACTAAACTCATACACGTTCCACTTTCAGACTTCCAGCTAACATGGAACTTTATTGCTATATTGTAGGCACAATTTAATTTGGTTGGTGGATATGTGAGATTTGAGATGGTAGATGGTTAATGTAGCGCTGCAGTCATCTATTTTCCTGACCCCCAACTGACAGCTTAGCGCCAATGTTGTCACAATGTTATGGTAATGTTGCCATATTCTGTATGTGAAAAATTCTGCACTGTTTAATTATAACATCAAAATGCATTTTCTTCACTTATCAAGATAGTTGGTTGGCAAATCTAACAGGATATCTTGTGAATAAAATAAACATTTGCTTACTTTACAATGTTGCAGGCTGTGCATCAACATGGCATATTTATTCTCATATTAATTTCATGAGCCTACTCTTTCATGCTAGCTCAATACATGTTGAAAGAGAGCATTCAGAAGATTTTCCAACAGTAGGTTGCCATTTCTTTCTGCAGTAGATTGGTTGCCAACCAAGGCTATAGAACCCAATCTGTTCTGTTATTCACCACCTAACTGGAGGCAGAAAAGATTGATTTATACCTTTTCCAGGGTTATTTGCATGTAAATGATTGCAGTGAATTCAACTGGAATTTGAACTCAGCTCTCTAATCTATAATTACTATAATCTATAATCTAGTCTATAATTTATAATCTAATCTATAATTACTAGCTGATATACATTACAGCATAATGCATATCAACTCAGTCTGGTTCATGCCAAAGTTTAATTTTCTTGGGAGCTTTGAAGTAATAAATTATATTCTGCTTTCACAATTGAATACATGGTAGATGATACTTGACTTTTATGCACATACATGTTTGTGTGGACATAATTACTAGACATGGTGATATGTGCATTTATATTTTAGTTTTCTTGAAGTTAGATCATAAAATACAGTTTGAGTTCTTTAAAAAGCTGTTGAATATTATATCTAAATCTAAACTTATTTATAAATGGATCTTTGTCTCTGTGTGTATGTATGTGTGTGTGTGTGTATGTTTGTGTGTGTCCATTACCTATAGACTTTGAAATGGCTGAACTGATTTTCTTGAAAATTTACACAGTTTTACTATAAGCGTCTGCGAGTGTTCTTAGCTAGGTTTTATGTCGAGGTACCCCAATAAATTTTGAAAATCGATAATTGAAAAAATCAGGTTATAGAAGGAGTGGTCCAATTTTAATCAAATTTGATACACTCATAGACAAAGACATAAGAAATGATATTCAGAAGTTTCTAGGTTGCAGTTCTTACAATAGTGCAGAAAATTCATAATATATAAATAAAAGGCAAGATGTTTGTGTGTGTCTGTTTATCTGCCTGTATGTCTGTATTTTTTTTCAGCCCTTTTATTTTAGTTTTTGCTTTAGATTTGGCTGTAAGTAGGTATAATTGTAGTTCTTAGTCTCTGCCACGATTCCATTTACTCAGAGGACTTATTTAGCCTTTAAAATTCAGTTTATGATGAAAAAATTTATTTGATATTGATACCAGGAAATCAAACTTTGACTTACATCCATTCATTTTTCTTTCAGTCTACGGTTTCACTTTAACTTGAAACAACTATTGCTTTTTAGTCCTTTATGCCAATGTCCAAAGAGTCTGAGCTCCAGGACCATGGATTAGTTTTAATGCTTTCATTACACCCGACCAACGCCGGGCTATACTGCTAGTGGATTAATATCCTGAAAGAATTCATTCATGGTGGCTATATGGTTGATTTTATTTGGTGACATATAAGCCACTGAGTTATTTAAAGATGAAATTTAAATAATTTGAACACAATTGTATGCCTTCAATCACAGATAAAAGGAGTTGCTGTTCATTTTACTATATGTATTATTGGTCCTTTCAATATAAAAATGTATTGCTAGTATTTTTACTATTAAAATGTATTTTTATACTTTCATAGTATTTTGTTTCGAGGGTTCACTGCATAGCTAGGACTCTAAAAGGCGCTGCAATCCCATATCAGAGCAATTAATAGATCGTTCTACACTTCTCAAAACCTTCAATCTTCCAATCAGAGGCCTTGCTGCTGGATGCAATTTCTTGTTATACCCAGAACTAATATATATGGAAATAGTAATGATAAAAATAGCTGTTTCCTTATAAGGAAATATTTGAGAGTTATTGTTTTGGCAATTTGTACTACCATTGATTGAAATTTATAAAATCAATCTTTCAAAAAGGATTTTCAGGAAAATAGGTTTCTCGAGTTCTGTAGCTGCTATCACTCTTTCCAGTATTGAAATCCACTGTGAATTGAATACTGCTACCAGATCTGGTTGGGTGCCCCTGCTATCTACGTAGGGGCTCTTGACAAAATCCAACAAAGAATCTGTAATGTGATCGATCCCGACTTGGCAGCTCAGATACAGTCACTTTCTCACCACCGCAATGTGGCTTTCCTGTGTCTCTTCCACAAATACTTTCATGGCTTCTGCTCTGATGAACTTAGCTCCCTGGTGCTCCCAATATATGAATTTACTCAAGCCACAAGATTAGCAACTAGGTCCCACCCTTTCACTGTGAAACCAATAAAATGTAAATGCAAATTCTACTTCAGCACCTTCTTTTCTCACACTTCCTGCCCGTGGAATTCCCTTCCGTTTAGTTGCTTCCCCAACAGCTACAATCTCCAAGAATTTAAATGTAAAGTCAATAGTCATCTCCTATTTCCTTAACCTGCATCCTCTCTCTCATGCTTCTTTCTCTGTCCACTCCACTCTCAACAGTATTCTCATCCTTCTCTTATCCACTTCCTGACACCACCTATAACCTGTCACTCCTTCTCATAATTTTCTTCCTATGTAACCCACTGTGCACCAGTGGCAGTAAACTGCTCACTTGGGGCAATATGATAATGAAAAAAAAATCTTTGCTCTTATAATAAAGAGCATTGTGTAATTGTGTGAGTATATATATATATATATATATATATATATATATATATATATATATTTATTGAAAATGGAAATAGGGGTTGTTTTAATGAGAGAAATTTGTATAGGTGAAAAAAGTGTAAGAAGCTGAGAACATTTTGGTTTGTATAATACATTAAGTGTCCATAATGGTATTTGTGTCACTACACATGTTTCGAGTTCAATGTTGACTCTCGTCAGGTGAATAAATTTCTGATTTATGTATCAAGACTGTTCAAAAAATAAAAAAGAGCTCAAAATATAAAGTCAGAAATTCATTTACCTGAAGAGAGTCAACTTTGAACTTGAAACACATGTACAGACACAAATACCATAATGGACACTTAATGTATTATACAAAAGATAAATAATATTAGTAATAATAATAATAATAATAAATTTACACTTTAAACATAATGTTCACGGCTTCTCACACATTTTCTACCTATATATATATATATAAAAGAAAACTCAAAAAAATCATTTAGATTGGTTATGAATTATAATTCATTTCTTTGAGCTAAATAAGCTCATTTCATCAGACCACACTATATTTATTCCATTCGGTATAAATATTTTTCCGGAATATACATTTCTTTCAAATGAAATGAAAAATAAGTAACATGATTTAAAACAGAGATCTTAGCCTTATCTCACTTGGGGATCCCTAGACTGGTCGAAAAACGGTCATCATTCTTGGATAGTGACTATAAACTCATTACACACCCACTTACAAGCACATGAATATCTATACGTGTATACATGTAACCCTGTATATATATATATATATATATATATATATATATATATATATATATATTCCTCTTGTCACACTCACAAATATGGAAAAGTTTGTGATAAGCAATATTATCAAAAACTAAAGAACAGGGCAAAAAAATCATATAGAGCAAGCAAACAATATACACAAGGCAAATTAACAGTAATAAGACGAAGCAACAGTAATATGGCAAAAACTTTAAACTAAAAATTAGCATTCATATACAAAAGCAAGATTGGACAAGCAAATATAGTATTCTGTCTTTGAGATAAGACACTGGAACAAAGTCAGATGTAACTGAGAACTTACATATTTTATTAGCTATAAAAAATTCCAGCATGCATTTGTGTGTTTCTTCCCAAAAAATTGAAGAGGGGGAAAGAGTTTTACAGTCATTCCAGATTGGAATCAATAATTCAATTTTGCACTTATTTTTTTGAGAAAGGTATGAATTTATCTCTTGACCTATCCCTCAGTTTTGGGTTAAATAGCAAAGAAGCTTGCACCCCACCCTTAGATGGCAGCCAATCTAGAATAAGGACAAATCTGCTTTGAAAACTGTAGTGAGAAAACAGGAAATGTCTCTACTATGAAGCAGAGAAGTTATTGTAGTTCACAGTAATTAAAAACAATTATTTGGAGATCTAGAATTGTCTACATTCTAAAAAGACATGGCCTTTAAAAAAAGTGCACATTATATAGTTATACTGTTTCTGAGTGCCTATATTTTACACTCCAGTCTTTAACAGCATTACTTGTTAGAAACACTTGTATATTTGGCAGATGTGCTGATCTATGTGTATATGGTTAATATCCTAATATACATCTACTACACATTATTTGATTATATATGTTAGCAACAAATAACACAAAATGTTGTGTTTATCTGTTCTACATATATACATTACTAGTTTTATAGCCCGGTGTTGCTCGGGTGTAATGAAAGCTTCAAAACTAATCCATGGTCCTAGAGCTCAGACTCTTTGGACGTTGGCCCGAAAGACTAAAAAGCAATAGTTGTTTCCAGTTAAAGTGAAAAAGCAGACTGAAAGAAAAATGAATGGATGTAAGTCAAATTTTGATTTCCTAGTATCGAAATCAAATAAGCTTTTTCATCGGAAACTGAATTATGAAAGCAAAATAAGTTTTCTGAGTAAATGGTATTATGGCTGAGACTAAGAACTACAATTATACCTACTTAGAGCCAAACCTGAAGCAAAAACTAAAATAAAAGGGCTGCAAAAATACAGACATACAGGCAGATAAACAGACACACACACAAACATCTTGCATTTTATATATATATATATTATCAATTTTCTTCACTATTGTAAGAACTGCAACCTTGAAACTTCTGAATAGTATTTCTTATGTCTTTGTCTATGAGAGTATCAAATTTGATTAAAATCAGACCACTCCTTCTATAACCCGATTTTTTCAATTATTGATTTTCAATATTTATCGGGGCTACCTCGACACAAAACATTGCTAAGAACACTTGCAGACGCTTATAGTAAACTGTGTAAATTTTCAAGAAAATCAGATCATCCATTTCAAAGTCTATAGGTAACAGACACAAACACAAACACACACACACACACACACACACACACACACACACACACACACACACACACACACACACACACACACACACACACACACACACACACACACACACACACACACACACATGCACACACACACACACACACACACACACACACACACACACACACACACACACACACACACACACACACACACACACACACACACACACACACACACACACACACACACACACACACACACACACACACACACACACACACACACACACACACACACACACACACACACACACACACACACAGAGACAAAGTTCCATTTATAAATAAGTTTAGATTTAGACTATTGTCCTCATTTTTACTACAATGTATACAATGTTTTGGCTGTTGTATGCTCTGGCCTTCTTCAGATGCTAGGAATTTCAAACCAAACCCTATATTAGGATCACTGGGGTATATCATTCTCATTCCATGTGTGATGCCACTTCTGGTAGCCATGTAGTTCTCTCCATTTAATTTAACTCTTCTAAGTTGTTCACCACTGCTGTACTCTGGTACTGAACTCATAACTCTTTGAGTCAAGTCACTGAAACTAGCCAACATCTACATCCACTGAGCCATGTGTCCTTGAAACATTAACATGGAACCAAAGATAAGTATAGTAGTCCAAATAACTTAAATAGGGTAAATACTAACTCATCTCAGGAGTATAGACAAATCATCTGTTCCTATTCAAAGTTTTGTGTATATTTAAAGAAAAGCATTTCTGTATATAAATTTAGCTTTATTATTAAGCCCCCGAATTATTGGGTACTATATCTGTGAAACTAGAGTAGGAACAGATAAGTTTGACATAAATTTTATTTGCTATTATTAATTCTTTATCTCTTAATACTAAGTACTCTAATCTTGACTGCTTTCTTTAGAAGCACTTCTATAGATACACCATTATGTTGACCATTTTTTAAAAATCTTCATTATTGTTATATTGTAGATTATACAGAATATATTAATATGGACATTTTATTTTTGGTGATCTTTGTAACCTTACATTAAAGTAAGTTTGCTTTAAAAATAAATGATGATACATTGAGGATTGTTGAAAAAAATAAGAAAATACAATCTGGCAGTGAACAAGAACTTCACATTGAAAGGTTAAATGTACAATAATAAATACTAGAATGTTTTTAAAAACAAGTCCTAAGAGATTAAAAGCTTAATACATCGATGGCTTTAGACTTTGAAAACAAAGAAGTGAACAAACAACATTGAATATAAATATTTCTATAAAGGTCTGACTAAATAAATGAAAACTAATTGATTTTATTTTCAATATCTTCAAAATAAACAATTTGCAATGCCAAATATATATATATATATTAGATTGAGTCAGAAATAATTTCTTGTTTTGTCTCTCAGCTTTATTCTTTAAAAAGAATAAAGTACAATTATATTTTGTCCAATTTTATATCCACCATTTTTGGCAATGATATTTTGCCCCCTTATTAGACTGGACTTCAAAGCCTTTTGTTATGCAACTTAATTAAGATCTACTCCTGATTCCCAAATACCAATTACAAACATTCTCACCAAAAAAAAAAAAAAAGAAGGTCCCTGGGAGCCTATATATGTTAAACTAAAGACATAAAAATGGCACTCCTTGCCAAATGACAGGCAGTTCTTCTCAACACTTTGGCATAGTCACATTATTGCCAGACCATCAAACAAACCCAAGAACAACTACACATGGCTTCACTAATCTGATCCTGATGTATTTCCTGACCTCAGTTGTGATCTCTGCCAGCCAAACCAAAAAATCTGTCAACTCCCAGCCTAACTGACAACACCCTTACATCAAATCACTTTCTTTGCAATCGTCAAGTAAGGAACTGTTATGTTGCCAAGTATAAATGAATAACTCAACAACAGAATCAGAATATGTTGTATTCCACGGAAAGACAGTTAGTATGTACAGAAGTGATTAGTAATATTTACAATAGAAAGATACAAGAGTCCAATCCGTCGTATGATGTGTGTATATGTGATTACTTCCGGTACGCCACCGGAAGTGTGACTAACTCTTCACTGACTCGCACTGACTCTTCAGTAACTCATTAGAGACTCTCAAGTGACTCTCTACAACTGTCTCTGTAGAGAATCCACCATTGCTATATAAAGCAATGGGAACAGTCCATTTGTAGTCAAATAGGAGTGGCGCCCTAACAGGAACCAAATGCAAACCATTTTTGCCACCTTCCACACAACTATATGCATATTCTGAATTTTGGCCAAATGATGTTGTTAGAATCTTCATCTTTGTTCCTTTTCTTTGTGACCAGATGATTATTATATGACTTTTGAATAAAAGATTCTGCAGTTTTAGATGTGAAGGATATTTCAATGCAAGTTGTTATCTGCATAGGGACTCTGAGCAATCACATTCAGTTCACAGAACAAATTCTGGCAAAAACCTAAAAATACAAATAAAATAACAAATTGCAAACATTCTCACCAAAAAAAGAAAATGTCCCTGGGAGCCTATATATGCTAAACTAAAGATATCAAAATGGCACTCCTTGACAATGACAAGCAGTTCAACTTCAACATTTTGGCATAGTCATATTACTGCCAGACCATCAAACACTTCCTTGGTGTTGATTTGAACCCCCAAAAAAGGATTATGTCAAATCCAAGAACAACTACACATGGCTTCATTAATCTGATCCAGATGTATTTTGTTTATTTTAAAGACAGAATTGATAAATTACAGTTGTCTTTGTCAATGTAATTTTTTTTTTAATCATTTCACCCGAAGCATGGCATTCCACTGCCACTATTGCACAAGGGGTTATATAGGGGAAGGTAAAGAGAAAGAGTGGTTAGATATATGAAATAACAGAAGGAGGGTGATAGACGGGTAAGGATACCAAGGATGAGCGTTGGGTAGATGGGAAGAGTGTTTGAGAGAATGGATGCGAGTTAGTGTGTTAGGAGGTGTCCATTGACCTTACATTTAAACTCCTGAAGATTGTAGCTGTTGGGGAAGCAATCATGTGGAAGGGAATTCCACAGTCAGGAAGTGCGAGAAAAGAAACCGTTGGAGTAGAAGTTGCGGTTGCATTTTATTGGTTTCACTGTAAAAGGGTGTGATCTAGTTGCTAATCTAGTATCTCGTGCAAATTCGTATTTAGGGGGCACCAGTGATCTAAGTTCATCGGAGCAGAAGCCGTGAAAGTATTTATAGAAGAGACACAGGGAAGCCACATCACACCGGTGAGAGAGAGAGTACAGCCTGTCTGCCAAGTCGGTATCGATCACATTACAGACTCTCCATTGTGTTTTGTCAAGAAGCCTGAGGAGAATAGCAGGGGCACCCGACCAGATGTGGCAGCAGTACTCATTGCACGGGTGGATGGTAGATTTATATATGTGCAGGATAGATTCAGAAGGAAAAAACTACAAGAACCATAAAAAACATTTATTTTTGTAGAATAAAAGCTATTTTGATTAGTTTATTGAAATCCCTTCATAGAAAAAAGTAAATCGTTTTCTCATATTGTTTTATTTATACTTATGTAAGTATACAGGATAGGATAAATAAGATTTACTTTCTGAATTTTAATCTGAAATTTTTGTTGTATAATGTTTGATAGCTGTGGTCAGTATTCATTATAGGATTAAGTTTTGTTTTTGTATTTTTTTTAATCATTTCACCCCGAGCAAGGCAGAAATGCCACTGATGTGCAGGGGGTTACATAAATGTAAAAAGATTAATTAGAAAAGAGTGAGGAGTACAAACTAGTTAGAAAGGAACAATAGAAAGCTGAGAAAGCAGGTGCGATGACAGATACATAGGTGGAGAGAAAGGGAAGGATATACGGGGGTGGGGAGAGAGCTAGAGGCCAGTGGTTAGTAGAAGTGCATTGAAAAAGAAGAAGGGTAAATGCAGGCCCGGATTATGTCTCTACAAGTTTGATTATACTGCTTTTTATAAAAATCCACTTTTTTTGTTATAGTTGTACTGAAAAATGTGCTAATTTGGTTTGCAATAAATAGTAAAATAATGTTATTTTATAAAGAATATTCCTTTATTGACATAAATAGCTCTTCTAATTTACTTAAAGAATTTGTAATAAGTTTACTCAAAGCTATATAAATGTCAATAAAATATATCATGAGTAAAAATATTAAAAATATATTCAGATAGGTTAGAGCGAAGCATTATCTGAGTGGGGGACTTATAATTTCATTCACCTAAGAGGAACAAAAGTTCATAATTCAACTCTGCTAAAATGTACAAAATTTTTTTTCACAAAATACATGCAATTTTTTTATCATAACGTTTCAGATTTAATTATCTACAATCATATAAATAAATATTTTCTTCTATTGATTATTTATGTATGCTTATGAGTGCATTGTTTGCTAAAAATATTTTCTGCCTGAGACTTTCTGCTTATTATTTTTGTTTATTTCCTTCTCTTGATTGCAAAGAAGATCTGATATTGCTTGAAGGTTTTTTTTCTGAGCACCAAATTCTTATTAGAATATTTTCCATGGAGAGAATTTTAAACTGTGCTTTCAGTTGATGTAACCATGTCTATCACAGCAAGAAATAAATTGCTTTTCATTTATTCACAAGTTGTTGAATGCAAACAATTTACATTTGAACAAGGAAAGGCAATTTTTAATTATCTGAAATTATAAAAATAGATAATTTAAGATGTAACTAAAAATTTCTTAAACATTGGTTAAAAGGATGAGAAGAAAGAATATTTATTATATGCTGTGGCTTGAAGGAAATGTCTGCAGTATAAATGTTTTATTATTGCTTTACAAAGGATAAAATTCAGTTTTACATATTGAAAAAGATCTTTATATGCTGTAGAAACCATGGCAATAAAACTTTGTTTACCTTTAAACAGGGTAGAGTTCAGTCTACACTGAATAGAAAGAGTTCTGATTCTAAATTAAATTGTTTCAGTTGTATCAAATATAGCCAAATATTGTATGTATTTTAGTGCATTTTCTAAAATTGATGTAACATTTACTTAGTGCATTTCCTGAAATTGATCTAGCACACTTTATTTAGTGCATTTCCTGAAGTTCATCTAGCACACTTGATTTAGTGCATTTCCTGAAATTGATCTAGCACACTTTATTTAGTGCATTTCCTGAAATTGATCTAGCAAACTTTATTTAGTGCATTTCCTGAAATTGATCTAGCATACTATATTTATTGCATTTCCTGAAATTGATCTAGCATGCTTTATTTAGTGCATTTCCTGAAATTGATCTAGCACACTTTATTTAGTGCATTTCCTGAAATTGATCTAGCACACTTTATTTAGTGCATTTCCTGAAATTGATCTTGCACACTTTATTTAGTGCATTTCCTGAAATTGATCTAGCACACTTTATTTAGTGCATTTCCTGAAATTGATCTAGCACACTTTATTTAGTGCATTTCTTGAAATTGATCTAATGCACTTATTTAGTGCATTTCCTGAAACTGATTTAACACATTTAATTTCATTAATTTTCTGAAACTGATTTAACACACAATATTTAGTGCATTTCATGAAACTGATTTAACACACTTTAATTAATGTATTTCATGAAACTGATCTAACTTACTTTATTTAGTAACTTTTATGTAACTGATCTAACACACTTTATTGAATGCATTTCCTGAAAGTGATCTAACTTATTTTATTAAGTGAATGTCATGCCACGGATTTAACACACTTTATTTAGTGCATTTCCTGAAACTGACAAAAACAATTATATTTGGTGCATTTTGTGAAACTGATCTAATACACTTTATTTAGTGAATTTTATGTAACTGATTTAACACACTTTATTTAGTGCATCTCCTGCAACTGATCTAACAAACTTCATTTAGTGCATTTTCAGTAATTGATCTAACATACTTTATTTATACTTTATTATGGAACTGATCCGAAACCCATTATTTAGTGTATTTCCTGTAATTGATCTAATGCATTTATTTAGTTAATCTCCTGCAACTGATCTAACACACTTTATTCAGTGCGTCTTCCGTAACTTATCTAACAAACTTTATTCAGTGTATTTCTTACAACTGATCTAACAAACTTTATTAAGTTTATTTTCTGTAATTGATGTAACACACTTTATTTAGTGCATTTTTTGCAACTGATTCAAGTATATCAAACACAGAAGCAACGTGCATTTATTGCAAGTTTTTTTTTTTTGATGACATGAAGAAAAGAAAGAATATCCAATCTTTCTCTCTGAGCTTTATGTAATGCACAAGTGAAAAATAGAAACATTAGACTGTGGGATATTTGAAAGAAATTCATACTTATAAAATGACATGAAAATAATAGCATAGAATACAGAATTTATGAATCAATAGGCGTAACATTCTCTTTGTGCATTTAAGATATTTAAAAAAGTAACTCAAGATTTTAAGTTTATCTTTTGGTTTTGGAGGATCTTGCAGTGTTATGTGAAACTACCCCTAATGCAGCCTATCCCATACTAACATTTCTGTAACTAAATATTTAGAGAGATATGCAGTTAGCTTTCTATAGTTGTTAGTAAAGGAATGTCTCAAAATTTAAACTAAAAATTCTGATTTTGATTATTTTTTTATGAAAACATGAGATTTTTCCTCAGTTTGTGAAACTGAACTGTTGTTTAAATGAAATAGAAGCCAGTAAACTTCCAAACCTTCTTAATATCTAACACCTTAATTAATTGAATAAATCGACATTTTGTTGATAATAATCCTAATTATTAATAATATTAATGATACCCAGTGGTGTTATAATTAGAAATTTTTAACATAGATGCACTGTTACATCGGATAACAGAATTATGTGAAATAATACAAAACAACGTAATAGTTTAAAAGTAGGTGAATTGACAGGAAAAAGAAGTATTTACAAGAGGTGAGGATTAGTAGAATACAAAACAAGGTAATTAGTATACAGTATCGTCGTAGAGACATGATAGATTGACTAGTAGAACACTTCCGGTGCAATACCTGTCTGACTCGCTCACTCGACTTCCTTACTCGACTTCCTTCTTCAAGGTATAATCACTACTATTTCATATAGTGATTCAAATAGTCCATTTCCGTGGAAAGGTGGAGAGTGCCCCAATATGCACAAAGAAAAATCTTGTGCATGATTGTTTTGTAAATTTTGTATTCCGTGATATCATTTTTCTCTTAATTTCTTTAAGCCAAACCAAAATGGTTTGCAAACATTTAGTTTTCTTTTATTTTATAAATATTAAATTTTTATTTTTTTTATCACTACAAATGTTTACTTATAAGGAAACAGCTAATATTAGTATTACTATTCATTTGGATAACTAGGGGAATAAATACTGTGTTTCAATGAAAGATTTCAGGAAATTTAACAAGGATTCTTGTTTGGAAATCTTACTGACTAACCTACCTTCTTTCACTATGCTTGGAACGCATCAGTCAACATCTTGCTGAAACAATCAATTCATCTTGTCATTGAGTTGGATTCATTCTTTGAGAATCAGATGGTTTTGCTTTGGTTGCTCATTGACCAGCTTTGATGAATAAGACATAAAATAGTAACCGTTTCAATTGATCTGTTTTGGTGTGAAGCAAAAACTCTGCTTAGAAAAAAAAACAATTCTCACAGAAATCTGCCATTTGATTTCAGAAGGATTGCATATCATCAATATCAGGAAGCAAACAAGAATCTTCACATCAAAAGAATACTTGAAACAAAAAAGGAAAAAAATATTTGAACAACGAATGATACAAAGATCAATTTTATATATATATATATATATATATATATATATATATATATGTATGTATATATAAAAATTGATCTTTGTATCAATATTTAAATTTACTTAGCAAACACTTCCACCAAAAAAACCCCCAAAGTAAATTATTCATCAGAAAAAAATATTAAAATTAGTTATTTAACTACCAATAACATGCAAAAAATAATTAATTCTCATAAAAATAAAGTACTTAAAAACTTCCATAACAAACCTCTGGAAAATAAACTTTATTGCAATTGCACCAATAAAACCAACTGTCTCATTGATAGCAGATGTAATTCTGAAAAGGCTGTTTATGAAAACACTATTTTTTCAGAAGAAGACCCTAGCAAAAAAAAGCGTTTATATAGGGATATCTGCAGGTAGTTGGAAACAGAGACTTTACAATCATAGACACTCATTTTCCAACACTTCCTTGAAACATCAAACAGCCCTATCTAAATACTACTGGGATATAAAGGATGGAGAATTTACCCCACTGGTCAAATAGAGGGTAATAAAATATGCTAACACTCCCAACTACTTCAGGGACAGATGTAATTTAGGCCTGGAGGATAAACGGATTAATATCAAATACAATAATCCAAAGGAACTCCTTAATCAATGAAATGAATTGATATTTAAATGCAGGCATAAGAATAAGTATAAAATAATTTAGCTAGATCAAATTATAATTGAAATTAATTTAACCTAAAGTTTAGTTTCTTTTGAAGAAAAATCTGGAATTTACCATTGGAAAAGTTTTACCCCACAAAATTTGTTTATAGTTATTATTTTATAGCTATATTATATTATTGTAATGGTTTTGTAATATTTTAGATTGTAATATTGTAATATTGTATGCATATGTGTGTATGAATATGCGGGTATGTATGTATATATATATATGTGTGTGTGTGTGTGTGTGTGTGTGTTTGTGTATGTATGTGTATGTGTGTATATGTGTATATATTGATAAAAATATATACGGGATATGTATATATTTGCATTTGGATATATGATGATGCATGTGTGTAAATGAATATATATATATATATATATATATAAGAATAAATCTAACTTAGAGCCAACAGATCTACCTAGGTTTCACCTAACGGATCGTCAGGGCAAGTCGGCTCCCCTTTTCTTTTTTTCCTCTCTGCGTTTATACTCTGTGGGTTTTTCGAGATGGATTGAAATATATTTTAACAATTATTAATATAATTATTATTATTGTTATTATTATTATTGTTATTATATATATATATATATATATATATATATATATATATATATGGGGTATGTGTATGTATCTATAATATATTTTAATTTATATTGTTTCTTCTTTTTTAAGTGTTATATGATATATTTATTTTTGATGTATTTTAGCTTCTTTACTAGTTTTTTTTATATATTTTATATTTTTATTTTTATAATTTTTATCATTATTTTTAATATTATTTTTATGACTATTATTTATGATCATTTTTAAGATTGTCTTTTAATATTTTATTTTTCATTTTCTTATATATTTTTAATTTATTTTATTAAATTATTATGACTATATTTATAATATAATACTACTAGTAGTTATATTTTAATTTGTATTAAAAGTATTATTTACAATTTATTTTATACCATAGATACATCCCATTCTCTTTAAAACTAAATTTAATGTCAAATTTCCTTGTCATGTTTTTTGTAAGAAAGCAAATGAATTGCAATAGGTGCTGGTGTTGATCTAAGACATTAACTTTAAATTCCTTTCTCTTTATACTGTTCATTCTCTTTTCTTTTTTCTTTTTCTTTTTTCTGTTTATTATAATTTTTCTATATATTTCCTTTTCTTTCTTTTCTTTTATTTTGAATGGGCAAGGAAATGTTTTTCATAGATTAACGTTGCAAATGTGTTTATTCTCAATATAGGCACATGAGTGTCTGTATGTAATTCTTTTTAGGATGATTTTGAATATTCATTCAGTTAAGTGCCATATGTGATACACGCTTGGGCGATCATGTCTCGAAAGAGACATAACTGACTGGGCAGAAGATTATCCTGCAGTAGATTGCCATTGCTTTCTGCGGTAGACCGGTTGCCAGCCAAGGCTATAGAACCCAATCTGTCCTGTTATTTAACCCGTAACTGGAAGGAAGAGATGGATTAATAACTTTCCCAAGGATATTTGCACGTAAGTGAATGCAATAACTTGGGTCTGACGAGCAGCAGGTTTTTTTTAGCTGCAAAATACTTATTACCTATGAAATTATAGAATATCTAAAATTGTTTCTAGATTATATTACTCTGTTAAATTAAATAAATAAATTCAACATTGAGTTCTTTTGAGTTCATCTCTATCGGAATTTGCCTGACTTAAATACCAAATATTCTACATTATATATATATATATATATATATATATATATATATATTTCATTTGGAAATGAATTATTTCCTCAACCTAGGTTTGAACATTTTAGTGTCTTTAAATAATTCATAACTTTATAACTAGGTTTCAACCGGTCTGTATCTTCAGGCAATTTATAATAACTTCATAATGTTATTATAAAACATCTGAAGATACTGAAAGGTTGAAACCTAGGTTGCAGAAATAATTCATTTTCAAATGAAAAATATTCAAAAGCTCTGCAACATAAATGTATTGATCCCTTCTAATACACCTGGGTACTGGTTTAATTTAATTATGACAAAAAACTAATGAGTGTAAATTGTTTATACCTGAGTTGATCTTTAGGAAAAGTATTTTCGCAAGTATAAATATTTGAATATTATATTTATAAATATTATAACCAATATTATGTAAATTCAATTTGTATATATATATATATATTTTCTATTTATAAATGCGTTATTCTGCGATCTAGGTTTCTACTATGAGTGGTGTCTTTCGGCAATTTTCATTAATATATTCTTTATAAATTAAATCACTACAAACAGTGGACTGACAACCAATTAGTTTGTACTAATATTAAGATATATATATATATATATATATATAGACACACACATGCATGCATAAATATATATATACATATATTTATATATATATATATTTATGCGTACATGTGTTTGTATATATATATATATATATATATAGACAAACACATGCACATATATATATATATATATATATATATATATATATACTTTGTTTATACTATTGCTTTTTGAAAGGATGGTAATATTTGAGTTGTGGATTAGTTTTTCTTATTACACAGTATATCTTCTTACATCTACTGGTCTAGATACTCAAGAAATCCTATTAGAAAATGTGGCTGTCAGCATACTTTTCTAACAGGATTTTTTAAATATTCAGGCTTGTTGGTGTAAGGAAATAAATATGTTGTTTTGTAATAAAAACAGATTCTTTACTCAAATTTGAGTATCCATTAAAAAGGAAAATGAAGTTTAAACAAATAACATAAAAATGTCAGATTTAATCTATTTCCTAATATATATATATATATATATATATATATATATATATATATATATATATATAAATTAAATAGGATTAATTCAAGGATGTTGAATGACCATTTCGATATGAAATCCCCACAGGGGATAACACATCACCTCAGCAACAAAAAAATCCTTTCTGAAACTGGAGAAAAAAATCAGTCTATTTTTCCTTTTTAAATAGATTTGCAAAAAAATTAAAAAGAAAGAAAAAGAAAAAGATAAAATAAAATAAAATAAAATAAAATAAACAAGAAAAGAAAAATTGGCATCGTCTGGGTTCGCAAAAAAGGAAAGAGAATTGTAACGTAAAAGGAACAGACAGCGTGTTCAATTTATATTAGGTTAAGCAAAACGTAAAAAAGGTGGGAGGTAAGAGAGATAAAGGAAGGGAGGGAAAAAAAGAAAAGAAAGAAAAGATTGTTATATATTACAGACACTGGACATATTAAAAAACCTAACTTCCCAAAAACGTTGAAGTATTAGAAAAAGGCCTTTTACTTAAAAAGGTATAATTATTTTTAAAGGGAATAAAAAGATATAGGATTTAAAATAAATTTTTTTTAAAAATTAGGTCATTTAATTTAAACTAAATAAAGATACCGCTAGGTATAAAAAAAAAATTTTCATTTACAATTATACATACATATATGTGTACACACATACACACACACACACACACACACACACAATTCTTCAATTATGAATACATATATACATACATACACACACACACACATACATTCAATTACATACACACACTTATATATGTATATACACATACATGTGCATACACACACATATATGTACACACACATATATGTACATACACTGTTAAAACAGGAAATAACATATTACATTGCATTTGACTACATGGTTTTGTTGTCATTTCACGCTATCCCGCGGTGTGACGTCATAAAACTGTATCGCAAACTTAAGAACTGCGTTTATTATTTTTGGTAACTATTGCCATTGCCAAGCGGAGTCTTATGTCAACACAAAATAAAATCGTCGGTGATGGTGAATTTTATAATATTTCAGTTTAAACAACTTCTCTGAAGATGTCTCATGTGAGTTGAAAGCTTAGAAGAAAACCAATAAATCCAAATCTTGGAGAATTTTTGTCTTTATTTTCAACGGAAATTAAAGCAAAAATACGTTTAGAACGGCTCATGATTAAACGTAATAGACATTCATTGTCTCTTATATTTAACAGCATATGTTTAGAAAATTACTTGCTGCCTCAATATACTAAATATATATATATATATATTGTTAAATATAAAAATATAACAGACAATGTATATCAATTATGTTTAATCATAAGCCCTTCCAAACATCATATTTTGACTTTAATTTCAGATGAAAATAAAGACAAAAATTGCCCAACATTTTGATATTTTTTTATTATGCTGGTTCGAAGTTTTTGGCTCACATGTGTCATCTTGAGAGATTTTACAGGGATGTTAAGATAAATAACATAAGATAATATCACCTTTGATAGTGGTTGTTATGACCGTTACGTCCTGTCAATACCTCATAAAAATTAGCTGTTTTGTTTTGATTCTGGGAAGAGAGTGTAATAAACATTACTTGGTTTCAGTGAGCAAATAAAAGAAAGAAAGAAAATAAAAAAAGAGGGAGAGAGAGTATTAGCTGATAAGCACAGATACTATACCTTGATCTTTTCCAAAAGGCAGAGAACTTTAGCAAGCATGAAAAAGCACAATTTTGCAGATGCACAGTGTCAGACAACAGAAACTGAGTAAGTTATTTGTTAAGAATCCAGTTACCATAAATAACATCTGCTGAATTATTTAAAAATCATTGATAAGAGAGATTTTTGTAAAATCAGGATTTAGCTAGAAAAAAAGAAAGTGAAGCTAGAAACGTTTAAGTTCTCCTGCCAATACTTAATAAATAATGGACAATTTCATTTTGTTTATGGAGAAAAACAAGACATGCAAAACAAGATGTTGGTTTCAATAAAAAAAAGAATGAAAGAAAAAACATAAGATACAAGTGTTTAAAGTCTGTTTCAGTTAAACAAAATGGTTGTTAATTTAAAATCTTTTCACTTAAAATAACAACCAGCATTCATATTCATGATTGTTATTGCAATTTATTGCTTAAAGTTGTTTATCCCAAATATTCAATGATGGGATAGGGGAATTTCTAGAGATAATTGGTCGCAGAACTCACAAGAAGCTTATTCAATCATTAACTGAGAATTAAGGTTCATCAGAACATTTAAACAGAAAAATGATAAAATTTTCATGTCTTTCCAGTTAAGATAATAAAATGAATTTGCCAAACTTAATATTTTCCTTTGTTTAAATAATTCAAAACAGCTTTAAAAAAATTTAATTAAATGGATTATTTTGACATGATAATTTAAAAAAAGATTTCAGCTCTACTTGACCAATTTTTAGTCATGTGAAATAGCCATTGATAATTTTAAAAAATAGTAATGGGTTAACCAATTCTAATTTTTCAAAATTTTGAAGAAACTAATGAAAAACATTTGCAGGATTTATAATAAGATTTTACTCTGTATCTCATATTATTAACCTACTAACGTCTACCATCCTCTTTTGGCATTATAGATAGGATCTTAGAATATTTTTTTGTAAACCTATAATTAATAGTGGATTTATTTTTAATTTTAAAATCAATATCATATTTTACATGAAATACACTACAGAGTAACCTAATCAGAATTACAAGGTTTGTCTTTGGTGGATCTGAAAATCAATATTCTGGGAATATGCGAAACCAGATGGCCAAATAATGGAGACTTCAGCAGTGATAACCATAGGATAATATATGCAGGAGGCAAAAATAATGGAAAAGGACTCGGCTTAATACTGGACAAAGACATGAAGAAATGTGTTTTGTTATACTGCCAATTCTCCGAAAGAGTTCTCCTGGTAAAACTGAAAGGGAGACCATTCAATATAGCAATTGTAGTCATATATGCACCAACAACACAAAGCACCGAGGAAGAAATAGAATCTTTTTACTCCACTCTAGACAATGCCAAAGCTCAATGTAAAAGCCAAGAAATGAGGATCATCATGGGAGATTTGAATGCCAAAGTAGGAAAGGAGAGGGAAGGTATGACAACTGGCAACTTTGGTTTCAGAATCCGCAGCGAACTCGGAGAAAAATGGGTCCAGTGGTGTATAGTAAATGACCAGGTAATAACTAACACCTGGTTTCAAGAACACCTACGACAGCTATGGACATGGAGAAGCCTAGGAGGTGACACAAAAAACCAAATAGACTACATAACCATAAACAACAGATTCAGAAATGCAGTAGTTCAAAGCAAAGCCTATCCAGTTGCTGACTGTGGAAGCGTCCACATCCCAGTCATCTGCAAACTAAAGGTAAAACTCTGGAGATTGAAGAAGCCTAGTGCAGCACCAAAACTGAAATACAACACACTCATGAATGACCTCAACCTACAGAAAGAATACATTAACAGCGTGAAAATCAAATATGAAGAACAAATTGGAAAAGAATACTTGAAATTGTACTCGATAAAGGAAGCCATACTGACATCAGCAAACAGCATTGCTCCAAAGGAAATTAGGCACAGAAAAAAAATGAGTGGATGACTGAAGAGATTCTGGACATGTGCAAAGGAGGCAGAAAATTACACCAAGACATGGAATGGAGTACAAGGAACTACACAAGAAAATAAAAAGAAAATGCAGACAGGCTAAAGAGGAATGACTCAATGGCAAATGTGCAGAAGTAGAGAGATTGAGTAGAAATAATAAAGCAGACATGCTTAAAGAAATAAAAGTACTGAGAGGACAAAAATCCTGCTCTTCAACAGGGTGTATAAAATCCAAGGATGGAACAATCATATTGGAGAAAGAGGAAACACTGCAATGATGGAAAGAATATATAAAAGATCTTTTCCACGACAAGAGAGAGCAACCAATAAAACGCAAAGATGAGGATGGACTGGAAATATTAAAGTGCGAAGTGGAATCTGCAGTAGCCAAACTGAATAGAAACAAAGCAGCTGGACCAGATGGCATAGTCATAGAGCTGCTGATAGCCTTGGAAGAATTTGGTATAGAGAAAATTACAGAAATAATAAATGAAATTTATAATAGTTGTGTAATACCAGATGACCTCAGCAAGTCTATCTTCATAGCACTATCTAAGAAGCCAGGAGCAAACGAGTGCGAACTCCACAGAACCATCAGTTTAATGAGCCATATAACAAAACTGATCATCTGAATCCTGATGAATAGAGTGAGAAGCAGAATCAGGCCAGAGATAGGACAAGAACAGTGTGGTTTTGTCAAAGACACTGGAACAAGGAATGCCATATTTATGATTAGGATGCTCTCTGAAAGGGCAATACAAATGAAGAAGGACCTATACCTGTGCTTTATTGATTATGTGAAGGCATTTGACAAAATATGCCACAAAGAATTGATGGAGATGCTTGGCAGCCTTGACATATTTGGGAAAAACTTAAGAGTAATCAAGAATCTTTACTGGCAACAAACCACTTGAATACAGACAGGTAACAAATTCAGCAGATATTCAAAGTTAGAAAGGGGTGTAAGACAAGGATGTGTCTTTTCACCGGATCTGTTCAACTTGTACAGTAAGAATATTTCGAGAACCCTAGAAGTTATACCTGGATTTGTCATCAGAGGCCACAATTTAAACAACCTAAGGTATGCAGATGATACAGTGCTGATAGCAGACACGGAAAGGAAACTACAAGACCTCCTACAGAAGGTAGCGGATGAGAGTGATAAGAAAGGACTATAAATAAACTGCAAGAAGACCAAATGCATAGTCATCAGTAAAAAGGACAGCCTAATATGCCAAATACAGGTTGGGGATACTAGAATCAAGCCGGTACATAAATTTAAATACCTAGGAAGTGTTCTAACAGAAGATGGAAAGTGAGACACAGAGATCCGAAGGCAAATTGGCATGGTGAAGGAAGCATTCCAGAAGTTGAGTAAAGTATTAGGAAACAGGATAATTTCACTCAAAACAAGGAAGAGAGTACTGGATTGCTATGTGTTGTCAGTTCTTCAATATGACAGTGAATGCTGGACAATATCATCAAAGATGAAGGAAAAACTGGAAGCAATTGAAATGTAGTTCTACAGAAGGATGCTGTGAATATCATGGATCGAGCATGTGAGCAATGATGGGGTTTTGGAAATGATGCAAACAAAAAAGAAACTAATACTGAGCATCAGGAAGAGACAACTGAAGTTCCTGGGACATGCAACGAGGAAGGAGGGCTTGGAGAACCTGATACTAACAGGCCAGATACAGGAAAGGAGAGACAGGGGAAAGCAACGAATAACATATTTGAAGGACCTAATCAGGCGGATGATGGAACGAGGGTTGCATGGTGTAATAGAAGGTGTGCTAAGTGCCACCAGGGATAGGGAGACGTGGAAAGCCATGATCACCCATGTCCTGAAATGATAGAGCATATAGAATAAGAATTTTCAATCAATGTATATCTTTCTATTTTGAATGCTCCACACGTTAGGGTCTGGAAAACAAAGCTTGAACCTTGCTTTACTTCTCCTACTCAGAGACAAAGACACAATTCTGAATCATTTGTGGTATTCTGACAATCCACTTTTCTGAGATTTTCTCACAATAGTGATTAAAAAAGAGACTAGTCTTTCTAATAATAGAAAATTTAAATATTTTTACAGAAGTATCATAATGTTTGCCATTATTGCTTATATAATCAATCTATAATATAATCCTTTGTTTTGGATGTCTGCCATGATTCTATAAATAAAATTATTTATAGAATCATGGCAGACATCCAAAACAAAGGATTATATTATAGATTGATTATATAAGCAATAATGGCAAACATTATGATACTTCTGTAAAAATATTTAAATTTTCTATTATTTTTTCTTTATTATTTTTGATAGCAAAAGGCAAAAATCAAAAATTGTACAGACTCCTAAATCATAAATGTTTTCAAGTTATTTTCACTCAGTTGGAGGTTCATCATCTAGTACTATTTCTTTTTAGAGAACTAAATTTAAACATGAGTGTTCTTTATTTTTACTATCTTGAAAAGTTCAAACCTTTTCACAGTTGCATTTTCAAATTTGTGTTTTTGAATGAAACCAATATTTGGTAATAGAAATAATAATGGGAAAAAGAAATAGAAGTCTGTTGCTTCCAGAGAATTTGTCAGATGGTAGTTTCAGGAAATATTTCTGTAAGAATTTACTAATGGTTATTTCTTCTTTTCTCTTAATTTCTTTCTTTGTTTCTACTTTCTTTTTGTTTTCCTTTTTATTTTTTTTTGTCATAAGTTTTATCTTTTTTGCAACAATTCCTAATCCCTATTCTGCCAACAATTTAGACAAGATACTACTTTCAACATTTTTTCTTGCATTCAATATATCCTGTGAATGTCAAATTCTTAGATTCTTCTTTCCTTGTTATGTGTTCCAGAAATTTCAGCAAATTTCAGAAATGTTTTTGCAATTTTTCTGGACATTTCTTCATTGCTGCTCACATGCTTCATTTATGGCTTTCTTCTGTAAAACCACAACTTCATTACTTCAAATCTTCACATATTTCAGTCAGAAAATTGTCCAGTATTGACTGCTTTATAGAAGCAAATTGATATTA
>JBBBDQ010001061.1:0-320000 GCA_037127315.1 Ascarosepion bandense | reverse complement strand
CATGCCTCTACATCCTACAGCACAAACGTTGGTGTCCCTCAGGGCTCTATCCTGGGCCCGACGCTCTTCCTTACTTTCATAATTGACCTCCCAGATGAGATCAAGAGCCAAGTAGGCATCTATGCAGATTACACCACAATTTACTCCCACATAAGTAAGAAACCCATCGGGGCAGACAAACATAATCTCACTGCTGACCTTGAAAGAGATCTACACTCTGTGGTGAATTCATCCATGAATACTATATGGTCAGACAGCCCTGCTGTTCATCTCAGTGTTCTCGACAGGCTCCAAAGAAGAATCAGTAATGTGATAGGTACTAACTTGGCAGCTCGACTACAGCCACTTCCTCACTGATGAGATGTGGCCTTCCTTTGTCAGTTCTATAAATACTTTCATGGCTTCTGCTGCAACGAACTTAAGTCACTGGTGCCTCTGCAACAGGTGTTTTCTCATGCAACCAAATTGGAAACTGGGTCCCACCTATTCACAGTTAGATTAACCAAATGCAGACAACAATTCTACTCCTGCAGCTTCTCTCGCACTTCCCACCTGTGGAACTCACTTTCATATTCTTGCTTTCTTGATGGCTCCAACCTACAGGAATTTAAATGCAATGTCAATACTCATCTCTTAACCACTTGACTCTAGTTCTTTCACCACCCCATATATCCTTTTCTTTCTCTCAACCTTTGCAACTGTCATCACACATGTATTCCCATCCTTCTCTTGCTCCTTTCTAACTGGTTCGTCTTTCTCTTCACTCTCTTCTAATTAATCTTTTTACTCTTATGTAGCCCCCTGCACATCAGTGGCATTACCACCTTGCTCGGAGTGATACGATTAAAAAAAAAATAAAAAATAAGTTTACTCTTTTGCATTTCATATGTTTCTTTAATTTTAAGCAATTGCATCTGCTAAAATGAGATGTCAATACTATTTTCCTTTTTGTGTATTTTAGATGACAACTTATCCATCACATCCTCTGTGCATGTGTGTGTGTGTGTTTGTATATATATATATATAATAACATTCAAACATAAAATATTTACTCTATTACTGCAATATTCAAAAACTTTCTTCTGTATTTATTTTTAATTTTTCAGAAAGTTACAAGATCTGAACAATAAAAACAGCAATATTTTTAACTGTTGGATTGTAATTCTCTGTGAAGGATTTCTGTGATTCATTATTAAACGAAACAAAGAAGAATCACTTAAAGATAATGGAATTGTTCAAAATACTGAGATAACAAAAAGAGAAACTTATATTTTCTTTTAATGGAAAGTTGAACAACTTACATTACTTTTGCTGGCAGATATTTCTGTTCAATTTAAAAAAATTAATTTACATTAAAAAGCCATATAAATTTCAAGAAATTTCTATTATTAGTCTTCTCTTGAAATTGAAAGATAGAACTGGCAAGAAAGATTATTTTAAAAACTAGCATGATACCCATAAAAAATAACAGGATTATTTGTGCATGGACCAGGAGTTTTGACTAGAATCAGTTTTATACATACTCTTTGAAAAGGACTACATATAATAGGTTCTAAAACATTTTCTCAGCTTGAAACATACCCAAAATTAGTATTCTGATGGTCATTGTATATCTAACAATATGACGAAACAATTTATTTCTATTTAAAGACACAAGATACAGTGGGGCATACTGTGTGACACATGGTAGTGATATGTAAGGGATGGACACAGGAAACTTTCACTAGAAACAAAGAAGACAGTGCTGGATTGTGGTGTGATGTCAGTTCTTCAATATGACAGTAAATGCTGGACATTATCATCAAAAATGAAGGAAAAACTTGAAGCTACTGAAATGTGGTTCTCCAGAAGGCTGCTGTGGATATCATGGACCAAGCCTGATGAGGTGTTGGAAAGAATGGAAACAAAAAGGAAATTAATATCGAGCATCATGAAGAGACAACTAAAGTTACTGGGACATGCAATGAGGAAGGAGGGCTTGGAGAACCTGATACTAACAGGCCAGATAGAGGGAAAAAGAGACAGAGGAAAGCAGTAAATAACATATTTGAACGGCCTGAGCAGATGGGTGACAGAACGGGGGTTGCAAGATGTTACAGGAGAAAATGTGCTAAGAGCCACCAGGGATAGGAAGATGTGGAAGGCCATGAACGCCTATATCCTGAAAGAACAATGCATATAAAAGAAGAAGATTGTTATGAATTATCTAAAAATATGACCAAACAATTTATTTCTATTTAAAGACACAAGATTCAGTGGGTCATACTGTGACATGTGATACGTGAGAGGATGGATTCCCATAATTTCAAAGGGCTTTAGGACAAGGTAAATCCAAAAAACATAAACTGCCATTTATAACACGGTTTACCAATAACATTTTCTGCCCTAATAGACATAAACTACTGAACATAAATATTAGGCCACCCAAGTGTTTTCAAAAAATGATGTATTTCATACTATTTTTTAGTATTTATTGCCAAGTGAATAATTGTAAATGAAAATAAAATGGTTCTTTTGTTAATATTGCACAATAACACGTGCATCAAATGAATTTATAAATAATCAATAATTACCTATATTTCAGTTTCATCAATGAAAGAATGAAGAAAATTTAGGGTGGTTTGGACGAGTTCATCTTTGCTTCCTTGCCTTGTAAAATTTTGCAAAGTAATAATAACAAAAGAACTTTTCTGTTTTCATTTAGAATTATCCACTTGGCAATAAATACTAAAAATAGTATGAAATACATCAACTTGGGGTGGCCTAATAAGTATGTATATGATTCATTTCACCCCAAGCAAGGCAGTACTGCTACTGGTGTGCAGGGGGCTACATAAGAGGAGAGTGAAGAGTCACATAGGAAGAGAGTGAAAAGAAAGAGGAACCAAATAGGAACTGGTTACTGGAAGTGTCAGAGTGTTGGAGAATGGGCAAGAGAAGGAGGGGAATACTGGTGTGAAAGGAGTGGCGTGAGAGCAGAGTGAAAAAGGGAGTAAGATCTAGGGGGAGTTGGGGAATGGATGGGATTCAAGGGGATAAGAGGAGAAAGAAAATGTTTGAAAACTAATTGGATGTTGAAAATTTGCTTTTTTGTTTTGACATTCTGCTTCTTTTCTTCTTCTATGTGCCCTGTCCCTTCAGGACGTAGGCGATCAAGGTTCTCCACGTCTCCCTATCCCTTGTGGTTCTTAGTATGTTTGAGCCTGTTGCTCCTAGCAACCCCTGTTCCAGCATCCACCTGATCAGACTCTGCAAATATGTTATCCGCTGCCTTCCTCTGTCTCTCCTTCCTTCTATCTGACCAGTCAGTATCAGGTTCTTCAGGCTCTCTTTCCTCATTGCATGTCCCAGGAACTTCAGTTGTCTCTTCCTGATGCTCAGCATAAATTTCCTTTTTGTTGCCATTCTTTCCAACACCTCCTCGTTGCTTGCATGCTCAGTCCACGATATCCGTAGCATCCTTCTGTAGAACCACATTTCGGCAGCCTCCAGTTTTGTACTCATTTACTTGAGCATTACCAAATGATAGTTAAATAATATCAAAAAAAAAAGGAGTTATGCTAGCAACCCAGCTCTTACCTTTTGTTTCAGTTATAGTTTGATAATGTTCACATGAAATACAATACAAAAGTCAAAAATTTAAACATCTAACTAGCTTTCATATACTACATGCAACATACTTTATTTTAGTATTAAATATCAATCATATGTATGAACTAGCAGTATAACCCGGTGTTGATCAGGTGTAATGAAAGCTTTAAAACTAATCCATGGTCCTGGAGCTCAGATTCTTTGGACGTTGGCACGAAAGACTAAAAAGCAATAGTTGTTTCAAGTTAAAGTGAAACTGTAGACTGAAAGAAAACTAAATGGATGTAAATCAAATTTTGATTTCCTGGTATCGATATCAAATAAGTTTTTTGTCCTAAACTGAATTTTGAAAGCTAAATAAGTCCTCTGAGTAAATGGTATCATGGCTGAGACTAAGAACTACAATTATACCTACTTAGAGCCAAACCTGAAGCAAAAACTAAAATAAAAGGGCTGCAAAAATACAGACATACAGGCAGATAAACAGACACACACACAAACATCTTGCATTTTATATATATATGTATATATTATGGATTTTCTGCACTATTGTAAGAACTGCAACCTTGAAACTATATCGTTTCTTATGTCTTTGTCTATGAGTGTATCAAATTTGATTAAAATCGGACCACTCCTTCTATCACCCAATTTTTTCGATTATCGATTTTTGATATTTATCGGGGATACCTTGACACAAAACCTAGCTAAGAACACTCACAGATGCTTATAGTACAACTGTGTAAATTTTCAAGAAAATCGGTTCAGCCGTTTCAGAGTCTATAGGTAATGGACACACACACACACACACACACACACACACACAGACAAAGTTCCATTTATAAATAAATTTAGATATAAAAAAATATATTTAGTGGGTAAGCCTGTTTTTGTTGACATCAGTTACTTTTTTTAATTTTTGTTTTTTAATTTCTTTATGTTTAAGATTTTGTTTGTTTTTATGTTAATATTCTATTTTTCTATATCTACTCACCAAAAGGCTAAATTTTAATGTTTTCTCTCCTTAGTGCTTTTTTTCTCATATTCTTTAAAACTCATTAACCCCTTGTCTTAGTGGCTTTATTGCCTTGCTTTAGGTGAAATGATTTAAAAATGTAACTATGCTAAGTATAAGAAAATTTTTTTCAAGAAGAATTTAAAATGCAGTCAGTCATTTTTTATACATTAAATTGATCATTACTCACTTTGTCATGCAACTAATATCAGTTTTCAATAAAACAGCAAATCATAATCTAGACCCCTATTCTTGTTTTTTGGGGAATACTGAATCCATTTTTGTTACTAAAATCCTCCTAAATGAAGTCTAAAAGAAAAATGGGTAAAAAGATGCTTAGAATAAAAATATATCTTCTATGAGTATATATTTGTAGATACTCTTCATAGAATACGTCTATTCTCCATATAAGTACTGTATACTTTGTTTGTTAGCCTTGATATGGTAATTACTCTAGAAGTACAATTCTGAATTCAATACACTGCCATAGGCCAGAATGATAATGTGAGGCACATTATTCTCTTGGTGTGGCTGATTGAGAAGATGGTTGAATATTTTTAAAAAATACACTTCCTGGTCTTTTAAAACACATCTTTTAATAAGTAAATGGAAGATGGTCATAATGTTACACAGTATGTGCCAAATTTTAACATTGTCAATTCTTCTTCAAATGTATCAAGAGCCTTAACATGCCTGAAATGAAAAAGCATGCTGTCTACGTGGTACTAACCACAGACCAATATGACATGGAGATTGTGAGATTCTTGAAAGTTGTCAGGGTATCTTGAGTAAATTTATGCACAAATTTCTAAATACTTCAAAAATCACTAAAAAAAATGTTATGGACTTTTGTCCCAACCCCAAACTGTCAAGAAGTACTCATTGTCAAACATTTTCTAATTAACTAAAAAAACTGGCACATATACAAAAATACTTCCTCAATGTATAGAGCCTTCTTTGAGAGTGTCAAACCCAGAGCCATTCTAGAATTCTTAACAGTAACAAAATTTTACCCAAAAATATAAAATGCAACAACTTCAGTGTGAAATGGGCTGTGGGATTGGTGTTTTAGGAAAATATCTGTCTAAATCTTTTGTCCCAAACTAATATAATAGCTACTTGCTTGTTTCTGAGTATATGCACCTGCTTGGGTATCTACCTAATGTTTATTTCATTGCCTGCTCAGGTACATTTGTGTTTGTTCAAAACCAATGAAGCAAACCTGTGATTTATGCTGCAAATATGCTGACTAGAGTGAAATTACACTTTACTGGAGAAAGTGAACAATTTGATGTTGTTATATTTTCCTAAACTCAGATCTTCTGATTCATGCTACACTAATTTCCTCCTCTGGCCAAATGTTGGTTGGTTGTTTTGTTTTTATGGCAAATCAACTTTGGCGGGTCATTTATTGCCAACTAAATTTTATTTATTTATTGCTGGTAATACCTTTTTCTTTCAACAATTTATTGTTGTTTTTATATAAGTTTTGTGTCTAGTAATACATTTTTTTCTTTTTGAGTATCAAGATTCACTGGGATTTGTTTTTAAGGGCAGGGTCCCCAAGTCCTATGCTGTTATTTCATCCATAACTGGAGGGAAGGAATGAATTAATACCTTTCTCAAGGGTACCAGTGCTTAAGTGAATGCAGGGTATTCAACTGGAATTCAAACTCGGCTCACCAATTTCTTTTTCCGAGCTGATATCCACTGCACCACAATGCACATCCGTCACTAAACACTTACAGCACCTGGTATTTCCAAGTGGTCACCCATCTAAGTACTGACCAGGCTCAACATCAGAAATTGGAGAACCAAGTTAAAATTCCAGTTGAATTTGTTGCATTCACTTAAACGCAAATACTCTTGTGAAAGTTATTAATATGTCTCTTCCCTCCAGCTATGGTTTAAATAACAGAACAGATTGAGTTCTATAGCCTTGGCTGGCAACCAGTCTACCTCAGAAAGTAATAGCAACCTACTACGGGAAAATATTCTGCCCAGTCAGTCATTTCTCTTTCAAGCAGGTATCACATATGGCACTTAATTGATATAAATATATACATGACTATTTACACTCTCACACCCTGATTGAACACTCTGGAAGAATGGTAGACTTTGAAAAACAGTAGCTACTCTAGCATCTACACATCATTCATGTAGCAATGAATTAGAACACTCTCAGCTATTGGGTGTGTATAGCATCCAACAGCACCCACTGAACAAATTAGAAATTGAGGCTGATTTGTGACTAAAAAAAAAGAAGAAAGAAGGCATAGTAATGCATAAAACAGGTATTTGTCAGTTGGATGGCATTTTGTTGTGTTCACACACTCCATCAAAAAGTGACTTCACATCTCCAAAGATATCAGAGGCAACCAGCTTGCCAAATTCTATTGCTCAAGTATGTCACAACTCATCCTCCTTCTTTCTGTTTGCCTCACCAGATGCATTTACAACTCTGCTTATCTGTTTTCTTTTTTTCATACAAGATTATTATTTTAACCATTTCACCCAAGCAAGGAAACCTCATCACCACTGGTGTGCAGGGGGTCATATAAGAGGAAAGTGATGAGAAAGATGGACAGGTTATAGGGGGTGTCAGGAAGTGGGTAAGAGAAGGATGAGAATGCTGGTGTGATGAGAGTGTAGTGAATGGAGAAAAGAGCATGAGAGAAAGGATGTGAGCCAGTGAGCTATGAGACGACTGTTTACCTTACATTTAAATTCTCGGATATTGTAACTAAATATATTGTAACTAAATATATGGAAGGGAATTCCACAGGTAGAAAGTGTGAGAAAAGAAGCTAATAGAGTAAAAGTTGTAGTTACATTTTATTGGTTTCACTGTAAAAGGTTGGAACCTAGTTGCTAGTCTAGTAGCTCAAGTAAATTCATACATAGGGGCCACCAGTAAGCTAAATTCATTGGAGCAGAAGCTGTGAAAGTATTTGTAGAAGAGACATAGGGAAGCCACATTATGGTGGTAATCAAAACTGATTTTTTGTTTATTATTTTTTATGTTAATACAGCAGTTTATCTCTTTAAATTTTTACTGTTCCTTCTTTGTTCTGCTATCATATGCTTAATAACACATAAAAATGCATTCATATCCATAACAATAAGATCTGAAGTTGAACAAGGCTAGTACACTCAAACCCTGAGTCAAAAAAATTGTCTACTACTTAGAGCTACAAATATTCTATATGAATAGTTTATCTGGCTTGCCAGAGTCATGTTATCACTAACTTAATTCCATGGCTTTTGAATGGTTTCCTGTGAAATCACAAAGTGAAAGAAAGAAAGAAAGAAAGAAAGAAAGAAAGAAAGAAGGCGTGCGAGAAAAAGAAAAAGAAGAAGGTGAGAAAGAAAGAGAAAGACATTGAGAAAGAAAAAAAAGTAAAACAAAAAGTAAAGGGAGATGATAAAGAAAGAAAGAAAGAAAGAAAGAAAGAAAGAAAAACAAAAGGAGGTGATAAAGAGAAAGAAAAACATTGAGAAAAAAAAGAAAAAGTAAAATACAGTACAACAATACCTAACTGAAGTTATGGCCAGTAAACCAGATTCACAGGCCATTATTACTGTTGTGAGGTAACTCATTCTTGCAACCACATATTAGTGACTTCTTCTGTGTTGTGTCTTTTCAGGATGTGAGTGATTATTGCTCTCCACGCCTTCCTGTCTCTTGTAACTCTTAATACCCTTCTCCTCCCCAACCCTGTTTTGCCATCCATTGAATCAAACCCATCAAGTATGTCATGCATTACTTTCTTCTGTCTCTCTTTCCCTCTGTCTGTCTTGTGAGTATCAAATTCTCCAAGCCCTCCTTATTACATGTCCCACAAACACAGCTGTCTTTTCCTCATGTTATCAATGTTTTTTTTTCATTTTCATCCTCTCTAAAACCTTCTCATTCAGTCCATAGTATCCCCAGCATCAACCTTATATAGAACTACATTTCAGTTGCTTCAAATATCTCCTTATCTTTGAAAATATTATCAAGCATTTGCTGCCATATTGTATAACATACATCACATAACAATCCAGTACTCTTTCCTTTGTTTCTAGCAAAATTTTCCTGTCTCTTAATACTTTGCTTAGCTTTTGGAATGCAACTTTGGCCATCCACTTACTATCCTCCAATGCTGTAAATAAATGTTAAATAAGGATTTGATCTGCACTCAAGATCTCATTGATCTGCACTAAAGATCTCATTGATCTGCACTAAAGATCTCATTGATCTGCACTGAAGATCTCATCTTGTACCAGATTTAACTAAACTTACTGATTACATGATGTGATTTGGCATTGTAGTACTGTTTAGCAATCATGTCTGGTTGTCTATTACAACTAAGAAGTGAGTTATTTTTCTCAATTGGTGTGCTGTACCTTTTGCAAAAAGTAAGCTATACTTAGTCAGTCAGTCAGTTAAGTGCCATACGTGATACACACTTGGGCGATCATGTCTCGAAAGAGACATGACTGAGTGGGCAGAAGATTATCCTGCAGTAGGTTGTCTTTGCTTTCTGCGGTAGACTGGTTGCCGACCAAGGCTATAGAACCCAATCTGTCCTGTTATTTAACCCATAACTGGAAGGAAGAGACGGATTAATGTTATATATCGACAAACACGCATATATATAAAAATATATCAAGTGATATTTTTATTAATGACGATGAACCGTGTAGCCTAGTGAACAGAGAGTGAGAGCACGCTTCTAAGGGTTGACGGGGGAGTGTCGTCTGGTCTGGTCTGGCTCTCTCGTCTGCCTCTGTCTCTCTGCCTCTGTCTCTCTGCGTCCTGAAATCCGTGCGCCGAGGTCTTTTTTATAATCTCCAAACCGGAACTTTTGATTTTTGCCTCGCCCACGCACGCCCACGTAATTCTCAGAGACACCTGTTCTGTTTGCCTCTTGTAGCCATTTCCGCTACTGCCGGAAATAAGGTCAAACAAACATCCGTTCCTTTCAACGACCGGAAACGCCCCCGCTTGCTCAGCTTCCTCGGGTGGGGCGGGATTGTTATATTACATTAATACCTTTCCCAAGGGTATTTGCATGTAAGTGAATGCAATGGATTCAACAGGAATTCGAACTTGGGTGCCCGGTTTCTCATTCCGAGCTGATATACTTAGTAAATAACTATAAGTTCCTTGACAGATGCTAAGATCAGCAAACCACTTCTTATACTGACAGTGAGTGTGATCATTGTACAACCAAAGCTTATTAAATATATTTACTTATCAAATATATTTACTTATTAAATATATTTACTGAATAAAATTTTTGATACTGGCATCTGTCTTGAAAGATATTTGTCAGGTTTAATTAAATTTAGTTAAATTGATCGATCCTTAAGAACGCAAAGAATCTAGACTACTCATACTGCCATGCACTAATAATACACTTTCATGCAAAAAATATAAACACTGTAATTTTTAAATGGATTTCAAGAGAAATCAAAGAAAGAAGAAAAGATGTGAAGGGAAATCAAGAAAAACAAAATTTGGCAGAGAAATGAGGAAAGCAAAATTTAGTTGGAAATTGAGGAAAATAAAACATGTGTGAAAGAAAACAAAATTTGGAGAGAAATAATTAGAAAATAAGGAAAACCCAAATCTTGGAGGGAAATTTTAAAAAAATTTTAAAATGGTAGAAAATCAAGAAAAACAAAAAAAACTTTGGAGGGAAATCTAAAAACACTAAAAATATTTATTTGAAATTGAGGAAAAATAAACATTTCATGGGGGCATAAATCTTCTTTCTCTATGTACCTTGTCCTTTCAGGACATAGGCAATCATGGTTTCCGTGTCTCCCTATCCCTGGTGGCTCTTAGCATCCTTTCTCTTTTTATACCATGCAACCCCTGTTCTGTCATCCATCTGCTCATGCCCTTCAAATATGTTATCTGCTGCTTTCTTCTGTCTCTTTTTCCCTCTGTCTGGCCTGTTAGTATCAGGTTCTCTAAGCCCTTCTTCCTCATTGCATGTCCCAGGAACTTTAGCTGTCTTTTCCTGATGCTCAGTATTAATTTCCTTTTAGTTTCCATGCTTTCCAAAGCTTCATCATTGCTCACATGCTCAATCTATGATATCCGCAGCATCCTTTTGTAGAACCACATTTCAATTGCTACAAGTTTTTCCTTCATCTTTGTTGAGATTGTCTAGCATTCACTGCCATATTGAAAAACTGACATCACATAGCAATCCAGTACTCTTTTCTTTGTTTCTAGCAAAAAAATAAAAAAGGAAAAAAAAATTGTAAAAACACAAGTGACTATATATATGGAATTATCTACATTTTGATCCAAATAAAAAAATAATAATAATCATAATAAAATTATAATAAAGACTGTTTTGTATCTATTTGTGTGTGTACATATATATATATATATTTATATATATATACAAACACACTTACACACACATATATATGCACACACACGCACACGCACACGCACATATATATATATATATATACATACAAATCTCTCTCTCTCTCTCTCTCTCTCTATATATATATATATATATCCGAGTGGGTACAGAACGGAATTTTTTTTACAACATCCAAAACATTAATTTAAAACAGTGCTCAATATATAATATGATATAGAGCTGTGAATATTTATTATAAATTACATTTTAGAACATGTACATAATGTTTTTTATATTTGTGTATAAAAAACATTAAGTACATGTTCTAAAATATAATTTATAATAAATATATATGTATATATATATATATATATATATATATATTTAGTATATCAAGGCAGCAAGTAATTTTCTAGACATATGCTATTAAATATAAGAGACAATGAATGTCTATTATGTTTAATCATGAGCCGTTCTAAACGTCGTATTTTTGCTTTAATTTCAGTTGAAAATAAAGACAAAAATTCTCCAACATTTGGATAATTATTTATTGGTTTTCTTCTAAGCTTTCGGCTCACATGAGCCATCTTCAGAGAGGTAGTTTAAACTGAAATATTATAAAATCCACCATCACCGACGATTTTATTTTGTGTTGACATAAAACTCCGCTTGGCAACGGCAATAGTTACCAAAAATAATAAACGCAGTTCTTAAGTTTGCGATGCAGTTTTATGACGTCACACTGCGGGATAGCGTGAAATGACAACAAAACCATGTAGTCAAATGCAATGTAATATGTTATTTCCTGTTTTAAAGTTGATTTTATTGAGTGTTGGTTGTTTTGATTTGATGTACATGGCCTCCAATATCTGCAGGTTCCTCTTACTGTGTGTATGAGTAAGGATCACCGTATTGTTGACCAAAATCTGTCTGATATTACCTACATGTTTATGTTTTTCAAAGAAATGTTGTTTAATAGTACTCTGATCAGAAAGATGACATGTAAGTCTACGGGAGAGCGTGGTTGTGGTAAAACCAATATATGTACTAGGTTTTTGATTAGTATCAGAGATGCAATCTCTGAATGGGCATGTAAATTGGTACACTACATTGGTTTTTTGTAAAGAATTTAGTTTAGTGCCTATTGGGTTATTATAGACTATGAGGTCAATTGTTTTAAACTTTTTATAATATATAATGAGTTTAATTTGATTATTACTTTCGACTGGTTTAACATTTCTACGTATTATGTTTTTGAGAGTTTTTTCATCTTGTTTATAATTATTATGTATTTGGTTGCAATAGTATAAGTTAATAGTGTTATGTTTATTTTGATGTAAACCATTATTATTAATATTATCATTATTGTTAGAGCTATTGTTAAGTTTGTTGAGATACATTTTAATTTGTTGATCAATAACGGAGTTAGGAAATCCATTATTGACTAGTGTTTGCTTAATGTTGTGTAATTCCTTATAAAATATAGATTTGGAAGAAGATATCATTTGTGTGCGTTGAAGTAAGTTTTTTATAACAGCTAACTTATATCGTCGGTGATGGTGGATTTTATAATATTTCAGTTTAAACTACCTCTCTGAAGATGGCTCATGTGAGCCGAAAGCTTAGAAGAAAACCAATAAATAATTATCCAAATGTTGGAGAATTTTTGTCTTTATTTTCAACTGAAATTAAAGCAAAAATACGACGTTTAGAACGGCTCATGATTAGACATAATAGACATTCATTGTCTCTTATATTTAATAGCATATGTCTAGAAAATATATATATATATATATATACATAAATTATTTATTTAAAATTTATAACATAAGTATGTAATAATATCACTATAAAAGTAGCTATTTTGTTTAGACGCTTCTTGTGTCTTATCAAGTGATGGTACTGATTAATAGATGAAGAGTTTTGAAAGGTTCAAAACTAGCCAAACCACACTCAGTAAGGGACACATTGTTACATATTTATAATAAATATATATATATATATATATATATACATAAATTATTCATTTAAAATTTATTACATAAGTATGTAATAATATCACTATAAAAGTAGCTATTTTGTTTAGACGCTTCTTGTGTCTTATCAAGTGATGGTACTGATTAATAGATGAAGAGTTTTGAAAGGTTCAAAACTAGCCAAACACACTCAGTAAGGGACACATTGTTACATATTTATAATAAATATATATATATATATATATATATACATAAATTATTCATTTAAAATTTATTACATAAGTATGTAATAATATCACTATAAAAATAGCTATTTTGTTTAGACACTTCTTGTGTCTTATCAAGTGATGGTACTGATTAATAGATGAAGAGTTTTGAAAAGTTCAAAACTAGCCAAACACACTCAGTAAGGGACACATTGTTACATATTCTGTGATGATCAATCAAAATACAAGTAATTTCTAATTTGTAGAACATAACAAACACTAAAAACAATTTATTGGTTCATTAGCGTTAATGTTTGATTAAAATAGAGATCAGTATTACTAACTGACTATTAGTTTCACTTTAAAAAAAAATTAAAATTTATTTTTAAAAAATTATTACAAATTAATGTTAGAAACTCTGAATTTTAAATTCTAAATTTATCTAAACATCAGGTTTAGATTATTATAAAGTAATTCAAACATGAAATGAGGAAGAGAGACAAATACATATATATACAAATATATAGATACTCACACATGTACAAACATACATATACATGCACATACATACATATATATGTATATATGCACATACATACACATACACACACATATATATATACACAAAGTTTTTAACTATTGTTTTTATGCTACATGTATTTTGATTGGATGTGCATTGTGGAGCAATGGATATTGACTCAGGATGTCAAATTAGGGAGCCGAGTTCAAATTTCAGTTGAATTCACTTGCATTCACTTTTGCACAAATACCCTTGGGAAAGGTATTAATCTGTCTCTTCCCGCCAGTTATGGGTTAAATAATAGAACAGATTGGGTTCTATAGCCTTGGCTTGCAACCAGTCTTCCACAGAAAATAACGGCAATCTTCTGCCCACTCAGTCATGTCTCTTTCAAGACATGATCGCCCAAAGCGTGTGTCAGGTATGGCACTTAACTGACTGATATTAGATACATATAAGTCTGAATTCAGATGATTTAATGGGCAAGAGAGAGGTTTAATAGGCTAAAGCAAGCTCAGTCATATTCTAATGCATAAATATATAAATATGTTTAAATATATTAGCATATAAATTTACATGCCAAAAACAAACTACATTTGCACATAAAAACCCACACAGCAGCATATACAAAATAAAGCCATATACATGGGTCTACTTATAGACAACTATTTGCAGAATTACACACAGACAGATGCAAGAACGCTTACACAAAAACATAAACACACAAATACATGTACATGCATCAGTAATCAAACATTAATCAATAATGCACCAATAATTTGTTTTTAGGATCTGTTGTCACGTTCTTCAAATTAGAAGAAACTTGTATTTTGATTGGTTATTACAGAATATGTAACAATGTCTCCTTTGTTGAATGTGTTTGGCTAGTTTTGAACCTTTTAACACTCTTCATCTAGCAATAACCACCATTATTTGATAAGACACAAAAAGTGTCAAAACAAAATAGCTACTTTTTATTTCCTATTATATATATATATATATATATTCAGAAATTATAACATGGATATATTATAATATCACTAAAAAGTAGCTATTTTGTTTCGACATTTCTTGTGTCTTGTCAAGTGAGATACTTATGTAGTGATAATATACTTTTGTAGTCATATACTTTTGTAGTTATATTATAAAATATCCACGTTATAATTTCTGATTTTTTTTTTGAGTTTTGTTTAACGGCATATCAACCTATGTGGGTTATTTAATGCCGAAGATTTTAAAGATATTTTTTTAATGTTCGATTATAGTAAGAAAGTTGATTTAGTCAGATTTTCACGAAAAAAATTTATTTTTATTTTATTTTACAAAACTGAACATGTCTTCTAGTTTTGTATTCAAAAATGTATTGCTGGTAATTTTTTTCCTTCAAAAATGTACGATGGCAATAATTTTTTTTCTTCAAAAATGTGTAATGGTAATAACTTATTTCTTCAAAAACAATATTGTTGGTAATATTTTTCATTCAAAAGTGTATATTTTTCTAGAAAAGTATTTTAATATATATTAAATTTTTATAAAAGTGTATTTATACTTTCATAGTGTTTTAACCCCAGTTTGGGGGTTAGCTATTTACCCATAGCTGGGACCCTAACAGGTGCTACCACTCCGGGTCAGGGTGGACCTGGGAACAACAGCAATTAAGAGGTGGTTCCATGCTCCTCACAACCTCCCAATCAGAGGCCTTGCTGCTGGATGCAGTTTACCGTCATACCCAGGACCTATAATTTCTGAATAAATATTATTAGCTCTACTTTGTATTAAGCACTTTTTTAAGAATAGTGTTTCTTTGGATAAGGAATATTATTCCATCCATACGTACTCTATACTCGTATATATATATATATATATATATATATATATATATATATTTCCCACCTATTGCACTCATGGCGAGAGGTACAGTACCAATGCAGTGTCAGCTCAGTTCATTTTCTTTACGACAAGTTATTAAAATTTAAAAAGAAAACAAAAGTGCTTATTTGAAAAGTACCGACATTATTTGACTTAGATTTTATCTCTCATGTTGAAAATAAATGCATAACTTGTTCAAAGAATTCTTTCTCTTGTAAGTTCAAAGTTTGGAAATTTTAATTGTTGCTTAGGTCACGACAGGTGCTTGTGAGCAAAATGTCTCTATCAATCACACAAAACTGTTTTTGATTTAGCAAAAGGAGAAAAAAATGATCAGACATTTTCGTTTTATTTTGTTTTATATTTTTTTTGTAGCCTGAAAGAAGAAAAGGTTTTCTTTTAAAAATAAATTTTCTTTTTTTCTCATCAAGAAAATGGATAATGCCAGATAATTTTCAATTCTTTCCTTTTTTTTGTCCTAAAAAGAACAATTCTCCTAAAATATTTCAAAGGTCATATGATGATTACTAATAAACATGATTGGTTGGTTTATTGTCTTGAGATCATTTCAAAATTTTAATATGAAACTTAGATTTTACATCCTATTAATGCACAAAACTAAATCATTTATTTATTACCAAAATAAGTGAAGTACTTTGCAACCAGCTATTAAGCAGATGGACATAGGGATTGGCTGCTGATTGTTAGACAAGCAAACAAAGTTATCAAGCACCAATTACTAGGCAGACAAACTTAGGAATCGAGCACCAATTACTAGGTAAATGAACATAGGAATTGGGTGCCAATTACTAGGCAAACAAATGTAGGCAATCAAGCGCCAATTACTAGGCAAATGAATGGAGGGACCAGGCATCAATTACTAGGCAAATGAACGTAGGGACCAGGCGTCAATTACTAGGCGAATGAACGGAGGGACCAGGCGCCAATTACTAAGCAAATGAACGTAGGGACCCGAGCATCAATTACTAGGCAAATGAATGGAGAGACTAGGCGTCAATTAATAGGCAAAGAAACGGAGGGACCCGAGCGTCAATTACTAGGCAAATGAGCGGAGGGACCAGGTGTCAATTAATAGGCAAATGAATGGAAGGACCAGGCGCCAATTACTAGGCAAATGAACATAGGGACCCGAGCGTCAATTACTAGGCAAATGAGCGGAGGGACCAGGCGTCAATTAATAGGCAAATGAACGGAGGGACGGATCAGTTATCATGGTGTGTGGTACTCATAGATTGTCTTCTTCATTACCATTTAGAAGGTGATAGAATCAGATAAATGCTATTTCAATTTCAAAGGGCATTTGTAGTAAAAGTTAAATTAAGAAAAAAATATTACAATTTGCATAGAGCGATATTATTTCATAATTTGCATGAGGAGGGTGAGGGCAAATCATTTTGGACTTCATCAGTTTTCAGAAAAAATATATAACTATGAATATAACAGATGTAATTTTTTTAATTTCATAAATTATTTAAAGTCAAATATGGAATTAACTTTTTATAGTAAATTCAGTAAGTAATGGGGAATATTCACATTTCCTTTGAAAATTTGCAAATATTCAGTGGGGCCAAATAATTCTGTCCACAAATATATATATATATATATATATGGACTTGGCTATCACTCAACATCTAGTAGCGAATATAGCATGTGCCAAGTCTTATAAGAAAGAGTGGTTCAAAATTAAACATAGAGCTAGCTCCAATAATCATTCAAAGATTTTGGAATCAGTCTCTATAGCATTCAGTCAGTTAAGTACCATACGGGAAACACGCTTGGGCAATCATGTCTTGAAAGAGATATAACTGACTGGGCAGAAGATTATCCCACAGTAGGTTGCCAGTGCTTTCTGCGGTAGACTGGTTGCCGACCAAGGCTATAGAACCCAATCTGTCCTGTTATTTAACCCATAACTGGAAGGAATAGATGAATTAATACCTTTCCCAAGGGTATTTGTGCATCTGGAATTCAAACTCAGCTCCCCAACTTCTCATTCCAAGCCGATATCCAATGCACCACAACACACATCCCTATAGCATTACACAAACATTTTCTTTGCCAGCAGAAGGATTTTGTAAAGTTTCTGAATTTGTTGGGGGATATTTTATTTTAATTGTACCTCGCTAATTATTTCCACATGAATTCTCTTTATATAAGTATATTTATTTAATATGTATATTTATTTTATCGTGTTTCCCTCTTTTTATGCTTTTCATTTTCATCGTTATTCTTCTTTTCATTTAATTCATTTTCCAATGATATTTCTCCTTATGAGATGTTGGACAAAAGAGCCTTAGAGAGTAACAATAATTTCCTTGTTTTTAAAAATAATATATATATATATATATATATATATATATATATATATATATAAATCCAGGTGAAGAGAACCTACAGTTTTACAATTCCAAGTTCTCTGGCATTGACATATTTTTATAAAAGTGCTCAATACAATAAATATTATAGAGCATAATATAATCATGTAATTAAATTTGCTTTTTAATTAAAAATACATTGTTGAATGGAATGATTTCTACCTCATCATCAGGCAATGCTCGATCATTTTCACAACAATGATCTAGTATTGCCTGATGACAAGATAGAAATCTCAAAACAAAGAGATTTCTGTGTTGCAATGTATTTTTAATAAAAGTTTAATTATATGATTATATATATATATCTAAATCTAATCTATCTAAACTTAATTTATAAATGGAACTTTGTGTGTGTGTGTGTGTGTGTGTGTGTGTGTGTGTGTGTGTCCATTACCGAAACGGCTAAACTGATTTTCTAGAAAATTTATACAGTTGTACTATAAGCGTCTGCGAGTGTTCTTAGCTAGGTTTTGTGTCACGATACCCCCGATAAATATCGAAAATCAATAATCAAAAAAATTGGGTTATAGAAGGAGTGTTCCGATTTTAATCAAATTTAATACACTCATAGACAAAGACATAAGAAACGATATTCAGAAGTTTCAAGGTTGCAGTTCTTACAATGCTGCAGAAAATTGATAATATATATATAAAAGCTTTCATTACACCTGAGCAACACCGGGCTATACTGATAGTATATATATATAGATATATATATATATAGGATGCAATGAGAAATTGAAGCCATTTTATATTTTTGATTTCATGCTTGTGTGTTTGTTTATTCTGATGACTACACAGCATAGTAGTGTCAGTTGGGCACTCTTTTTACAGGAAAACAGCACCATAATGCAATTCACTCTGCCATAAGTTTGGAAATGGCTTGCTGTAGTGCATGGCATCTGCACCAGAAGCTTCCACATGGATATGTCAGAGTAATTGGGTGTCAATCTGAGTCCAGGTTAGAGGATTTGGAAAGAGATGCGTCAGGTAGTGACGAGAAAGGCTTGGCAGCTCAAAAGACTGACTGTGATCATCCTGATTAAAAAAAAGAGCTCCTGAATTTGTTGGTGAGATCCTCAGACTAAACACAAAGGCCTACATCAAGTGCAATAAGAAAGACCAACAATACTTTTTATCACACCGAAGATAAACTGAAGGCAAAGATTATGGCAGAATTTATCATCTTCAATAAGAAGACTGTCCAGAAAAGATACAGGAGATTCCAAAGTCATCTGGAGGCTATGGTTAAAGCCAATGGTGATTTTATTGAATACATTTACTTTTTAGTATTCTAAGATATTTTTGTGGAGTTTTGGTAAATATATCTGTTAAAATGAGATGTCAGTGTTATTTTCAGTTTTGCATAATTTACATGACAATTTACCCATCGCATCCTGTATATATATTGAATAATTGAAAAATATCTCCCTATTTTATGGATGATAGACTATCCTGTTTTGTAAAAATTATAGATAGGAGAGCCCATCATGCATAAAATAGAAAGTTTATTGTCTATCACTCTAGATATATATATATACACCACTGGCCATAATTATTAGGCCATGCCAGTGTTTTAAAAAGTTTCATAGTATTTTTTAGTATTTATTGCCAAGTGAATAATTGTAAATGAAAATAGAATGGTTCTATTGTTAATACTGCACAATAACATGTGCATCAAATGAATTTATAAATATTTGATAATTACCTATATTGAATTTTCATTAATTAAAGAATGAAAATAAAAAATTTAGGGTGATTTAGACAAGTTCATCATTGCTTCCCTGCCTTGTAAAATTTTACAAAGTAGTTTATATATATATATATATATATGTATATATATAATTCCAGGTGAAGAGGACTCAAGGTTTTTCTTATTTTGAGTGCTTTGGCATTTATTTTATTATAAACAGTGCTCAAAAAAAGGGAAAAATCAGAAAAAGTTGGTTAGTATTTATTCTTTAGAGCCAAATCCCAAAATGAATCTCCATTCTGATTAGCCACAAGAAACACCAACATGCATACACAGCAAACCAAAGGTTTTTGTCATTTAAATGTAAATCATCTGCGCAACTAACATCAACATTGCCTGATGATGAGAATCTATCTCGAAACATAGAAATTTCCATGTTGCAATGTACAATTGATACATAACTATACAATTATATAAATCCATTAATTCTTTCGAAACATTATATACATACACATATATATATATATATATATAATATTTCTAAAGAATTAATGGATTTATTTTTTATTCAATATTTTGATTATTTCATAGTTATAGTGGGCAAATATATAAATAAAAATTGGAAATTGGGTGTCTATTTCAAATTCAAAATGACTTTTAATGATATTTAAAGTTATAAAAATATGCATCTGTATATATATATATATATATATATATAGATCTTTGTGCATAATTTTTGCATTACAAATAAAGACAATTAAATTTTTCTCATTAACGTTAATGTATACTTGCTAATTTTATGTCAGATCAAATTTATTGATGTAAAAGATTTGATCAGTGTGAGCAAAGTGTAGAAGAAATATTAGATTGAATGTGATAAAAAGAATCCCATTGTGGCGGGTTATTTTGGTCTAAGTGTCTTACAGACATACAGACAATGATACATGGCTGTCATCATTCTTCAGATGGTGTTTGGTATCACAAATATCACTCTTGACACATTATGCAAGAATTCTTCAGTGTCAAAACAGCACTGAATGCCTGTCAGCCAAAATATACTTTACGAAAAAATATTGATGACTTTATTTATAAAATGCTTTCATTTCTGCTATTTTTGGAGTATATTCTAGGAAGTCATTAATACTTAGACTTTTTAAGTCATAGCAGAATTTTAAAAGGAAAATAGCAGAATGTTTTCTGGTAAAGCTTTGGGTTTTATAGAAAAGACATAGAGACCCCTTTATGTGGACTTTCATCACCAGTAGGTAACGTAGACACTTGACAGTGAGACATAAGGACACTGTAATATGAGAGAGCTATAGAAGAAAGATTTTTTTCTCCCATTTGTATTTCTTCTGTTATGGGCATTATTATATCCATGATATAATAACACTGTTGTTCAAGAATAGAATATAATGGCTGGAAGTAAAAGGAAGTACAAACAAGCTTTGTTCTCACAATGACTTTTATAATAATAAGACTTACACAAAACTGTACAAACACACGCTCACACATGTTTCATACAGAAAACAATATATCATATCTTCACAGCAAAGCAGACTGTAAGGAGAAAAAAAAGTAAGGGTCTTGCATAGAATATGGAAATACACTTGTGTCTGGGGAAACCACGTTTAGGACTCCAGATTCAAACAGTGTCCCAGATGAGAGCATATTCCACGAATGGGTTTTCAAAAGGAAAACAATACCATGTGCTTGTGAGCTACTTTATCCCTATTGTGGGCCCTGGCTAAAAAATCAACCTCACATTGTGACTGTTTCAAACAGACTGAATTTAGCTGCCATTTTCTTCACTGTATAAAGTGAGGTCATTAAGCATCTCATGTGACCCACATGACTTATCTCAACCTTTTGTATTCTTACAACAATCTCACCTCTTTTGGAGTAATCTACCACCAGTAGACAATAGATACTGTTGACAAGGAGACTTAGTGACAGTCAGTTCCTGTAAAATAAACTACAACTATTGAACAGTAACAATGGTTGATAAAGAGTTTTTCTGACATTGTTAGCTCTTGGGAAATAAACTACCATCAGAGAACAACAGAAACTGCTGACAGAGAGACTTAGTGACACTCCCAGCTCTTAAATAACTAACCAGTAGAAAATAACAAGTCTTGACAGGAAGACCTGATGGCTCAATCACATCTTAGGAAGAAAACAACAAATAGTGGACAATAGAAATTGTTGAAAGGGAGATTGGTGACACTTTCATCCTCTTGTGAAATATACTACTATGAGTGAACATAGCAAATCTTGACACTGAGTTTTCATGACATTCTCACCTCTGGGGAGTTAGCGGCCATGAGAGAATAATAATAGAGATTTCTTTCAGAGAAAATTGGTGACACTCACTTCCTATGAAGCAAATTCTACCACCAGTGATCAAGAGAGACTGCTGACACTCTTATGTCTTGTTAAATAATTTGCCACTAGTGGACAATAACAACTTTTGACAGATAGACTTAGTGATAATTTCACCTCTTGGGAAGTAAAATTCTACCAGTGAATAATAGAGATTGGTGACACTCACCTCCTCTGAAGCAAACTCTACCACCAGTGTACAAGAGTGACTGCTGACACACTCATGTCTTGTTAAATAATTTGCTCCTAGTGGACAATAATAACTTTTGATAGAGAAAGACTTGGTGATACTTTCACCATTTGGGAAGTAAGGTTCCACCAGTGAATTGCTGACACTCCCACATCCTATGAAGCAAACTATCATCAGTGCACAAAAGAAAATGTTGACAGAGAGCCTTGGTGACACTCATCCTCTTTCGAAATAAACTGCTAGTAGTGGACAATAGCAATAGTCAACACTGAGTTTTCATGACACTCTTACCCCCTGGGAAGTAAGCTACCATCAGTGGATAATAGAAATTGCTGATAGAGAAAATAGGTTACTATCTTGCTTCTGAAGCAAATGCTACCACCACTGAACAAGTGAGTCTGCTGACACTATCATGTCTTCTTTTTGTTTAATTGTTCCAACCCAATCAAGTTGGTACCACCAATGCACAGGGGGCTAAATAAAAGAGTAAACGTTTAGGCAGGAGGAGAGCGAAGAAAAAGACAAACCAGTTATAGGAGGTGTCACAGAAGGGGCAAGAGAAAAATGGGAACACAGGTGTGAAGACAGTTGCAAATTTGGAGAGAAAGGAAAAGAACAAGCTATACAAGGGATGTAGAAAGGACTGGAGTCAAGTTGATGAGAATTGACATTGCATTTAAATTTCTGGGGATTGTAGCTGTCAAGAAAGCAAGTATATGGAAGGGAGTTCCACAGGCAGGAAGGGCGAGAAAAGAAGCTGATGGCTGCAATTGGTTGATTTTTGTTTTTTTTATGATCATATCACCTCAAGCAAGGCAGTTTACTGCTACTGGTGCACAGGGGGGTTATATAGGAGTTATGAGAGTTCTATAGTCTTGGCTGGCAACCAGTCTACCACAGAAAGTAATGGCAACCCACTGCAGGATAAACTTCTGCCCAGTCAGTCATGTCTCTTTTGAAACATGATCGCCCAAGTGTATATCACATATGGCACTTAACTGACTGAGTAAAATTTGAACACTATTATAAAAAAAGCTGTTATGAACATTTGAGTTAATAAATATTGATTTTTCCTCATGGGATAATATTTTGAAGTTTTTAAAAAAAATTGATTGTTTGACTGAATACCTAAATATATCTTCTATGAGTAGTAAAAGTTTAATTAATATAACTGTATTAGAAATACCTAAAAAAACTTTCTTTGTAATGTGTTGTAAACTTTTGCATGGTACTGTATATACAGAGTACAGCAAAAGGCAAATAATTTCAGAAGAGTCCAAATCGAGGGAACTTAATGCTTATGGCAGGTACATGAACTTAAGAATTAAATCCTGTTCTTTTTCTTTTTTTTTTTTTTTTTAAATCGTATCACCCCGAGCAAGGCGGTAATGCCACTGATGTGCAGGGGGCTATGTAATAGTGAAAAGATTGGAAAAGAGAAAGCCGGAAACCACATCCTAAACAGGGAACAAGGGATGAGCCTCTTAACCTGTTCAATAGACATGGGTGGAGTGTGAACCGGGCAATAGATCTATCTACTCCAATCAAATTGCCTATTTAGATTGAGTCTTTCACATGGATGCTGTGCATGGTGTCAAACATGTTCAGAAACCGTCTGATGTATAAAAGCACTTCCCTTATATCAAAAATTAAATTAGCTTCAAGCTAATGAATCCATTAGATCTTAATGAGGACAAAGCTAATTCAAACCTTATGAATTGGTGCTACAGAATCCCAAAGAACTTTATAAAAAAAAACAGAAACCTTTTTACTAGTACCCTTTCAACAGCAGCACCAAAATGAAAAATCAAAAGGTTAGGAAAGAACTCCCTATCAATACTGGAAAGAATGATAAATGAACTTGAGAAATCTATTTTCCTGGAAAATAGTTTTAATAGAAAAATTTTTCTGGCTGCTCAATCAACAAATGTTGAGTGTTTCCGTCAAAGGAAACTGGTAATATTACTATTCCCAACACATATAAAAAAAGACATGATTGAGTCATTAAAGAACTTTAGGTAAAAATCTAAATCTAAACTTATTTATAAATGGAACTTTGTCTGTGTGTGTGTGTGTGTGTGTGTGTGTGTGTGTGTGTGTGTCCATTACCTATAGACTCCAAAATGGCTGAATCAATTTACTTGAAAATTTACACAGTTGTACTTTAAGCATCTTCAAGTGTTCTTAGCTAGATTTTGTGTTGAGGTACCCCCGATAAATATCGAAAATCTATAATCGAAAAAATCAAGTTATAGAAGTAGTGGTTTGATTTTAATCAAATTTGACACACTCATAGACAAAGACACAGGAAATGATATTCAAAAGTTTCAAGGTTACAGTTCTTACAATAGTGCAGAAAATCTATAATATATATATATATATATATATATATAAAAGGCAAGATGTTTGTGTGTGTGTCTGTTTATCTGCCTGTATGTCTGTATTTTTTCAGCCCTTTTATTTTAGTTTTTGCTTCAGGTTTGGCTCTAAGTAGGTGCAATTGTAGTTCTTAGTCTCAGCCATGATACCATTTACTCAGAGGACTTATTTAGCCTTCAAAATTCAGTTTACAATGAAAAAACTTATTTGATATTGATACCAGGAAATCAAAATTTGACTTACATCCATTCATTTTTCTTTCAGTCTACGGTTTTGCTTTAACTGGAAACAACTATTGCTTTTTAGTCTTTCGTGCCAATGCCCAAAGAGTCTGAGCTCCAGGACCATGGATTAGTTTTAAAGCTTTCATTACACCCGAGCAACGCTGGGCTATACTGCTAGTAGTATATAGAAAGATGAAATGCAATTGCAAACAGTCTTTACTTAAACTATGTTCTTACCATGGAACTTTTCAATTGTCTCTATCGTGATGGACTTGTATTTAGAAGTCCGCATGTGTGCTCTCAAGGGACGTGATGAAACTAATTTATTCCTTAGTCTGCTGGGTTATTCAGAGGTCAATTAGACAGATTTCTGCTCCGAGTTTCATCTTCAGAATGAAGCTGGTTTGTAAATTTAACAATTAGAACTTGCAAGAAAGTTCCCTGTCATTAACCTGAAGAGTGCACTTTCTATAGTTTGCAAATAGTTTTCTTTTTGTGTATTTTTATCAAGACAAGATGATTAGTTTGCATTACCATGTCATTCCAGAAACAAGCTTCATTTTTTAGTGACATATCAACATCTTGTGGGTCATATAATGCTGAAATTTAATTTTCCTGAGAGCATTAATAATTTTGTTTATAAAAATGTCTTGCTGGTAGCTTCTTTTTACTGTGAAAATGTTTATCTTTTGATCCCAGTTCACTATTTACCCATATCTGGGACCCTAACAATTGCTAACTACCTGGATTAGGGTGGACATGGTTTCACATTCTTTAAAGCCTTCTAATCAGAGGCCTTGCTGCCAAATGTAATATATTGTCATACCCAGGATGAACAAGAAGTAAGCAGTATTGACATTTTATATTTATATTACCTATTTATTCAAAAGTCATTTTTTACTCTGAAACTGGTATCTACATTGGCATTTAAAGCATTGCTTAAGAGTAAAATAAATGTGTTGACATTTTATCATGATTTATTTTATAATTATGTTACTTAGTTATTCAAGTTATTCCTGGGTATGATGATAAACTACATCTGGCAGCAAGACCATGAATCAGGAGATTGGAGGTTTTGAGCATGGAACCACCTTTTAACTGATGCTGTTCTTAAGTCCTCCATAACTTGGAGTGGTAACACCTGTTAGGGTCCCAGCTATAGCCAAACAAAAACAAAACACTATGAAAGTATAAAAACATGTTTTCATCGTAAAATTTCCAGTAATACATTTTTATATACACAAATGACAACCAGTACAACTTCTATAGTAAAATAATAAGTTTTATAGCACAATGACCAATAATACATTTAATCTGTAGTTGAAGCCATAATATTTTGTTCAAAATATTTTGATTTTAACCAAAAATAACAAGGTGCAGTTGATATGCTGCTAAACAAAATCAAGCAATTAGTTATTCATGTAAAGACATTTCATAACCTGAAATTGTTCATCATCTAAGCATTTATATCACTGCTTTAGAGTAAGAGAAGTCTGCAATATTGACAGTTTAATGATATATTTTTAAACATTTATGTATATTATAAATTATAACATTCCATATATGAAATAAGTGATTTTCAAAGATGTTTAAACTTATACTGCTTTAAGTGCAACAAGTTCATGAATAACATTATATAGCATATGTAGATGTAACAAATAAAGAAATGGTTGCTTAGCTTAGTAAGCAATGGAAGGGCCCATTCCACATCAAGTATTATTATATATGTATATGGTAATACAAAACAAATTATTTTACCCTGATTAGTGATAGTAACTGAAACTCTGGTGTCAAAAACATTTATTGATTATATATATATATATCCATATCTCTCTATCTGTCTTTATATTTCTATCTCTCTATATATATATATTCTGCTTTGATGAACTTAGCCCCTTATATATGAATTTACTCAAGCAACAAAATTAGCAACTAGGTCCCACCCTTTTACTGTAAAACCAATAAAATGTAAACGCCAATTCTACTCCAATAGCTTCTTTTCTTGTACTTCCTGCCTGTGGAATTCCCAGTAAATTTTTGTTTTAGGTCCCAAAGGCTTTTATCCCTTCAAATTTTTCCAAAATAGACTTATTTCTGTGCAAATGTATATGTTGAACTCAAATCAACAATTAGTTATTGAATAAACCTACCTTCATTGATGTTAACGACCAGAAAAGAATCAAACTCCATCTCACTCTTTTTGTCACCCACTACTGTCACACTGACAAGTTATTCACTGCTGAATGACTTTCGGCATAGGAAACAAATTTCGGCCTATTTACTTCCTTTACTGAATTTAATACGCAATTTATTTTTTTCGGTACTCAATTTCAGCAGAAAGTTGCATGTTTTTGTGTTTTTTTCCATTTTCTGTTTTCGTTGCCTTTTTTTTATAATTTGCAAAAATATGAAAATAAGTGATAATTGTAGTTTTATTTAATTTTTCAGATGAAAATTAACTTTCAAATATATGAACATAAGTGATAAGTGTAGTTTAATTAACCCTCAAATATATCGCATGTATTTGCATGTTTTTTTCCTTTTTTTTGGGGTACTTAATTTCAGAAGAAAGTTAACTTTCAAATATATGAAAATAAGTGTTAATTGTAGTTTTACTTCGTTTTTTCAGACGAAAGTTAACTTTCAAATATATGAAAATATAGATTTCTTTTAAGAAAGTTAACTTTCAAATATATGAAAATAAGTGATAAATGTAGTTTAATTAACCTTCAAATATATTGCGTGTATTTGCGTATTTTTATTTGTTTCTTCCTTTTTTTTGGTACTTAATTTCAGAAGAAAGTTAACTTTCAAATATATGAAAATAAGTGATAATTGTAATTTTACTTAACCTCCATATATATGAACATACTTATAAATTATAAATAACAAAAGAACAAAATAAGTAGTACAGTAAAGCATTTTTTTTATAATTAACATTGAAAATAAAACAATAATTACATCAATTGGAAAGGAAGTTAAAAGTTAAAAAATGGAAAAAATGACATTGACAATTTTTAAAAAAATACAGTAATTTTCAGAAAGTTGCGTGTATTTGCATGTTTTGTTTTCTTTTTTTGGGGGAGGTACTTAATTTCAGAAGAAAGTTGCATGTACTTAATTTCAGAAGAAATTTATCTGTCAAATATATGAAAATAAGTGATAATTGTAGTTTTACTTAATTTTTTCCGACAAATGTTAACCTTCAAATATATGAAAATATAGATTTTTTTAAAGAAAGTTAACTTTAAGGTTAAGTAAAACTACACTTATCACTTATTTTCATATATTTGAAAGTTAACTTTCTTCTGAAATTAAGTTAAAAAAAAAATTAATTACCAAACAAAAAAAAGAGAACATGCAAATACATGCAACTTTCTGTTGACATTGAGTACTGAAAAAAAATCACGTAGTAATTTCTGCAAAAAAATTACATTGAAGGAAGTAAATAAGCCAAAATTTTCTTCGTACACCTAAAACCATTCAGCAGTGAATGTAAGCCAATAATGGGGACAAAAAGATCGAGAAGAAGTTTTTTTTTTCTGGTCATTAACATCAACAGAGGTAGGTATTTTCAATAACTAATTGTTGATTTGAGTTCAGCATATACATTTGCATGGAATTAAGGCTATTTCAGGACCTAAAACAAAAATTTACCAAATTCCTTTCCATTTACTTGCTTCCTCGACAGCTACAATCTCCAAGATTTTCAATGTAAAGTCAGTAGTCATCTCCTATCTCACTAACCTGCATCCTCTCTCTCATGCTCTTTTCTCTGTCCACTTCACTCTCATTACTATTCTTATTCTTCTCTTACCCACTTCCTGACATCCCCTATAACCTATCACTCTTTCTCATAACTTTCCTCCTATGTAACCCCCTGCAAAATAGTGGCAGTAAAATGCCTTGCTTGGGGTGATATGATTATAAAAGTAAATATAAATATATTTCTTTGTCTCTATCTCTATCTATTCATGTGGCGGAGTGGTTAAAATGTTTGCTTTCTGACCATGAACCCCAGGTTCAAATCCCACCATGATCAATTTGTCAGAAAAGTGACTTCTTGATGCTATTGGTCTGGAGTAGACAATCCCAGCATGCAGCACTTTTGGAAAGGTCCTAAAAACCATACTATGGTTTGACCCAAATCCTGTGAGTGAAATTGGGTAGACAGCTGACTTTGAAGATGGTAGTACTAGCTCAAAGTCACAAGTCATCATGACTGAGGGTTTGAGTATCTTGGCCTTGTTCAGATTGTTGTTCATGCCAGATAACACGCTCTCACCTAGAATCTTAACTAAAATCTGCTCAGCATAATTGCAGTATAAACCATAGGTGGGCTCTATGGGCATTGATAAATCCCAAGTGTGCCTGTGCAAGCGCCTGCAATAGGATTAGTTAGCCACCCTTGTAGACAGGCATCCTTGTATACAAGTAACCACACACACACACACACACACACATATGAGAGTGCGTGTGTGTGTATTTGAGCAACAATCCCTTTTATACTAGTCTCTTTTACAGTGATAGACAAAGTATTATGGCTAATTTTTTTAGTATAATTTTTTATGTGATCTTATAATTTTTTTCTCCTCAGAACATAAGTTACAGAAAAATTGTTTCAATTTTTATTTTTTGAAAGACTTTCAGCTATATTTTTAGCATTAATCAAGGATGAATTTTATTTTATTTTAATTTGAATATGCATTGAGTTTCGAGTCATAGGTACGTTTTATATTCTGTACACAGTAAGCACATTGTTGCCATGTTTGTAGTTAATATTATTAAGCATTGGATTTTTCTTTTTTTTTAATAATGCTTCTATTATTTTTAGCCTTTTTTTGCATGTGGATGATGCTCTTTGTATTATCAATGAATATGTTATGGATAGAGTTTGCCATTGAGATTGAAATGAACTATGGTCAGATAGATGCAACGTGAGTCTTCTCATCAAACAGGTGTTAGCATATCCAGTGTTACTATTTATGAACCTGGATTGATCAAGAAAACAGTTCTTCAAAGAACATGTAAATTTCTAAATAATATTTTCATTCTTTGTAGTTAGATCTTGCAGTTGAATTCTTATTTTTGACAATGAGGTTAGCAGTTTGAAATTTTGTGTACTAATTAATTTAATTATTTTGGTTTACTCAACTGGAATTGCATATTTTCAGAAGATGTTTTGAATAGAAGATTTCTCCTTTTTATAATTACTGTGTATTTGATATTTGTAAAAAATATTAATGTTATTTTTTTCCCATATTTTGTTTTTGCTGTTGGTTACTCCAGAAAAGAAAAGTCTAGTATGGTAGTCTATGAGATGGTTAGGAAAGCCATTATTCACAAGCATTTGTTTCATGTAAATAAGTTCTTTAAAGAAAAGTGTGCAAGAGGATAAATCCTTGTGTAGTCTTGTAAGGAAATTTTTAATAGCACCAATTTTATATCTAAGAGGACATAAATAATATAAAATTAAGGTGATAAGTATTTTTGCTAATGTATTACGAGTATTATTACTACACTCCAAGAGAATATCCAAGAATGGGAGGTTTTTTATTTGCTAAGATCAGATGTAAAGTTGAAGATGGAATTTCTTTTAAATTTAGTTTTAAGATTATCAGTTTCATTTTTGTTCTCTGCTAAAAATATCATCTACATAGCAAACATATATTTAACCAATGGCTAAAACATTGTGAATAAAGTCAGTCAGTTAAGTGGCATATGCGATACACGCTTGGGCAATCATGTCTCAAAAGAGACATGACTGACTGGGCAGAAGATTATCCTGCAGTAGGTTGCCATTGCTTTCTGCGGTAGACTGGTTGCCAACCAAGGTTATAGAACCCAATCTGTCCTAGTATTTAACCCATAACTGGAGGGAATAGACGGATTAATACCTTTCCCAAGGGCATTTGCGCGTAAGTGAATGCAAGGAATTCAACTGGAATTCGAACTCGGTTCCTTGATTTCTCATTTTGAGCCAATATCCACTGCGCCACAACGCACATCCGTGAATAAAGTAATAAAGTAATAAAGATGAGGACAGTCTAAACAATGTAAATAATGTAAATACTACCACATCTCAGAAGTATAGACAAATATTGAAAGATAATATGTATATTTTTTAATATATACTTAATAGCTCTGTTTTATTACATTGAGTACTGTTTTATTGGGATGTGTGTTGTGGTGCAGTGGATATCGGTTCGGAACGAGAAATCGGCGAGCAGAGTTCGAATTCCAGTTGAATTCATTGCATTCACTTACGCGCAAATACCCTTGGGAAAGGTATTAATCCATCTCTTCCCTCCAGTTATGGGTTAAATAACAGGACAGACTGGGTTCTATAGCTTTGGCTGGCAACCAGTCTACCGCAGAAAGCAATGGCAACCTACTGCGGGATAATCTTCTGCCCAGTCAGTCATGTCTCGAGACAGACATGATCGCCCAAGCGTGTATCACGTATGGCACTTAACTAACTGACTGACTGTTTTATTAACACCAGAAAAATATATATGTACAGTTTATTAACAATTTTAATCTTGATGTAAAACACCATAACTGAAAATTGGAAAAACAATACAAAATGTTGAATAGACAGACCTTCTCAGTGTCATTTAATAAAACTTCTTTGGATTAACTCTTGCTGTTGAAATACAGCCTACATACAGTTTTTAAGGTATATTAAGGTGACCGCTTGGGAATACCAGGTACTGTAAGCGTCTAGTGACAGCTGTGGGTTGTGGTGCAGTGGATATCAGCTCAGAAAGAGAAATTGGTGAGCTGAGTTCAAATTCCAGTTGAATATTCTGCATTCACTTAAGCACTTGTAGCCTTGGGAAAGGTATTAATCCATTCCTTCCCTCCAGTTATGGGTTAAATAACAAGGGTAGGACTTGGGGACCCTGCTCTTAAAAAAAAACAAATCCTAATGAATCTTGATACTCAAAAAGAAAAAAAAATCTATTACTAGACACAAAACTTATATAAAAACAACAATAAATTGTTGAAAAAAGAAAAAAGGTACTACCAGCAATAAATAAATCAAATTTAGTTGGCATTAAATGACCCACTGAGGTTGATATGCCATAAAAACAAAACAACCAACCAACCAACCAACCAACTTAATATTAGGGATAAATATAAACAGTGTGGAAATGGGTATCAACAAGTGTGTTAATTCCTATATATATATATATATATATATATATATATATTGGATTTTAAGTTATGTGCTGTCTTCAGAACTAATCTGTTTTTTCCCTTGTTTGTCAAAGATGGTTAGTGGTTTTTCCTACCTCCGAAGAAGTTCTGTTGTTTATAAATTCAAATATCAGTGTGAGGCTGACTATATAGGATGAACCAATCAGTAACTTGAAACCAAGACTGGAAAATATGTTCCTGTAAAATACAAAGATATTTTTAATTGTAGTACGCATTGTACACAGTCTGTTCATAAATCTCACTAGCAAATGCTGACCAATGACAATCTGAAGTGTTTGGCAAGATATAGCAATGATTCATTTACTGTCCTGTGCAGAGCATAATCCATGCAATATTTAAACATATCAGAAGCAGTTTTTATGAAATTACATCAACCATCTCTGTGCAGACATTCCATTTCTTTTGCTCTCTTGGTCTTTGACAAGATATGTGAGCAATTTTTTTTCCATTTTGTACTCATTAGGAACTCTTTACATTGGCTCTCTTGCCAATATATTTTTTTCTTTCTTCTTTGTATTGATAAATTTGTTTTAGTCATGGTTCTTTCATTCTTTGTATATTTTCTTTTCTTGCCAGATGAATTGTTATTCAGTCAATTTAAGATTTACCAAAGTATTCTTCTGACAAAAGGTTGGACAAAAATTATCCTTAAAGAAGTATGCTTTCTTGCATTTTCATATATATATATATATATATATATATATATAGTACTGTGCAAAAGTATTAGGACAAAACTATTTTATCTTTCATGAGGCATCAAAATTAAAAATTAAAATCAACCCTGTTCTAACACTTTTGCACATTACCGATAGTGTGCAAAAGCATTAGGACAGGGGTGATTTTCCTAAAAACCTCACTGAAATTCAAATACAGGGTGAAAAGCCAAGTAAATTGCTAATAAATATTGATTATTTAAAACTAAGTGTAAAAGAAATATATTAAAAAGAAGTTATATTTGAATTTTTTCTATTTTCTATTAAACAAGTTATTTTAAAACTAGTCTATTGAACAGTTATGGGATATTTTGGATTAAAAAATTGAAAAATTTAATGTTACTTTGCAAGACACACTTTGGGAAAAAATACAAGCTGCTTGGCAGGAAGATACCATTAGATACGGTGAAGAAGTTTGTAATATCAATACCTGACAGAATGAAGGCTGTCATCAAAGCAAAAGGCTGTTAGACTAAACTAGCAGTATATCCCAGCATTGCTCAGATGTAATGAAAGCCTTAAAACTAATCCATGCTCCTGGAGCTCAGACTCTTTGGATGTTGGCATAAAAGACTAAAAAGCAATAGTTGTTTCCAGTTAAAGTGAAACCATAGACTGAAAGAAAAATGAATGGATGTAAGTCAAATTTTGATTTCCTGGTATCAATATCAAATTTTCTGCATTATTGTAAGAACTGCAGCCTTGAAACTTCTGAATATCGTTTCTTATGTCTTTGTCTATGAGTGCATCAAATTTGATTAAAATTGGACCACTCCTTCTATAACACAATTTTTTCAGTTAACGATTTCTGATATTTATCGGGGGTATCTCGACACAAAACTTAGCTAAGGACACTCACAGATGCTTATAGTACACATGTGTAAATTTTCAAGAAAATCGGTTCAGCCGTTTCGGTGTCTATAGGTAACGGACACACACACACACACACACACACACAAACACACACACACACAGACAAAGTTCCATTTATAAATAAGTTTAGATATTAAATTTATGTTTTAACAAGTATTTTTTCTTGTTAAAGCATTTGTTGAGTAAATCAAATAAAATTACTTTAGTTAAATTGTTTATTTTTTGTCAATATGCCTCATAATAGATAAAATAGATCTTGTTCTAATACTTTTGAACAGTACTATATATATATATATATATATATATATATATATTGTTTCTGTGTGTGTATTCATCATTTCATAAAAATTATGAGTCTTTCTTAGAAAGATTGCATTGACCATTTTTTCTTTTTGATACCATTCTCTTGTGTGTAGACTTGAAAAGCAAACCATCATCTCTAATATTTTTGAAGACTGTTATAGTATGGCCCAGCCAATGTATAGGAACAAAAAGTACAAAGCCTTACTAGTTATGGATTAAAATAAAATAAAGAAATACAGGGAAAAATAAAATGGAGCACATTTCATTGAATTTGAAATTCCAAGATAAAAGTTCAAATAACTCTTGGAATAACATTTGTAAGAATAGCAGAAAGACGTTTCCTCATTCTTATGAAAATTCAGTTTTTATTTCATTCTTCCTTTCTTGTTTAATTTTTGCTTGCTTTCTTTTTACATCATTCATTTATTTTCACTTCATTCTCATTTTACATTCTTCATTCTCTTTTTTCTCGTCTGTGGAATTCCCTTCTATATATTTGCTTTCCTGATGACTACAACCTGCAGGAATTTAAATGCAATGTCAATACCCATCTCTTATCCACTTGATTCCAGTCCTTTCTGCATCAACCCGTATATCTGGTTCTTTTCCTTTCTCTCTACATTCGCAACTGTTTTCACTCCTGTGTTCCCATCCCTCTCTTGCCCTTTCTCTGAAAACCCCCGTAACTGGTTTGACTTTCTTTTCACTCTCCTCCTGTCTAAACTTTTACTCTTATGTAGCACCCTGCACATCAGTAGTGGTACCACCTTGTTTGGGGTGAAACAATAAAAAAAAAGGGTAGCAATTTACGTCAAACCTATGATTGATACGATAATAATTCTTGTATCATTCATTTGGAACTCTAATTTTTATTGGTCTGTATTGCAATATTTATTTTGTCTTAAAAATAAATCTGAAAAACCAAGCTCAAAGTGCTCAATTAATATATAATATCAATTCTCGTAAATGATTGTAAATGTTAGAGAATGTCTAGATAGTGTTATAACAGACAAGAAAATATAAAAAGACTCTGAAGATGCATTAAAATAGTAAATGATGCTTTTCAGAGGCTAAACAACATTTTAAGAAGTAAAAAAAATTGTTGAAATCAAAGGAAACTGCTGAATTGCTATATCAATAACAGTTTTGTTTATGACATTAATGTGTACATTTGTATCAAGACAAGATGACCAGTTTGCAAAACCATGTTATACCAAAAGTCAGCAGCACCTAGTTATTCAAATAAACTTTCTTCTCTGAAAGTAGCAACCACCTTTACATTTAGATCCCTGCTCCAAAGTAGTAAATAGTAGTAACAATTTTTTTTTAGTATATTGTATATTTATATTACTTAGTTCTTCTATTAAAGTTCATTTTATGTCCTGAAAGTGCTTAATCCTCCTGTATGCATTGGATATTGGACAATTTCCTCACAGATGAAGAAGAGACTTCAGTCAATGGAGATATGGTCCTACAAAATGATACTAAGAAAATATAGACATAAAAAACAAAAGATCACTTTTATTTCTTTTTCTCCACTTTTTTATTTAGATACATTCTATTTCAGATATTGATCAGTTACATCAAAAAATGAAAAATGGGTAGGTTCACACAAAAGTGGTATGTTCTAAGTTGTTTAACATGACTAAATATAAATACCAGTATATGAAAGCTAAAATTCTGAACATTTGTTTGATATTCATTGATTTATCTTTCAACTAAATGTCTTCAATGAACAACAAAATCAAAGTAATTGGCCTTATCATTCCAATACTTTTGGAAGGGACTTTATATATGAGATATATTTAGGCAGCAAGTCTTCATTCAAATAGGAACCAACAAAGTCTATCTTTTTGGGGATTTCTATATTTTTCTAAATTTTTTAATCAGGTACTGTGCACTTTTTATTTATTCTTTTAATCACTTCATTCCAAGCAAGGTAGGTTCACCACTGGTGTATAGGATATTACAGTGAGAGAAAAGAGTATGTACAGGGAGTATTGAAGAAAGGATAAAAGCTGAATGAGATTCAAGCATATAGATGACAGTTGATGTTGCATTTAAAATTTTGGAGATTATAGCTATCAGAGAAGCAAGTAAATGGAAGGGAGTTCCACAGGCAGGAAGTGCAAGAAAAGAAACTATTGGAGTTACATTTAACTACTTTAATGGTAAAAGGGTGGGACCTAGATGCCAATCTAGTTGCAAACTTAAATTTATGTGGACAGGGAACTAGGGAGAAAATCGCAACAGAAAATGTTTGTAGAAAAGACAGAGAGAAGCCTTGTTATGTCAATGAGAAAATAAACTGAAATCGAGATGCCAAGTCAAGATTGATAATATTGCCAATCCTTCTTTGGATTTGCTTAAAATCAAAAAAGAGAATTTCTAAGTTAAATGATGAGAAAAGAAGGTTTAGATAATTTGACACACACAATAATTCACACTGTTTTGAATAAGTAAAAATAAGAGAGCATCTGTTTAAACACATGCATCCTCAAAAACATTGTTTAGAGTAGTAATATATATTTTGTATATTTAGGCAGCAATCCTTCGTTTATACAAGTTTCATTAAAAATTGCTAAGGTGTGTCTTATGTGACTTCATAATCTTTTTCTTTTCAGTACATAAATTATGTAAAGATTACCTGAATGTTTTCTTTATCCAAGCACTTTTGGCTATACTTTTAGCCATTATCAAGGATGGATTTTATTTTATTTTTAAGTAAATATATAGATTGTTTTATGTTTTTTTCTTACATTGTTTCACTCCAAGCAAGTCAGTACTGCCACAGAAGTGAAGAGAAAGATGAACTAGTTACAAGGTGTGTTAGAGAAAGGGTAAGAGAAGGATGGAAATACCAGTGTGAAGACAGCTTTGAGGGTAGAGTGAGCAAGGAAAAGAACAAGATACATAGGGTAATGGGGAAAAGATGAGAAAAGGACTGTAGTCAAGTTGATAAAAGATTGGAATTGACATTGCATTTAAATTCTTGGGGATTGTAGCCATCAGACAGAAGGAAGTTCCACAGGTGGGAAGTGTGAGAAAAGAAGGTGATGGAGTAGAAGTGGTGGCTGCATTTAACTGTAAAAGGGTGGGACCTTGTTGACAATCTGGTTGTTCAATTAAATTCTTGTGGAGGGGCATGAGTGAGCTAAGCTCATTGGAGCAGTAGTCATTAGAGTTATAGGAATGTTTTATTTTTCAAACATGGTCAGCACATTGTGGCTATGTTTGTAGTTGATATTGTTGTGTGTTGGCTTTTTTTTTTTTTTTAATCGTATCACCCCGAGCAAGGTGTTAATGCCATTGATGTGCAGGGGGCTACAAAAAATGATTATTTCATTTATTTTTATTTATTTTATTTATTATTTTTATTTATTTTTTATTTATAATGCTTCCATTATTTTTAGCATTTTTTACATGTCAATGATGCTGTTATATTTTTATTAACAACAAGTATGTTACAGATAGTTTGGTACGTGTCCATGTCTCCATCAGAGAGATGTATATATTTTTGCTTGAGTTTCTGTGATAAAGAGTTATTGCTATTTATGCGTGAACTGTTGTATATATCTATGTTGTTTTTATCACAATTTATTGGCCATTTCGTTTTCATAAGTTGCTTGCTGATCTTGGTAACATTAAAGGAATTCATGGGGATAGATTGTTCTCAATCCACAGACCATGTATAGGAATATCTTGTTTAATTTTCATTTAGTACTGCACAGTTTTTGTTCACCTCATTTCAAATGAATGCCAGTACACACTGCCTGTCCATGGCATTAAACTCACAATTAGTATATCACCAAACTCATGAAACAATTTTTTAATCCAGTAGGTTAGGTACTTTCAAGCTATAGCTCCTGGCCTTTCACAAGATAAATAAAATAGGCCATAACTAAAACAAAAAAAAATATGCGAGTGAACGCTAAGTGCAGCATATAAACAACTCTAAATGTTGCACAGATTTAATAAATCATTGCTAGTTTTTTGCTGAGGTAAGCTCATATTGTTTCATTTTTAAAATTTAAACATATATAAATGGAACTTTGTGTGTGTGTATGTGTGTGTGTGTGTGTGTGTGTGTGTGTGTGTGTGTGTCCGTTACCTATAGACTCCAAAATGGCTGAACCAATTTACTTGAAAATTTACACAATTGTACCATCAGCGTCTGCGAGCGTTCTTAGCTAGGTTTTGTGTTGAGGTACCCCCGATAAATATCAAAAATCAATAATAAAAAAAATCGGGTTACAGAAGGAGTGGTTCGATTTTAATCAAATTTGATACACTCATAGACAAAAACATAAGAAACAATATTCAGAAATTTCAAGGTTGCAGTTCTTACAATAATGCAGAAAATTGATCATATATATATATATATATATATATATATATAAAAGGCAAGATGTTTGTGTGTGTCTGTTTATCTGCCTGTATGTCTGTATTTTTTCAGCCCTTTTATTTTAGTTTTTGCTTCAGGTTTGGCTCTAAGTAGGTATAATTGTAGTTCTTAGTTTCAGCCATGATATCATTTACTCAGAGGACTTATTTAGCCTTTAAAATTCAGTTTACGATGAAAAAAACTTATTTGATATCGATACCAGGAAATCAAAATTTGACTTACATCCATTCATTTTTCTTTCAGTCTACGGTTTCGCTTTAACTGGAAACAACTATTGCTTTTTAGTCTTTCGTGCCAACGTCCAAAGAGTCTGAGCTCCAGGACCATGGATTAGTTTTAAAGCTTTCATTACACCTGAGCAATGCTGGGCTATACTGCTAGTATATATATATATATATATATATATATATATATATATATATAGTCTGTTCTCATTAAGTTTCTGTATCTTGTTCATCAAATTCATTGCCAACTGATTGATGTCAGTTTTTTCTCAAAAACAGAACTTGCACCAAAACTTAGCCATGAAGGTTTGCAGTGCAGTTATCTACATGGCCGGTAGAAGTCACTGTGATTGTTGAATAATTCAGCTGCTTTTGAAGTCAAGAGTAAAAGTGAATTTTCTGATTCAATGCTGAAGTTGTGTACTGGTAGCATTTGGGAGTAAGATGTACATATTCAAAGTTTCAGAATTTTCAGTGAGTTGGCTGATGTTTTGGCAAAAGTAAAAATGTTTTAAAGTTGTGTCAGTTATACTTGTAACTTGTGCTATTTGAAGATTTCCCCCAAACCCTAATGATGGATCGTATCATTCAATAAAAAGAACCATGAAGGAACAGAAAGATCATCAACATTAACAGATACATCTGAAAATGCAAATTCTGTGAACGATGTTAAAGATGACAACCATAGAAATCAAACATTGACTTCTTTTAGGACACCTAATAAAATGAAATTTTCATTTCAACTTGTTTTTCTAAAAATAAGAATTTTATATTCATACAAATAGATTCATGCAATTTCAGTATGTGCAAATCATAAATAATGTATACATATAAATTGCCAATGTTAACATTTAAATGAATCAAGTGAACAATTTCTTTGATTTATTACACTTACGGTCATATTACATTGAATACACCAGTTCCTGTTTGATCACTGAATTTAAGCAATGTTGAGCCTGGTCAGTAATTAGATGGGTGACCGCTTGTGAATACCAGGTGCTGTAATCGTTTATTGATGGATGTGCATTGTGGTGCAGTGGATATCAGCTCAGAAAGAGAAATCGGTGAGCCGAGTTCGAATTCCAGTTGAATACCCTGCATTCACTTAAGCACTGCTACCCTTGGGAAAGGTATTAATCAGTCCCTTCCCTCCAATTATGGGTTAAATAACAGGGTAGGACTTGGGGACCCTGCCCTTAAAAACAAAATCCCAATGAATCTTGATACTCAAAAAGAAAAAAGTATTATTAGACCCAAAACTTATCTAAAAACAACAATAAATTGTTGAAAAGAAAAAGGTATTACCAGCAATAAATAAATAAAATTTACTTGGTAATAAATGACCCGCAGAGGTTGATATGCCATAAAAACAAAACAACTAACCAATCCTTGGGAAAGGTATTAATCCATCACTTCCCTTCAGTTATGGGTAGAACTTGGGACCCTGCCCTTAAACAAATTCTAATGAGACTATCTCCGTTGGGAAGGAAGCCGCCTCAAGCCAACTAGAGTGAATGCGGCTTACATACATACATACTTACATACACTACGTATAATGGGCTTCAATGCAAAGTGGTTCTTGCAGTAAGTCACATTAAAAACAGTTTAAGCAATGCTGCACTAGGCTTTTCCCCTGTTATAACAACAAATATAAAGACAATATTATGTATGTAAATAATAACGCCTCATGTCAGAAATTCAGAAATTCCCTCTGTTTTTTCTACAAATATTTTCATGGCAACTCCTCTGATGAGATTTTTTCCTGGTGCTCCGTCAATGGAAATTTAAGCATGCTACTAGATTGACATCTAGATCCCATTCTTTTACTATTGAAATAGTTAAATGCAACCGCACTTCTACTCGAACAGTTTCTTTTCTCGTACTTCCAGCCTGGAGAACTCCCTTCGGTTTACTTTCTTTCCTGATAGGTAGAATCTCCAAAAATGTAAATGCAGCATCATCTGCCATCTTTTATCTTCTTGAAACCTATTCATCTTTTATCTTTTCTTTGATATACCCCGAACCCAATCTTTTCTCTCACTGTAACCCACTGTACACTAGTGGTGGTCCCACTTTGCTTGGGGTTGAATGATTAAGAAAAAAGAGAAAAAAATACACGAAGAAAACTGAAGCCAAATATCCATAATATGTTTAGCAGTTTGACGCACTATTAAAAATTTACAAATTCTAATTATTCAATACTTTGTAATATTCTTGTTTTCAAATAAGAAAACTGCTAAACATATTACAAACATTTTCTCAAATGTTCATTAAGATAGAACCTGATAAAAAGTAGAGAAAACTATTTACGGCATCTTTCTCAGACACATATTCCTTCAAAGAGGTTAATTTTTGCACCAATTGTCAAATACAAAAATTCACTTGCTTTATATTTTGACAATGATATTTAAGACAAATTTCTGGCAAATCTGCAATTTTTGACTGGCTGTTAACTTTTCAACCACTAAAAATTTATCATCATTTTTTAATCAGATTTATTATTCAGAATAATGGATATGTGGATAGAATCTCAGAATAAAAACTCATAGAGCTTATTTCAAAGTTCAGTCAAGTTTTTTACTTCTGGTTATGTGGAAATACTCTTGGAAAGAATATGAGTGCACCTCTTCTTCCTTCAGCGATAGATTAAGTACTAGAACAGACTGAGCTCTTCAGCCTTGGTTGGCACTAAGTCTAGAAGAAGGATCACTCTGAGTCCAAAACCATATGAAGTCATTGTGAAGTACATAATGAAAGGATTGTGAAGTTTGCAATGACTCTATGATATTGTATATCACCAGCTTCATTTTTATTCATAATTTTCTCTCAAATAACAATCAGTTAACTTATAGTGGGTATCTCTTATTTTATTCCGTTTGTAGTGAGGGGTAGTAGGATTCAGTAGCAGGTTAACAGAATTTGGCCTTGTGGGAAGATAGCCCACTATAATTCATAAAATGATTATAAATTCAAGAAAGGCAATTAGAGTATAAAATAACATTTATATATATATATATACATTTCAATTATGTTTTACAATTAAAACAATACTTGAAATAAAAGTCCAACAGAGGTAAAAGAGTTCATGACAATTCATAATGAGCTGAAAGAGATAAAAGAATGTTCATTTAGGAGTTGCCATTTCTAAGGTCAGTAGTTCAGCAAGTTGGTTTGTGTGGAATGTCTTTGAAAAGGTCAGTTAGTACTTTTGAGACCAGGGAAAGGAAAGAGGTCAGAATAGTAGTCAAGGGGATTAGTTACACTCTTCTCCTCTGGTCTGTGCCTGTCTGTCTGAAGAAGCTTTGTCTCCACTTTTTATATCTGGTTTTTGGATCAAAAGCTAGTCATTTCCAATTTCATCCTTGTATTTGATTCTGAGCTTCCCATTGGCTGGTAAATAAAATTCTCAAAGGCTCCAGAAATGGTAATTTGATATTTGATTAATTTTTATTTTTCAACTGGAACATCTTCTTGAACTCTGAACTCGGATGCGATGGATGTGCACGACGATTTTTATTCATTTGCCTTTTAGTTGTGAGAGAGCACACACCTGGTTCATTGCATTTGTTCAGTTGGTTTCACCACAAACTGAAGGAAAAAAATTAAATTTTTTTCATTATTTCCCACTGAGATTTAAGTATTTGAGTCAGGCTACATTTCAGCTGTTTGCTTGTTTAGCAACATATCAATTCTTTACGGATCATTTAATACCAAAATTTAATTTTCTGGGGTACTTTGAAGTAATAAAAATGTTATTCTGCTTTCAAAGTTCAATACATAGTAGATGATTTCAGACTTTTTTTTAGAGTTTTGTTGAAGTTATATTTTGGACAACATTTTGATTTAAGAAATTGCACAATAATATATAGATTATTATCGTAAAATAGTTCTTTCATGTTGATTGATGTATTGTTGACAATTTTACTAAAAAATGTATTGTTGGTAAATTTTTATAAAAAAATGTATTGCTGGTATTTTATATACTTTGATAGTTTTTTGTTTGGGGCTTCTCTATTTAGTAATAGCTGAAACCCTAACAGATATTAACACCCCAGGTCAGTGTCGACCTTTGAACAACAGCAATTAAGATGTACTTCCACACTACTCAAAACTCCCTAACTCCTGACAAGAGGCCTTGCTGCTGGATGTAGTCTATTGTCATACCAAAAACTATTCAGACTAACTCAAGTAAGTACTAAAATGTTCACACAAGTGTCCTCAGTGTCTTGTATACTCACTTTGACGACGACAAAGATTAACCTGCAACAAAATTTTTGACAATATTCTTCTCACTGATAAATGATGAAAATATAAACTGAACCCAAAATGATTTGTTTTTTCACACTACAAAATGAAAGACATCAACACTTATATCTAAACTTATTTATAAATGGAACTGTGTGTGTGTGTGCATCCATTACCTATAGACTCCGAAACGGCTGAACCAATTTTCTTGAAAATTTACACAGTTGTACTATAAGCATCTGCGAGTGTTCTTAGCTAGGTTTTGTGTCGAGGTACTCCCGATAAATATCGAAAATCGATAATCAAAAAAATCAGGTTATAAAAGGAGTGGTCCGATTTTAATCAAATTTGATACACTCATAGACAAAGGCATAAGAAACTATATTCAAAAGGTTCAAGGTTGCAGTTCTTACAATAGTGCAGAAAAACGATAATATATATCTATATATATATAAACCGATACCAGGAAATCAAAATTTGACTTACATCCATTCATTTTTCTTTCAGTCTACGGTTTCACTTTAACTGGAAACTTTTTAGTCTTTCATGCTAACATCCAAAGATTCTGAGCTCCAGACCCATTGATTAGTTTTAAAGCTTTCATTACACCCAAGCAACACTGCTAGCATAAATAAAAATATAAAATATTTTTGTTGTTCTTTGGTGATTTGGCATCGAGTGGAGTAGAGGGTTTGGTTGGATCTGGTAAGATGTAGGCACATGCATATGAGTAGCCAGATCGCTTGAGTGACTTCTTCAACTCCAACTGCTGATTGCAAAACTCAACGGCCAAACATCTTTACATAAATAGGCATCTTCATTTGACACCTGGCATTTCCACTGCATTTTGTCCCACCAGCTGCATTCTATTCTCACTAACATTTTAAAAATATACTTTCAGAAAAAAATTCTACACCGATCAAAAAAAAAATATATAACAAATGTAAAGGGTTAGTGAATGAGGTTGTGAAGGCATAAGAGGATGAACTAAATACCGATTATGAGGATATGTATGATTGGGAAGTGTTTGCTATAGACTTAAACAAGTGTTTAGGGAAGCATTTTATAGGGAATTAGTTCCACAAAATAGCATCTCTTGGGAAGAAGTTGTTTGAACTTGATTACCAATTTAATATGGCTAATGAAAGTAGTTTCCCTTGTGTATATGGCATGGTTGGTTTTCCTAAGGTTTTTAGATTCTAATTCACCATTTTGTCTTGAATAAAAATCAGCTCATTGAAAGAAAGATCTTTTTTAAATCTTTTTCACTTAGTTGCCCACCATTTACTAAATTCATCTACAAGTTCTCTCTGTGGAATTTCAGTAAATATTACCCAATAATAAGGAAAATAGGTAAATTTTTGTTTTAGCTGCCAACGGCTTTTTCCCCCTTCAAATTTATCCAAAATAGCATTATCTCTGTGAAAATGTATATGCTGAAATCAAATCAACAATTAGTTATTGAAGAAACTTACCTTTTTTGCTTTGAAAGTCCATAAAAAAAACGAACTATATCTCACACTTTTTCTCTCCCATAACTCTCACAAAGTCTTGTAATTAACTGCAGAATGACGTTCTACATAGACAACAAATATTGGACGATTTTTGGTAGATTTTCTTCCTTCACTGAAACTTCTGGCAATGTACTTCCTGTAATGAAAGTAATGCGCTATTGTATTTCTACGATTATTACTTTCATTACAGGAAGTACATCGCTGGAAGTTTCAGTAAAGGTAGAAAATCGACCAAAAATCCATTGAAATTTGTTGTCCTATGCAGTACGTCATTCTGCAGTTAATTACATAACTTCGTGAGAGTTACGGGAGAGAAAAAGGGCGAGATATAGTTCGTTTTTTTATGGACTTTCAAAGCAAAAAAGTTAGGTTTCGTGAATAACTAATTGTTGATTTGAGTTCAGCATATACATTTGCACAGAAATAATGCTATTTTGGATAAATTTGAAGGAGGAAAGCCGTCGGGAGCTAAAACAAAAATTTACCAGAAAATATACCTTAAAATGCTTCTATTGTATAATTAAAAGTTGCAGGAATTTGGAAATTAAAATTAAAATGTATGATTTTATAGAGTAAAATGTAGTATTGACATAATAGAAAAAAGCCATTTATGATCTGAATTTGAATCTTTTAAGCTATTTTTTAATTTTTAGTTTCATTAAGACAGAATCTGATAAAAAGTAGAGAAAACTATCTATGGTGTCTTTCTTGGGCACATATTCCTCAAAAGATGTTAATATCTATGTCACTTTTCAAAAGCCAAATATTTATGGTACGTTGAGCAGGTGAAAATAATATATCACTTAATAAATCCCAGGCCTAACTAATAAAACAACAACTTTTAGGCAAAATTCAACTTTATTCATCAACATAGTCACCTTCAAGGGTGATATACTGATTCCAATGCTTCTCTAACAATTTGATGCTTTTTGTAGAATGATTTTTCTTTGGCCTCAAAATATTCCTCAGGAAACCATTTGAATTGTAATTCAGATAGTTTTGCAATCATTGTAATCGACTTGTGACAGGGTGCATTGTCTTGGTGAAATATCACTTTTCCTTCTTCATTTGTGGCTGTTTTTTATGATTTCTTCCTTAAAATGCACCAATAATGCGCTATATGATATTTCTTCCTTAAAATGCACCAATAATGCGCTATATGATATTTCTTCCTTAAAATGCACCAATAATGCGCTATATGATATTTCTTCCTTAAAATGCACCAATAATGCGCTATATGATATTTCTTCCTTAAAATGCACCAATAATGTTATATGATATTTGCTATTGATGGTTCTTTCTCAAAGTAATCGATGTGCAAAATAACTTGCACATCACAAAATAGAGAGGCTGAAAACTTGTTATAGAAGGAGTGGTTCGATTTTAATCAAATTTGATACACTCATAGACAAAGACATAAGAAACGATATTCAGAAGTTTCAAGATTGCAGTTCTTACAATAGTGCAGAAAATCCATAATATATATATATAAAATGCAAGATGTTTGTGTCTGTGTCTGTTTATCTGCCTGTATGTCTGTATTTTTTCAGCCCTTTTATTTTAGTTTTTGCTTTGGGTTTGGCTCTAAGTAGGTATAATTGTAGTTCTTAGTTTCAGCAATGATACCATTTACTCAGAGGACTTATTTAGCCTTTAAAATTCAGTTTACAACAAAAAACTCATATTTGATGTTGATACCAGGAAATCAAAATTTGACTTACATCCATTCATTTTTCTTTCAGTCTACAGTTTTGCTTTAACTGGTAGTTTTTCATGCCAACATCCAAAGAGTCTGAGCTCCAGAACCATGGATTAGTTTTAAAGATTTCATTACATCCGAGCAACGCCGGGCTATACTGCTAGTAATATATATCTAATATTAGTATTATCACTTATTTATATATTTTTAATTCATTTGCTTAAATGTTATTTTACATTCTGTGTGCATGTTTGTATTTTTTTATGAGCATATGCCCACTTTTGCACTCACTGTATACTTTTGAACTGTGTTTAGAATTGCTAAAAACTAATTTTTTGTTGGAAAACTAGCTTGATTTTTATATTACCGCAAATCTTTTTAGCTATCGTTCTTCTAGAAGTCATGTTTTCTTTGGACATATGATTTTTATCCTCCATGTTTGTTCTTCTCTTTCAAAATCCTGATTGTATTTGTGGCTGGTGGTTGTTCGCATATATCATCAGATAAACATATAAAGACATTGTTTATAACTTTTGGTTGATATTGGAAGCAATAAATCATTCCTTTCGTCATATAAAAATGGTAGTTTGAATTAAAACCAATATATTTTTCGATGCTGCTGAGTTTTCTGTAGATAAATATCCTAACTGCACAATGTTTACTTCACCAGAAAATAACCTCTTTTATTTTTATTTTATTTTATTTTTTTGAATCATTTCACCACAAGCAAGGCATTCCACTGCCACTATTGCACAAGGGGTTACATAGGGGAAAGGGATGAGAAAGAGTGGTTAACTATAGGAAATGTTAAAAGGTGGGTGATAGACGGGTAAGGATACCAAGGATGATGGTTGGGTAGATGGGAAGAGTGTTTGAGATAATGGATGCAAGTTAGTGTTTTAGGAAGTGTCTATTGACCTTACATCTAAACTCCTGGAGATTGTAGCTGTCAGGAAAGCAAGTGTATAGAAGGGAATTCCACAAGCAGGAAGAGTGAGAAAAGAAGCTGTTGGAGTAGAAATTGTGGTTACATCTTATCTGTTTCACTGTAAAAGGGTGGGACCTAGTTGCTAATCTAGTATCTCATGCAAATTCATACCTAGGGGTCACCAGTGATCAAAGTTCATCGGAGCAGAAGCCGTGAAAGTATTTATAGTAGAGGCACAGGGAAGCCATGTCACGCCAGTGAAAGAGTGACTGAGCCGGTCTGCCACGTCGGTATCGATTGCATTACAGATTCTCTGTTGTATTTTGTCAAGTGTTCTTTTTCCATAAGAAATTGTATTTTTGATCTTACAAAATTTGCATGATCCAAAAGTGTCTCTGGATTTTAATGGTTGTGTTGTTGTATGAAGGTGCCATCTATATGACTGAGTTTTACCATTTTGAATTTCAGATGATTTGAAAAAACAACAGGATAGCTATTATAGAAAAAACCTAAGCTATTTACGTTGTTCAAACTGTTGTTCTCATCTTTACGGTCATATTCACAATGTTTCAGGCAGTGTACATTCTGAACTTCTTCAAGTGGTTGGAATTTTAAAACAAACCACCTAATAAAGTTCAGAGTATACAATGGCCAAAACACTGGGAATATGGCAATAAAGATGAGAACAACAGTCCAAATAAAGTAAATACCTCATCTCAGACATATAGACAAAACCATACACATTAATTAAAAAATATATATATTAAAGAAAAAACTGCCATGGAATTTTCCATCATTCACAATTGTACCATAGAAAAACAAGAAAACAAAGTCCCTATAACAAGAGGTTAGGTGACGTTGTGTAATACCTGGGGTCAACTCTTTAATTTTATACCCCTAAGACTCATGTGGTGGTGGGCTATAGAGCCTAGTACTGAGAATTATGAGAAAGAAAGAAATTATTGTGATGATAGAAGGAACATTAAAATTGACCTCTTAATTAATTTAGTGGTTGCCCTGTGGAGAACTTCAGGAGTTTTGATCAGAGATGTCCAGAGGTTTGGTGTTGTTTGGTAATGCCTGGAGTCAACTTGATTGTATGCCCCTAAGACCCAAGTAGGGGAATGGTGGGGCTATAGTACCTAGTATTGAGAAATGTGAGAAAGGAAGACATTATCATTTTAAATATATAAAAACAGCTGAAACCTGAAACAAACATTTTATTCAAATTAGATATAAACTAAATTTTTATTTCACTCTTTGATTGAATGTCTGAAGCTGTTGTATCTGCTACTCTTCTTCTGTATGTTACTGAGCTTGTGGTTAATGATAATGGTAAATTTAACCATTTCTAAACAGAAGACATTTGGTATTCGTTGACCAATATGGTCAGTGCTGCTGTTGGCTGAAATTTATAAATTCTTTCCCTTAAAATAGTTTTTCATGAAATTAGACTTCTAAAGTCTACAAAATGTTGTCACTCTGAGAATTTTAATCCTAACCTTTTGGTTAAGAAAGCCACTAGAAAAAGTCAGCGTCTTGATGATGTCCTTATCTTCCTCTTTTAGTTATATGTACTACCCATTTTAAGTGGGGTAGTTTTTGATGAAGGTCTTTGTCTTCTTTAAAAATCAGAGGATTCTTTTACTTGAAGCCAATATTTTTAACCATTAATCTTAGAAACTGCTGTAGATAGTTGAGAGTTTAGACATTTCTGAGTGAGTATGATAACACATAACATCCATATGTGAGTCCAAAGCTGACAAAATTATTAAGTACATGACACAAGTTCTCAGGTTAATATTTTTGTTTGTCATATTTTAAGACAAAAGCATTAGGACAACCTATCTTCTTTTATTTGCCATGTTCCTTCAGAACGTGGGCGATCGTGGCCCTCCACATTTTCCTGTTCCATGTAGCTCTTAATACCTTTTGTCTCAGTATTTCTACAAATATTGCTTTGCTATCCATTTGCTTAAGCTTATCAAGTATGTCACTTGTTGTTTTCCCCTGTCTCTCTCTTTCTCTCTGTCCTTTGAGTATCAAATTCTCTAAGCCCTTCTTCCTCATTATGTGTCCAAGAAACTTGTCTCTTTCTGGTGTTAAGTATAAGTTTTCTTTTTGTTTCCATTCTCTCCAAAACCTTGTTGTTGCTCATAGTATCCTCAGCATCCATCCCATGTTCAATCTCTTTATTTTCTCCATATGACATATCAGTCAGTCAGTTAAGTCCCATATGTGATACATGCTTGGGCAATCATGTCTCTTTTGAGGCATGACTGACTGTGCAGGAAATTATCCTGCAGTAGTTTGCCATTACTTTCTGCGGTAGATTAGTTGCCAGCCAAGTCTATAGAACGTAATCTGTCCTGTTATTTAACCCATAACTGGAGGGAAGAGACAGATTAATACCTTTCTCAAGGGTATTTGGGTGTAAGTGAATTCAACTGGAATTTGAACTCAGCTCCCCGGTATCTTGTTCTGAACTGATATCCACTGCACCACAACACACATAATTCCATATGACATATAGTGCTTCTTTATTCAAATAAGAATTCTTTTTAGTTTCCTCCACTTGAATAAAAATTTATCTAAATAACAGATTTTTTTTACAATGGTTATCCTGTAAAAAGGCTTGAGGACCATTCAAGGCAGTGTTACAGAGTGAGAAACACTACTTATGCAGATACATAGTGAAGATAGTTGTTAATCTTAGACTTGAAAAAGTTAAGATTATAGTGACTATGAAGCATCCTCTTGGGAGATGGTTCCACAAAGCAGTGGTTTGTGGTAAGAAGTTGCTTGAGTAGAACTTACATCTTACCAGAGAGATATGAAAAGAATGAGGGTGGTTTGCTCCAATGTGCATGTCATAGTGGGTCTTAGCCGTGAAGATTAGGACTGGTGTTACTAAGGAATGTAGCTAATCTGAATACTCTCCATAGAAATAGTGATAGACCAGCAAGAGGTCTGTGATGTCTCACCCATGAAAAAGGAGTGTACAGTGGAAAAAAGTTATCACCTACATGAAGTCACTCTTAAACTTTGTCAATTGGAAACTAAAGACTGGGCTGCTCTTCCCTATATGAGGTGGTAGTACTACATTTTATGCTTGATCTGGCTCTTGTAAAAGTTGATGATAACAGTAAGAGTGAGGTACTTGCTGAAGTGGTACAGGGAACTGACCATTTTTCCAGTATCTTTAGCAATGGATCCTATGTATGTTCCACTTGAGGCTTCATTTGATTTTAAGCTTCAATCTGTGTTCAAGGCATGGATCCTCCCTGAAAGAGTATGTGTTTCGTGTGATTGGTGGTAGAACTCAAGAATGGATTTTGTGGCACTGAATATTGGAGTAGAGATCATCTACCAAGCTCTAGTCATTGAGGGTTTTGGTTAAATAAGGCTTGCTTTCTACAATGAGAGAAATTTCCTTACCTTGAATTTTTCAAAGTTCTAAAAAATTGTTTCATAGAATGGTGGCATCTTACTTTGCTGTGCAGTACATTAATACAATAAAACCTTAATGATGAATGAATAGAACACGAGATTTTATTTTGTTATATCTTACCAAAGATCTGTCTTTGATGCTGCATTTCTTTCTTTAAGAATTTACTTTGACTTAAAGAACTATTTGAAAGTTTGAAATGAAGAATTCTAAGTGTTTGAATGAAAGGAAAATTAAATATTCCAACAAGATTAAAAAGCCAGAATGTTTGAAATGCATGAATAAATGGTAACATGATTAAAGAGGTTCTTTACAAGACAAAAATTTTCTAAAGAATAAAATTCTAATGTACATAGACTTGGAAACTTTATTGCTTTGCATATTATCTGTAAAGATTTTTAAATATATATATATATATATATATATATATATATAATTACAGTTAAGTACTATACGTGAGACACACTTGGGCAATCATGTCTCAAAAAAGACTTGACTGACTGGCCAGAAATTTTTTCACCAAAGGTTGGTATTACTTTCTGGAGTAGACTGGTTACCAATCAAGGCTATAGAACACAATCTGTCCTGCTATTTAACCCACAGTAAAAGGGGGAAGTTCTGAATTAATACCTTTCTTTTAGGGTATTTGCATGTAAGTGAATGCAACGATTATCAACTGGAATTCAAATTCAGATTTCTGAATCCTCATTCTGAGTTGATATCCACTTCACCACAATGCACATCTATCTATCTGTCTATCTATCTATCTATAACTGACCAAGTGTAAAAATTTCATGCCTAACATTGTTCTGATATATATAAATTTACATATCATATTCTCAGATATACACTAAAAGGTCTGTCTTCTTCTACCAAGCACCCATAGCTTAGAGGTAGGTCAGGTTTCAATCTTGGGTAAAAGCAAATGGATGTCTAACCGTACTGATGAGCTGTGATACAGCAAAAAAGATCTGTCTGCGGATGACTATGTGAACACTGAAGACAACACCAAACAGTAAAAATCTTCCCTGCATAAAAACAGTCTTCATGATAGGTTGAAGACTGCTTTCAAGCATTAAACACTATCACTACTTGTTGTCCTCAGTGACCAATTTTATATTTACATACACTTTTTAAGATATTGAGCACTTTCATCCATAATGAAAAATGGGTAGGTTCTAACAAAAGGTGGTATGTTCTAAGTTGTTTAGCATAAATAAATGTGAATACCAGCAAATAAATGTTGAAATTCTGAACTCTTTGTTCATATTAATCTATTTATTTGAAACCCAAATATCTTCAGTTTGCATAGGAGGCCAGGGTGCCAAACCCTGTCGAAAGCCTTGGAGATGTCCAGAGCAACCGCGCGAGCCTTGTCAGACTCATCAAGGGCCTGTAGCATGTACTCCGTTACAGTTGTTAGCAGGTCGGCTGTGGACCTGTCAAATTGGAATCCATATTGCCTGTCGGAGAACAGTTTGTGGGCAGTGAGATGATGAACTATTTCAGCATTGATTATAGCCTCGAATACTTTCCTGAATATTGGTAGAAGACTGATAGGGCGATAGTTGGATGGGTCCGAGGGTTCACCACAGTTCTTAAAGACAGGAACGACTGAAGAGAATTTCCAGCATGCAGGAAAGCAGGAAGCAGAAAGGCAGTAGTTAAACAGTTTAGAGAGGACAGGGGAAAGTTCAGGGGCACACCTCTTAAGGACTATCACCGGGATTCCATCATCTCCACACGCCTTATGGGGGTCGAGTTTTGAAATTACTCTGGATACTACTGTCGGGGTAATATATACGTCGTGCAGTTTGGCCTCAATTCTAATAGGGAAGTCGGGTGGGTGTACTCCGGACGAGTCGAATGTGGAGTTAGATGAGAATCTGCGGGCAAAGCACTCAGCTTTCTGCGGGCAAAGCACTCAGCTTTCTCCGCAGATGACATGAGAACATCAAATCCATGGATTAAAGGAGGTATTGAGGATTTCCTATTGTTGAGCACTCGTTTACAAATCCTCCAATAGTCCTTGGAGCCAAACTTGCGGTCAGCTATGTGCTGTCGCATTCTCTCAGCAAAGCGTGCCTCTTTGTCCTACAGCACGAATGCTGGTGTCCCACAAGGCTCTATCCTGGGACCAATGCTCTTCCTTATTTTCATCAACGACCTCCCAGATGAGATCAAGTCCCAAGTAGGCATCTACGCAGATGACACTACAATATACTCCCGCTCCAGTAAGAAACCTGTCGTGGCGGACAGACATAATCTCGCTGCTGACCTTGAGCAGGATCTACACTCTGTGGTGAACTGAGGCAAGAAGTGGCTTGTCAACTTCAATTCCTCTAAGACCAAGCTGTTGTCTGTCAACCATTACAGGCAACCTCTTCTGCCTCCCATAAGCATGGACCAGATGACTCTCCCGGAGAGTAATACACTACGCCTCCTCAGACTTACCCTGTCCTCAGACCTCAAATGGAAGCACTATATTGAATCCATAGCAAAATCTACTGCTAAGAAGATTGGGTCACTATGTCGATCCAGGATGTTTTTTCCACCTGAATCCATCCTGCATATATACAAGTCAACCATCCATCCGTGCATGGAGTACTGCTGCCATTTATGGTCAGGTGCCCCTGCCGTTCTCCTCAGTGTTCTTGATAAGCTCCAAAGGAGAGTCTGTAATGTGATAGGTGCTGATCTGGTGACTCGACTGCAGCCACTTTCCCATCGTCGAAATGTGGCATCCCTCTGTCTCTTCTATAAATACTTTCATGGCTTCTGCTCGGATGAGCTTAAGTCACTGATGCCTCCTCAACAGGTGTTTACCCGTGCAACCAGACTGGCAACTGGGTCCCACCCATTCACAGTCAGGTTAGCCAAACGCAGATGACAATTCTACTCCTGCAGCTTCCTCTCTCGCACTTCCCGCCTGTGGAACTCACTCCCGTATTCTTGCTTTCCTGACGGCTACAACCTCCAGAAATTTAAAAGCAAAGTTAATACTCACCTACTAACCACTGGACTCTAGCTCTCTCCCCTCCCCTGTATAATCTTCACTTTCTCTTCGCCCATGTATCTGTCATTGCACCTCCTTTCTCAGCTTTCTATTGTTCCTTTCTAACTAGCTTGTACTCCTCACTCTTTTCTAATTAATCTTTTTAAATCTATGTAACCCCCTGCACATCAGTGGCGTTTCTGCCTTGCTCGGGGTGAAATGATTAAAAAAAAAAAAAAAAAAAACAAATACAAAGAGATTGGCCTTGCCCTTCTGATATTTTTGAGAGGACTGTATATATTAGGTAAAAATAGGCAGCAACAAAGTCTGTCTTTTTCTATATTTCTATATTTTTTTCAGTTTTTGAATAAGGTATTATGTATTTTTTAAATTTTTTTATTTGAAATCATTTCACCCAAAGCAAAGTGGGACCCCCATTAGTGCACAGGGAGTTACAGCAAGAGAAAAGACTGGGAAGAAGAGCTATCGAAGAAAGAATAGCAGACAAACAGGATTCAAAAAGATAGCAATTGATGTTGGATTTAAAATTTTGGGAGTTGTAGCTATCAGGAAAGCAAGTAAACAGAAGGAGTTCCACAGGTGAGAAGTGCAAGAGAAAAAACTGTTAGAGTAGAAGTAGTGGTTACATTTAACTATTTCCACAGTAAAAGCATGTTACCTAGATATCAATCAAATAGTATGCTTAAATTCATTTGATAGAGGCACTAGGAAAAACACCTCACCAGAGCAGTTGTCATGACAATATTTTTAGAAAAGACAAAGGAAAGCCAATTCTACTCCTGCAGCTTCCTCTCTCTCGCACTTCCTGCCTGTGGAACTCACTCCCGTATTCTTGCTTTCCTGACGGCTACAACCTCCAGAAATTTAAATGCAAAGTCAATACTCATCTACTAACCACTGGCCTCTAGCTCTCTCCCCTCCCCTGTATAACCTTCCCTTTCTCTCCACCTATGTATCTGTCATCGCACCTGCTTTCTCAGCTTTCTATTGCTCCTTTCTAACTGGTTTGTACTCCTCACTCTTTTCTAATTAATCTTTTTACATTTATGTAACCGCCTGCACATCAGTGGCGTTTCCACCTTGCTCGGGGTGAAATGATTAAAAAAAAAAAAAATCATATTGGTGAGAAAGTGACTGAAGTCAAGATGCCAAGTCAGGATCAATTATATTGCATATCCTTCTTTGAATTTTATTGAGAACCTTGAGATGAATAGCAGGAGCACACGACCAGATATGGCAACAGTATTTAATGATGCATATACAAATGGTTTATATATGTGCAAGATGGATTCTCATGAGAAAAACATTTTGGTCCATTACAGTGACCCAACCTTTGTAGCTGTGCTATACATTGGGTCTAAAATTGCTGATAAAATGCTCAAATGTTTGCACTTTTATTTGCTTAAATACTTTTGACCATCTCTCTTATTTACAAAAACTAATATAGTGTTTAGTGCCAAGGCTGTATAGAGATTGTTGACAAAGTTGAAACGACTTGATATAACTGTAAGTTCTATGTTAAGTTTTATTTCTCACACTTCTCATTTATAGAACTCTTTTCAAGCTTCTTGCTTTCCAGTCAAGTTTCAAAAATTTAAATGCAATATCAGTCACTATATTTTGTTTTCTTAATGAGGACAAAACTGGAAGTGGCCAAAATGTGGTTCTACAGAAGGATGCTACGGATATCGTGGACTGAGCATACAAGCAACGACCAGGTGTTAGAAAGAATGGCAACAAAAAGGAAATTGATGCTGAGTATCAGGAAGAGACAACTGAAGTTCCTGGGACATGCAATGAGGAAGGAGAGCCTAGAGAACCTGATACTGACTGGACAGATAGAAGGAAAGAGAGACAGAGGAAAGCAGCAGATAACATATTTGCAGGGACTGATCAGGTGGATGACGGAACGGGGGTTGCCAGGAGCAACAGCAGCAAACATACTAAGAGCCACAAGGGATAGGGAGACGTGGAGAGCCATGATCGCCTTCTGAAGGGACAGGGCACATAGAAGAAGAAGAAGTTTCTCTTATTTTGTTATTCTCAGTTTTAATAATCTGTTCCTTCTTATATTCTTTCACACTCAGTAATCACTTGCAACTTAGTGGCTTTATTGCCTTGTTTCTGTTGAAATAATTAAAAGGGAAAATTATTTCATGCACTGTTATCATCTTCAAGAAATTTACTTTTAGTTTTATCATGATGCAAGAATTCATTTGACAGGTACGTGATTTCCAATAAGATTTACAATACACTCCTTGCCTGAACAAATGCTAGACTGTGTTATTAGAAGTTGACTTTCATAAAATGGTGAAAGACTAGTTAATACAGGGTGTGGCAGAAATACCTCTCATGTATATGTAAGAAATTAACTAGATAAAGACACCATTGCTATAAATGTCTTAACATTATGTGGGAGATATTTCTGCCACACTGTATGCAATATTCACTCATACTTTCCATCATAATAGATTCAATTGAGATAACTCTGTATATGTGAAATTCGTTAAAACTTCATATATATATATGCAAGGGGCTATGGTTAAATTTTTTATGTAATTCTTCATGTGATTTTATAATTTTTTCTTTTCAGAACAAATTATATAAAAATTGTTCAAGTATTTTATTTCTACAAGTGTTCTTGGCTATACCAAATAGAAAAAATTACAAGACCATATAAAAAATTACATAAAAAAAAATTAAACATAGCTTCTTGTTTGTCAATGTTAATGAGACTAGTATAAAAAAGATTGCAGCCTATATATATATATATATATATATATATATATATAAAACAAACACTCTTTTAAATGGATAAAGAAGAGGCAAAAAGTGTTTTGAAAAATGATCGATAGGTACAATTTTTTGTATTCACTTACTCTCACCAAGCAAAAATATCTAAGAATACTGGAAAGACTAAGTAAAACATTAATGAAATGTTTAATAAAAATTGTTTAAAAAGATGGTTTCTTACCAAATATATATTAATGTATATATATATATGTTTGTCTGTACGCAAAAATGTTAATTTTAATAGTTGTAAATTAATGTGCGAAATTCCAGTTGCTTGTTTATACTGTTTGAACATCTTTCTTTCACCCCCTAAAAACTCAATCAGTGAGGTACCATATATGATACATGCTTGGACAATCATGTCTCGAAAGAGACATGACTGACTGGGCAGAAGTAGGTTGCCATCACTTTCTGCAGTAGATTGGTTGCCAACCAAAGCTGTAGAGCCCAATCTGTCCTATTCAACCTATAGCTGAAAGAAAAAACAATGGATTCATACCATTCCCAAGGGTATTTCTGTGTATGCAAATGCAACAAATTTGGCTGGAATTCGAATTCGACTCTCTGATTTCTTGTATCAAGCCGATATCCACAATGCACATCCCTAAAAATTATTCTCCTTCTATGTGTCTTGTCCCTTCAGGATGTAGGTAATCGTAGCTTTCCACGTCACCCTATCTCTGGTGGCTCTTAGCATGCCTTCTCTTGTTGCACCATGCAACCCTCGTTCTATCATCCACCTGATTAGATCCTTCAAATATGTTATCCGCTGCTTTCCTCTATCTCTTTTTCCCTCTATCTGGAATGTTAGCATCAAGTTCTCCAAGCCCTCCTTCCTCATTGCATGTCCCAGGAACTTCAGCTGTCTTTTCATGGTGCTCAATATTAATTTCCTTTTTGTTTCCATCATTTCCAAAACCACATCATTGCTCACATGCTCGATCCATGATATTCACAGCATCCTTCTGTAGAACCATATTTCAGTTGCTTCAAGTTTTTCCTTCATCTTTGATGATTTGGTCCAGCAGTCACTGCCATATTGAAGAACTGACATCACATAGTACTCTCTTCTTTGTTTCTAGTGAAACTGTCCTGTTTCTTAATACTTTACTCAACTTCTGGAATGCTTCCTTCACCTTGCCAATCTCTGTGTAGCACTTTCCATCTTCTGTTATAACACATCCCAAAAATTACTTTCTTTAAAAACACATTTGATTCCAGAGTAATTTTATTGAAAATTTCACCAAATCATTGATATAAAAACACATTGGATTTAAAGAACAGGGCTTATTGAAGGTCTCATGAACTAATTAATATAAACCCTTGGTCAGGGTTCAGCTTTTTTCTCTTTGTATTTTATGATACCAGAGAACAACATAACAGACATTATTTTGTTGGTTTAATGGGGAGTTCTCAGTCAATAAATGTGGAATATCCTCATCTCATGTTAATAGTTTTAGCAATAAAATAGCAGATAAAATATATTGATGAAAAAATGAAAAAATAAATCTGAAATGAGCTTTTTTTTATTGCTCTCATAAATGATATGATTTTATGCCACTAAAAAAATGAAAAACAAGAAGAATTATTTATTCATTGTCTCTTTATGGGTTTTCTCTGAAACCTGCAGGTCAGTGTTGAAGCAATTAACATGCATGAGTAATCTGAGATTATATGTACTTTCCCCTCATCTGAGTGTGTAAAGATACTGTCAGGGTCAGCTAAGTGTATAATCCTGGAAAACAAGTTAGATTAAAAAGAAATTCTTGATGAAAGTACACAAAACTATGAATTATATTTTTTTCTTTTTTCTATTCTTATAAATGACAAGCTGCTAACAAAAAGGAATTGTTTTTTTTTTCTCATTTTTTTTCATTTTCTTCCTAGAGACAGAGACTTCTTTTAAAAAAGGAAAAGATTTTCCCCAATAAGATTTTTCTGCCAAAAAATAAAGAAATTATTGAAGACAGGATCAGTCTATATGGTTCATTAAATGTGTCCATGTTGGAAGATTTAAAGAATTCCAATAATGGGTGATGTTAAACTACATCTGGTAACAAGGCCTTTGATCAAGAGACTGGAGGTTTTGAGGAGTGTGTAACCGTTCTTAATTGCTATCATTTCCATATCTATACTGATCCAATCTTGCAAGATCTGCTATGGTCCTAACTATGGGCAAAGTGTGAACCCTCAAATAAAAAAGCTTTTCTTCATGTGCCTTGTCCTTTCAGGATGTAGGCAATTATAGCTTTCCTCGTCTCCCTATCCCTGGTGGCTCTTAGCACACTTTCTCCTTTAAAACCACATGACCATTGTTCTGTCATCCACCTGCTCAGGCCCTTCAAATATGTTATCCACTGCTTTCCCCTGTCTCTTTTACCTTCTATCTGACCTGTTAGTATCAGGTTCTCCAGGCCTCCTTCCTCATTGCATGTCTTAGGAACTATAGTTGTCTCTTCCTGATGCTCAGTATTAATTTCCTTTTGGTTGCCATTCTTTCCAACATCTCATCATTGCTCACATGCTCGGTCCATGATATCTGCAGCATCCTTCTGTAGAACCACATTTCAGCTGCTTCAAGTTTTTCCTTCATCTTTGATGGTTTTGTCCAGCATTCACTGCCGTATTGAAGAACTGACATCACTTAGCATTAAAAATTAAAAAAAAGTTAGGCGAGTAGAAAAAATATACATATTTCTACTAAAAAATACCAGCAGTAGATTTTTATAGAAAAAAAAATTACCAACAATATTTTTTTCTACTGAGGTGACCAGTAACATATTTTCATAGTAAAATGAACAATGATGCAATACTAAAAAAGTATAAAAATACATTCTTATAGGTAAATGACCCACAATAACATTATAGAAAAACATTACCAACAATATTTTTTCTACTGAGGTGACCAGTAACATATTTTCATAGTAAAATGAACAATAATGCAATACTAAAAAAGTATAAAAATACATTCTTATAGGTAAATTACCCACAATAACATTATAGAAAAACATTACCAACAATATTTTTTTCTACTGAGGTGACCAGTAACATATTTTCATAGTAAAATGAACAATAATGCAATACTAAAAAAGTATAAAAATACATTCTTATAGGTAAATTACCCACAATAACATTATAGAAAAACATTACCTTCAGATTATATTTGAAACATATGTAGCTGATACCATAAAATTGTATATAAAATATTTAGATTTTGGCATTCAGTAACCCATAAAAGTTGCTAAACAAAATCAACGAAACCTGATAAATGGTATTCCATAAAAAACAAGAGAGAATTCAAAAATACCCATTGCTCAGTTGCAGCAAATGCAGATTAACAGGCAAATAAAATTGCAGGGTTATGTGACAAGTTTGTATGACATATAGGATTTTTTTTATTTAAGTTGATTGTTAGGTTTGCTACTAGGAATATTCTAGAATGTTCTAGACAATTTTTCTCATCAGAATCTATCTTACATATTTACATCTGCCATTCATCCATAATTAGAACATTGCTGCCACATATAGTCTGGCACTCATGCTACATATTTAGGAATCCTTGATAAAATCCAAAGAGGAATCTGCAATGTTATTGATCCTGACCTGGCATCTCAACTTCAGTTACTTTTGCAGTGCCATAATATAGGTTTTCTATACTATTTCTATAAATATTTTCATGGTAAATGTTCAGATAAATTCTCTTCTATGGCACTTAGAATCTATGAATGTAAACACAATACTAGATTGGCAACAAGGTCTCATCACTTTAGATTTGTATTGATAAGATGTAACCATAAGTTCTATGCTAACAGTATCTGTTGTTGCAATTCTCACCTGTGGAATTCTCTTCTGGTTTCTTGTTTTCCAGTCAAGTTTGAGTTTGAATTTTGTTTAACAGCATATCAACCACTGTGGGTTATTCAATGCCAAAAAGATGGGTTTTAAGTTGATTTTTTTAATATTCAATTATAATGAAAAAGTTGATTTAGTCAGATTTTAATGAAAATCTTTTGTTTTTATTCTTTTTTATTTTAGAAAACTGGAAATGTCTTCTATTTTTCTATTCAAAAACATTTTGCTGAGAATAATTTTTTTCTTTCAAAAATGTATTGTGGTAATAATTCTTTCTTCAAAAATGTATTGTTGGTAATATTTTTCCTTCAAAAATGTATACTTTTCTATAAAACTCTATATTTATGTATATATTTTTATAAAAGTGTATTTTTATACTTTCATAGTGTTTTGATCCCAGTTTCAAGGTTAACTATTTACTCATAGCTGGACCCTAACATGTGCTACCATTCCGGATCAGGGTGGATCTGAGAACAACTGTAATTAAGAGGTGGTTTCATACTTCTCACAATCTTCCACTCAGAGGCCTTGCTGCTGGATGCAGTTTACCATCATGCCCAGGACCCCAGTCAAGTTTGATCTTCAAAAATTGAATGACAGCGTCAATCATTATCTCCTGTCATCTTGAATTCTGTTCTTTTAGTGTTTTTGCTTTGTAATAATTTTTATCTTATATCTGACAATTCTACTCCTGCATCTTCTTTCGCACTCCCCGCCTGTGGAACTCGCTCCCATATTCTTGCTTTCCTGATGGCTACAACCTCCAGAAATTTAAATGCAATGTCAATACTCATCTATTAACCACTGGACTCTAGCTCTCTCCCCACCCCCGTATATCCTTCCCTTTCTCTCCACCTATGTATCTGTCATCGCACCTGCATTCTCAGTTTTCTATTGCTCCTTTCTAACTAGTTTGTACTCCTCACTCTTTTCTAATTAATCTTTTTATAGTTATGTAGCCCCCTGCTCATCAGTGGCATTTCTGCCTTGCTCGGGTGAAATGATTAAAAAAAAAAAAATCTGTTCACATGTAGTATCCCGCCTCTTGTGCGTTAATATCTCTATTGACTTACTTGGTGTGAAATGATTGAAACATAAAAAATATTGTTGCATTTTTGCAGATGTCGTAAAACCCATTCAAATGTAGCATAAGGTTATTTTATTTCCCAATATAAACAAGGAAATAGAAAAAAAATTGTAATTATTTTCTTTTATGTTTCTAGTCTGAAATTCTTGGATGAAAAAAATTGACTTTAATTCAATTTCCACTTTTGTTATTTTTTTAGCATTTAGCTGACTGCACATTTCCAGGTACACTTGTCTGCTATAGTAGCTACCTAATCCCTGTTGCAGTTACTTACTCAGGCACGTTTGTGTGTCTTAAGCACTCACAGTGCCAATCTGGGGTTTGTACTGCAACTATGTGAAAGAGAAGAAAATGATTTTAGAAGAAACCGCAAGCCCAAACCTCAACAGGAAACAAGAGATAAAACTCTATTCCTGTTCAAAAGATGATTGAGGTGTGTAAGCCAGACAGTAGGTGAACCTATCATCTGGTTCACTGTCCTCCCTGGTCTTTTCAAAAGCTTTATCCCTTTTTTATTAGCTTGAGAAAGTAATCCAAGTGTGTGCTACTGTTTGAAAGTGCCTGAAAACTATACTGTGTGCTGATTCAAGTCATGTGATTGAAATTTAGTAGAAAGACCTGTTTTAACAAGTCATCGTGACTGAGGGTTTGAGCATGTTTGCCTTTCTCAAATTGTTGATCCTATCAGATAATATGCTTTCTCTCCCAGTAACTGAAACTAGGAAACTTGACAAACAGAAAAATACCTGAACAGGTGTCTACAAAGTAATTTGCTTGCCACCCGAGTAGATGGGTATGTTTGGAAACTAGTAGCCAGCCATCATACAGGGGGCAAAGAAATACCTCTCACATGATTTTCAGATACTAGTTAAATGAAAGCACAGATGGAATGACTAAGTAATGAATATTTATACACCTTGGTTACCCCACAATGGAATGTGATTGGCTAGTGTCAGCCATAAATATAGACTACAGCGAGGACATCCAGAGATCCAGAGGTCTATTGGTCTTCCACTAGTGATCTACCACTAGAGGTCACCAGGTCTTTGACTAGAGATCTACAGCTATCTCATCTATGTCTATTGACCACCTACGTCTCAGGATACTGCATACGATGAGTACCGTACATTACGTCTATGTACTAGTTTGTTCTACCTGGTTAGATTTGCCTAAACCACTTAACTACCTCGAATGATATATACATCCCATTCTGGGACATATTAAACACCATTGCCAATAATGTCATACCATTACGTGGGAAGTATTTCTGCCACATTCTGTACAACAACATAAAATATCTAAAATATATCTTTGGAAATGCCACTGCAAATAAGCAGTGTTGATGTTTGGAAAATGGTAATTTCTCAGCCCTTGTGCAGTTTTTAAAGAAATATAAAATATTTAGTTTTCTATTTCATATACATTTTTTAAGGTTTTCATTGTTTTAATCAATTGTTTCCCATCAACAAAAAATAGAAGAAAAGATACAACTTAACACTTTGCCTACACTGAAAAGGAAATCGCAGAGCATTGAAGATTTATTGATTTGGTGCCATGAAAGATCTTTCACTACCATTTAGTGCGAAAGCAAGGAAAAGAAAGGAAGAAGTGTTTGAAATCAAAGATGCTTTGTGCAGACAACCACTGTTCCTCTTCTAAACTTTATTATCTCTTTGATGAGAATCATGCTTTGGTTCTTAAAGAAACTTTTCAAAGAATCTATTCATAATCTCAGATATTTGCTCCCTTTCAAATTATTTGGCTCATTTTAATTAAGTGTGAGTAAATCTGCCATTTTTGATGCGAAATTCCATTTTCCTTAGAGATTATAAAGAAAATATCAAAACCATACTTTGGGATTTGTGTTTTGAAAATATAAACACATTTGCAAGTGACAAGATTTTACCATTTTTTTTTTTAAAGAAATGTACTTTCTTGTCTCGTTTCTATAAATATCTTCAGAGTAATTGTTTTGATGCACTTTGGTTTATGGTACCTAGAATTTATGAATTTATGCATAGTACTAGATTGGCAACAAGGTCTCAATAATTTGCAATTGAAATGGCTAGATGCAACATAAGTCCTATGCTAACAATTTCTATTCTTGCCTGAGGAGTTTTGTTCTGGCTTCCTGCTTTATACCAACTTTGATCTTCAGAAATTTAAATGCAATGTCAGTCATTATCTACTGTCTTCTTGATTCTTCTTTTATTATTCTCAGTCATTAATAATATCTTTCTCATCCTTATTTGTTCATACTCTGTAATTCTTTGTGTTTTAGTGGCTTTAATACCTTGCTTGGGGTGAAATTATTTCTAAAAAAGTTGTAATATTACTTCATTTAAATACAGTAGACAATATTTTATTTTGAAGTGGGAAAGAGAGACAGCTATGTCCCTTCTTTTATAGTCCTGAAACAGTATCACCTAGCAAGCAGCTTGAAAGATTAAGTTGGGGAAATCCTCACAATATTTATAATATTAACAAACCCCTTGACTCACATGAAGCCACAAGTGTCAGGGGACCATAAAATTCACTGAAAGTCACTCGCCATGTTATAAACAAGATTTTTTAAGTTAAAAGTAATTACTCTTGTATTGGTCACTTCCCTTTAGGACATGGGCAATCATAGCTCTCCTCAACTTCCTATCCTTTGTAGCTCTAAGCAGTGTTTTTCTTTGAATTATTTTTGCAACTACATTAGTGTTATGGTGCCCTATCTATAGGAATGAACTCTTCCTCCTACTCTAAATAATAACCGGTGTGACTTTCGGGGACGCAGCTTGATGCAACTAGGACACAGCTGTGATCCAGTCTAAAGACAGTCAAGATACAGTGTAACAATGCCATTTGGACTTACACTTCGATTTTGCTGATTACTAACACTTATTATTGTATATATGTTTTTGTTATTCTAATACACTATTTGAACCAGCTTCCTGTTTCTGTATCTTACTTCCAGGCCCAAACAGGCCACAACAACTTGGCAATGAAGATTTCACCACAACAATTCCACAACAATTAGATAGGTGACTTTGTTTCTTACTGCTCCTCTTGCCTTCAATATGTCCTATGAGTGTTAAGTTCTCTAAGCCCTCTATTTACATTATATATTCCGGAAATTTCTAAGTATCACATTTTCCTGAGAACTTAATAATTTCTCACATGTTCTGTCCATGGTATTCTCAGCAGCCTTCTGTAGAATCATATCTCTGTTACTTTTTTTTTTATCTATGAGAAAATTTGCCTGGCATTTATGGCTATATAGGTGAACTGATATTACCTAGCATTTGAACAATCTGTACATTAATTACATTGTTTGAACTATTGTTTTCATCTTTGTTGCCATATTCACAATGTTTTGACTGACACATAGCCCAGTGCCATAAAGCATTGGTTGAATTTAGTGACTTGACCCAAAGAGTTGTGAGTTCAATACCTGGCTACAACAGAGGTGGACAAAAACTTGTAGAGTTGAGTTAAAAGGGAGATAACTGATAGTGAGACATCTGGAAGAGGCATGACTCGTGGAACTAGAAAAATCTACCTCAAAGAATGAAATAAAAGTTTTGGATCAAAAATCCAATCACCTGAAGAAGACCAGAGCAAACAACAGTAGAAATGTCATGGATATGGCAACAAAAATGATGACAACAGTGTAACTAGTGTAAATAATTACAATACCTTATCTCAGAAATATAAAGAAATCTTTTCTTTGTTTCTAACATATTTTTTCTGTTTCTTAATACTTTGCTTAGATTTTGGAAGGCATATTCCAATGCTGCTTCATATTTCTGTGTTGTATTATCCATTGTTTCATAAACCTGTCCCAGATTGTTAAATTTCTGTAATTCATAGATGACATCATGGTATGTAGGTTTTAGTGTTTGTGATACTCCAGCCAATCTTTAATAAGAAAAGACATGATACTCTAAATTACAGCAGTGAATGAACATGTAGGAGAATTACTTGTTTAAACTGTCAGTAATAACCCTTACTTGTCAAAGAATAACATATGAAATAGCTTTTTTTAAAATTTTGTTTCATATTGTTGGTTTAAATTGTTTTTATGGGATATATTAAGTATATCACTCTTATGTATGTTGAGTTAAAAGCTTAATCTCAGTTTTGTAATCATCATTTTAAAAATGAAATTAACTGTGTTGTTTTGAGATGGTGTACTGAAGTATTTCCATTATTACACATATTTTATTTCAAGTTTTGACAAGCTCCTTGATGTTTTTATTCATTCTTATCACAAACTTCTTCAACTAATGTATTCTTTGGTTATAAAATGTTAGGTAATTAGAATAACAACATAATTTGTAACCTGACAAAGTAATATTCTCCGGTAAATTGTATGAGATAACTAGAAACAGTTATCTGCTATTTGGAAAAAATAAAGCTACATTAGTAGAGAGTATACTGATTCTAAATCTGTATTCAGAAAACACAAACACACACAATATTTGTCTTTATAAAGTACATTGGAGGATGAAACTTAGTCAGTCAGTTAAGTGCCATACGTGATACACGCTTGGGCAATCATGTCTTGAAAGAGACATAACTGACTGGGCAGAAGATTATCCCGCAGTAGCTTGGCATTGCTTTCTGTGGTAGACTGGTTGCCAACCAAGACTATAGACCCCAATCTCTCCTATTATTTAACCCATTACTGGAAAGAAGAGACAAATTAATACCTTTCCAAAAGGTATTTGTGTGCAAGTGAATGCAAGGAATTCAACTGGAATTTGATACTTGGCTCCCTAATTTCTCATCCCGAGTCGATACCCATTGCACCACAAAGCACATCCGGAGGATAAAAGGCACCAGCCAAAATAAGTAAAGGTATGAATCCATCTCTTCTCTCTCTTGCTATGGGTTGAATAGATGTGCATTGTGTTGCAATGGATATTGGCTCAAAATGAGAAATTGGAGAGCCGAGTTTGAATTCCAGTTGAATTCATTGCATTCACTTACCTACAAATAACTTTGAAAAAAGTATTAATCCATCTCTTACCGCTAGCTATGGCTTAAATAAGAGGACAGACTGGGTTCTGTAGCCTTGGTTGGCAACTAGTCTACTGCAAAAAGTAATGGCAATCTGCTGCAGGAAAATTTTCTGCCCTATCAGTCAGTCATATCTCTTTTGAGACATGATTGCCCAAGCGTGTATCACATATGGTCCTTAACTGACTAAATATCTGCATTTTGTAACCATTTATCCTGTATGAACCCTGAGCTTGTAGTGTATGAATATTTGTGAAAATTAAAAAAGATAACATTTATCATAAAAAGAAACATATATGTGCTGAAAGTATCATGAATATGAAGGATGAGAAATTTTTAAGGAAAATCAGAACGACAAAAAACTTATAACTACAATCAAAAAGTGATAACTAACATTTCATGGCTTCTCTCTGTATTTTCTACAAATATTTTCATGACAATCCTTCAGTTCTGTCAGTGAAACTTGAGTTACCTTGAATTTGTATTTTATCCTTTATTTCTTTTATATATAAATATAAATATACAAATATATATATAGAGAGAGAGAGAGAAAGAGAGAGAAGTAAAATCTTAAATAGGGCAAATATTTTTAAAGTAATTAGTAAGCGCTTCCCAAAAAACTCAGAATTAAACAAAATTTTTGATAGAAATTTATTCAAATTAATGAATATTAAGGATATTAGCACATAAGTGAAAGTAATGAATTCAACTGGAATTCAAACTCGGCTCTCCGATTTCTCATTCAGAGCCAATATCCATTTCAATAGAAAGTCATTCAAATTAACTTATAGCTGTACTAGTATTTTAGAAAATTAAAAAAGAAGGAGCAAAATGCCAGAAACTTAAATAATAAATTACAAATTAACATCTCTAACAAGGAATGTAACTGTAGGAAGAAAAGCATATGTCCACTTAACGACTTTTTAAAACAGAAAGGGTTAGTTATAAAGCAGCAGTACATGACCTCAAATGGAATGACTATATCAAATCCATTGCTAAATCCGCTGCTATGAAAGTCGGTTCTCTGTGTAGGGCCCGGAAGTTTTTTCCGTCTAAATCTATCCTGCACATTTACAAATCTACCATCCGCCCGTGCATTGAATACTGCTGCCATATCTGGTCGGGTGCCCCTGCTGTTCTCCTCGGGCTTCTCGATAAGGTTCAGAGGAGGGTCTGTAATGTGATAGATACCGACTTGGCAGACCGCCTGCAGTCTCTCTCCCACCGGCGAGACGTGGCTTCGCTGTGTCTCTTCTATAAATACTTTCACAGCTTCTGCTCCGATGACCTTAGATCACTGGTGCCCCCTAAATACGAATTTGCACGAGATACTAGATTAGCAACTAGATCCCACCCTTTTACAGTGAAATCGATAAAATGCAGCCGTAACTTCTACTCCAACAGTTTCTTTCCTCGCACTTCCCGACTGTGGAATTCTCTTCCAAAAGATTGCTTCCCCGACGGCTACAATCTCCAGGAGTTTAAATGTAAGGTCAATAGACACCTCCTAACACACTAACCTGCTCCCATTCTATCAAACACTCTTCCCATCTGCCCGACACTCATCCTCGCTATCCTTACTCATCTATCACCTTTCTCCTGACATTCACTATGTCTATCCACTCCTTCTCTTTACCTTCCCCTTTGTAGCCCCATGCGCAATAGTGGCAGTGGAATGCCTTGCTTGGGGTGAGATGATTAAAAAAAAAAAAAAAAAAAAAAAAATGACATAGATGGATGAAGAAAAACATATTTGGGATCTACAAAAGATATTTTTAAAAACAAATGGAACAATCACAAATCTACATTTAAACTGGAAAGCCTAAAAAATTGTACCAAACTGGCTAGCCATATTTGGAAATTAAAAATAAAGAATGGAAAAACCCAGATATAACTTGGAGTATAGTGAAAACAGCCAAACCATACAATGGTGGCAATCTATGCAGATTGTGCTAGGAGGAAAAGTTAGCCATTATGTTGTTTCCAGAACAAAAAAAATTCTAAATGAAAGATCAGGAATAATGTCCAGATGTAATCATAGACATGGATGAAAGTGTTTTAAGATTGTTAAATAACTCCTCCATAATTTTGAAAATTTTGGGATGTATAAAAAATTGCAGTTGTTTGTAAAAAATCGCTGAATACTTTTGAAAAATGGAAAAATTAGTTATTATAAATTGCCTAAATATACTGAAAAGTTGAAACCTAGGTTGTGGAAATAAGTCATTTTCAAATTAAAAATATTCAAAAGCTCTACAATATAATTGTATTGAACACTTTTTAATACAACTGCATACTGGTCTAATTCAATTATGACCAAAAACTATATATATATATATATATATATATATATATATATAAAGTGAGAGAGAGAGGGAGAGAGAGAGAGAGACAGTTACTGAAAAGCATTGCATACAGCTTACATTCCAAAATTTGACCAAACAGCAATTTTTTTTTTTAGATTTTCTTTTTTTTTTTTTTTGGACTGAGAATTTTTCAATATCCTCAGAGATATATTCTATTAAGTAGTATCTGAGTAGTTTGTCTCTTTCTTATTTTCTTATTTTCATTTTTTTGGGAGAATTGTGCTGAGAATTTCTAAACCCCAACTTCAAAGATATATGTACTTTTTTGTAGTATATGAGTTTAGTGGGTGTTCGGTTCAGAACTTCTCAACACTCTCAGAGATATATATTTTGTTTAGTAGTATTGGAGTTGTGTTATTTTTCGTTTTTTTTTTTTTTTAGTGGTGTTGGGCTGAGAACTTCTCAACACCCTTTTCAAAGATGATTCTTTTGAGTTGTATTTGTTTACTTAAGATATATGTCAAACTTTAATTTGTCCTTAAACGTTTTCGATTTTCAAGTTTTTTTTCTCTTTTTGCAGGTGGGTCTTTCTTTTTCCTTAACGTTCATTAACGTTCAATGAAAATATATTGTCAAGCACTAAAAACAAAATCTGCTAAAGGTAAGCAATTATTCCATTATTTGTTAACAATTTCAGGCTCCAGCAATCAGTCTATTTTGCTTATTAATGAAAAATCTTTGATTATATTTACTTGCATCCAAAACATATTGTATATAGACAAGGTAACGTCTTAGGATGTGTGTCGTGCTGCAGTGGATATCAGCTCGGAATGAGAAATCGGGAAGCCGAGTTCGAATTCCAGTTGTATTCCTTTCATTCACTTACACACTTGGGAAAGGTATTAATCCATCTCTTCCCTCCAGTTATGGGTTAAATAACAGGACAGATTGGGTTCTGTAGCCTTGGTCGGCAACCAGTCTACCGCAGAAAGCAATGGCAACCTGCTGCGGGAAAATCTTCTGCCCAGTCAGTCATATCTCTTTCGAGACATGATCGCCCAAGTGGGTATCACGTATTGCACTTAACTGACTGAATGTCTTCAGAATTTGACATGTATGATTTTCCATGATGAATAAATTATGAAGCATTCACTTTTTACTATTTACTGCCATCAATATTTAAATAAGAAATATCTAAAGAATGAAACAGGAAAATAAAATTTACTTTGAGAAATTTTGATATTAACGATAATGGAAACAGAAGTTTGGGAATTGTTAAAGATGAAATAATTTAGCATTCATTTATTTTTAATTACATTGATCACGATACTGAGAATTAATGTTTTATCACTGAATCACTCATAGTTAGCAAGTCAAATTTTATCACTTAAAATATTTTAGTGAGATTAACCAAATGCAGATGAAAATTCTACTCCTGCAGCTTCTTTCCTCGCACTTCCCGCCTGTGGAACTCACTTCCATATTCTTGCTTTCCTGATGGCTACAATCTCCAGGAATTCAAATGCAAGGTCAATACTCATCTCTTAACCACTTGACCCTAGTTCTTTCTTCACCAGCTTGTATATCCTTTCCTTTCTCTCCACCTCTGCAACTGTCATCACACCTGTGTCTCTGTTAGGGCGCCACTCCTATTTGACTACATAATGGACTGTTCCCATTGCTATATATAGCAATGGTGGATTCTCTACAAGAGAGTGGTAGAGAGTCGTAGAGAGTCACTTGAGAGTCAGTGCGAGTCAGTGAAGAGTTAGTCACACTTCCGGTGGCGTACCTGAAGTAATCACGTATACACACGTCTTACGACGGATTGGACTCTTGTATCTTTCTATTGTAAATATTACTAATCACTTCTGTACATACTAACCGTCTTTCCGCGGAATACAACTTATATTCTGATTCTGTTGTTGAGTTATTCATTTATACTTGGCAAAATAACAGTCTCCTCCCTTCTCTTCTACTTTCTAAATGGTTTGTCCTTCTCTTTACTCTCTTCTATTTAGTGCTTTTACTCTTATGTAGCCCCCTGCTCGTCAGTGGCATTACCGACTTGCATTGGGGTGATATGATTAAAAAAAAGAATTGCTCAGAAATTATTGGCATTTTTTGTAAGAATGGAACTTGAAGTAAAAAAGATTAAAAGATTTAATGAATAAGATTTTTTACCATTTCGAAACTGTGAATTGTATGCCACTGATGTAAAAATTGATTCTGTTACCAAATTCTTAAAACATTTTGTGTCAAATCATTAAAAGAATGCTTTTGCTAGAGGTTATGAATGGCACCAATGAAGAGCTGTACATACCTGTGGCAGAATGCTTGGCTGATACGGGTCCTGGGTTGACGATAAACTACATCCGGCAGTAAGGCCTCTGATTGAGAGGGTATGAGGAGCATGGAACCACCTCTTACTTGCTGTTGTTATCAGGTTCACCCTGACTCTGGGTGGTGGCACCTGTTAGGGTCCTAGCTATGGGCAAATAGTTAACCCCAAAACTGGGGTCAAAACACTATGAGACTATAAAAATAGACTTATATAGAAAAATATAAATTTTTGATTGAAAAATATTACCAACAATACAGTTTTGAAGAAAAAATTATTGCCACAACATATTTTTGAAGAAAACAAAGAATATTACCAGAAATAAATTTTTGAATACAAAACTAGAACACATTTTCAGTTTCTAAAATAAAAAATTTAATCAAAATCTGACTAAATCATCCTTCTTACTATAACCGAACATTAAAAAAAATACCTTAAAACCCTACCTTTTTGGCTTTAAATAACCCACAAAGGTTGATATGACATTAAACAAAACTCACTCACTCACTCTCCAGGCTAATACTTTGTGCTCTTTTGATGAAATCTTTGTTTAATTTTGACTTCCTCAAGAAAATTCATACAAAAGATACTACTCTTTGTTTTGTTTAGAGATTAATCATTCCAGTTGATACAGAGAACAAGATTTGATAATAACAGCAAATGTTAAACAAAAAGATTACTCCATAAAATGCAATGTAAAATTCACCATTTTGTAGAGGTTTATAGATATCTGTGTTTAAAAAAAAAATACTTTTTAAACAATATATGTTAATGATTTTAAAAATCCAAAATTCTCTAATATATATATATATATATATATATATATATATATATACATGCATATATATATATTAATGCAGGTTTCATTGAATAATATAGACAAGTTTTGTCTATTAATTTTGTGTAGGATCCGTTCATACCGTCTGATATACTTGATGGTGATGTTGTTGAAAGACAACAAAAAATCATAGTAATTGTTGATTTTTTTATCGGGTCTAAGCTTTCGGCTCACATAAGCCATTATCAAAGAGTAAATATTAACACACAGTAAACATAGAACATTTAAGTTATTAACAATAAAGAGAATTGAATTGAAAATATAAGTCCATCTCTACCGTGGCGGATGGCCGAAGACAGTGACAAAATAGTGGCGTTGTGGTCCCTGGTCTGATTACAGACATTTGAGTACGTTATTGGAAATAGCAAAATTGATTGTATTCAAACCAGGTTTAAATTGTTTAATGTAGATTGCTTCGAGGATTTTTAGTTTCTGTTTATTATTTTCTTGTTTAAGTATGTACGTGTTATCAACAAGCGTTTTTCTCTGAAGTGTGCGTTCATAACCGTGTTGTTCTAAATGACGGAATATATTTGAATTTTCATTTAAGTGCAACGTCAGACGCCGTGAGAGCGAATTTGTGGTGTGGCCAATGTAGATATTATTGAGGTTGTTAGAGATACATTCTCTAAATGGACATATGAATTTATATACTACATTGGTTTTTTGCAAATTACTAACGGTGGGGGAAGAGTCGTTGCAGACGAATGAATTAGATGTAGTGGATTTAGTGTAATATATAATAAACTTATATATATATATATATATGTATATATATATTTCATTCATAAAGAAATTGATGCAACTTTACTTTAGAAATGCAAATGTGATGGAAATTGTGAGATCTTGAATTTGATTTTGTCAAAGATTTTTGGCTCAATTTAATATTTTTAATTAAAATTTTTTTAAATAACAAAAATCATTTCAAGAATTTTAATGGAAACTGTCTCAGATTTCATTTTGGGTTGTACTTGAGACTGTTGGCCTCCACTAAATGATCATCTTCACCAATTCATACTCATATAAAATATTTTCTGCATCACCAGTAAATAATCTGTCCAAAAATTAGTGTTATTCTTTCGCTTGAGCTTGTTGGTTTCAGTCTAAGTTAGGAATGACAGAACGTGTACCTCTCCACAATTTATAGGCAGAAACATTTGATTTTATCTGACTCAATTCCAGTTTGTCTTGTCTTGAACTCAGAGTTTGATGTTTGCTTGTCCAAACTTGTTTTTGTGTGTCAATTCCTAATTCTTAGTTTTTTAAATTTTGGCCATATTACTATTGCTTTGCCTCACATATACTGTTTACTTGCTTTGTATTATTTTTGCCTTGTTATTTCTTTTGTTTTTCTGGTAATTGCTTATTGCAAACTTTGGTTTTCATCTGCTACAGTCTACTCACCTGACTGCAGATTTGACTCAGGAGTGAAGTAGTGAATCCATGTTTTATCCAATTTCATATATTTAAGCCAAAACTCATTGTTGCATTGAAACAGTTGCAAATAACGTTTTGAATCATTGACGCATTGTTGTTTTTCATCAACTGTGAGCAAACACAACATCCACTTTGAACAAATGTTGATGCAAAATGGTGAATACACTGACTTCTGATATGTTCAGCACCTCTGCTATCTCATGCAATTTCAATTTACAATCGGCCAAAACAAGTTTGTGGATTTATTTGGTGTTTTCCTTGACAACTGCTGATTTTGGGCGACCTGAGCATTTAACTGGACAATATCATCGAAAATGAGGACAAAACTGGAAGCGGCCGAAATGTGGTTCTACAGAAGGATGCTACGGATATCGTGGACTGAGCATACAAGCAACGACGAGGTGTTAGAAAGAATGGCAACAAAAAGGAAACTGATGCTGAACATCAGGAAGAGACAACTGAAGTTCCTGGGACATGCAATGAGGAAGGAGAGCCTGGAGAATCTGATACTGACTGGACAGATAGAAGGAAGGAGAGACAGAGGAAGGCAGCGGATAACATATTTGCAGGGCATGATCAGATGGATGACGGAACGGGGGTTGTCAGTAGCAACAGGAGCAAACATACTAAGAGCCACAAGGGATAGGGAGACGTGGAGAGCTATGATCGCCTACGTTCTGAAGGGACAGGGCACATAGAAGAAGAAGAAGAAGAAGAAGAAGAAGAAGAAGAAGAGCATTTAACATCATTTGTGTCTGTATGGCCACATTTAAAGTCAGCATACCACCTCTTAACCATTGTTTTCAATGGATCAGAGTTCAAATAACACTTATCAAGCCATTGCTTTGCTTGAGTAGTATTTTTTCTATCAGAAATCAATGCTTTATCATTACACGAAATTCAGATTTTTCCATTGTTTTGAAAATTAAAAACAGTAGCATCACTTAAATAACTGTAATGTCTAGGTTGTTCCATTCGATTTTTCACAAATACCTATGCAAAGATATGAACCCATCTCATCTTATCTGCAGCTAGGGCTTAATAATGGGCTCAACATAGCTGGATGGGAAATATTCTAAATTTGTCTATATATTTGAGATGTTGTATTGCAATTATTTACACTCTTTGGACCAAGTAACTGGATCTAATCAACACTTTTATATACTGAGTCATTCAGCTGTGTCTTCAATAACTGGCTACAGCAAAGGTAAAGAAAAAACTTAGAATTTTGAGTTAAATAGAGATAGCTAATAGTGAGACATCTAAAAGTGGCATGACTTGTGGAACGAGAACAATCTACCCCGGTGAATGAAATAAAGGGTTCAGTTCAAAATTCCAATAACTTGAAGAAAGTTGGAGTGTACAACAGCTGAGACATTGTGAATATAACAACAAAGATGAGAAAACAGTTTGAACAATGTAAATTTTTCTTTTAATCATTTCACTCAAAGTGGTGCACAGGGGTTACATAGAAGGAAAGTGATGAGAAAGAGTGACAGGTTATAGAGGGTGTCAGGAAGAGGGTAAGAAAAGGATGAGAATACTGGTATGATGGGAGTGGAGTGGATGGAGAAAAGAACATGAGAGAAAGGATGCAAGTCACAGAGATAGGAGATGACTATTGACCTTATATTTAAATTCTTGGAGATTGTAGCTGTCAGGGAAGGAAGTATACAGAAGGGAATTCCACAGGGGGGAAGTGTGAGAAAAGAATCTAATATAGTAGAAGCTGTGGTTACATTTTATCGATTTCTCTGTAAAAGGGTGGGACCTAGTTGCTAGTCTAGTAGCTCGAGTAAATTCATACATAGGAGGCACCAGTGAGGCTAAGTTCATTGGAGCAGAATCCAGGAAAGTATTTGTAGAAGAGACACAAGGAATCCATAAAGAATAACTGTATAATAATTATTTGGTTACATTTTATCATGTACCCAACATCTGAACTTGAAATTTAGTTAACTTTCACTCTTATGCATTTATTTCAGAGTACATTTTTCAAGGAATATGAGAAACACTTATTGCAATCAAAGCACATTTAGGTGCAGAACCAGGAAATGAGAAAGAGGATTTATTTGTTAAATTAAGTTGTCAGTCTAAGCAAAGAGTTCAATCAGAATTTGTTTGAAAGGTCAGTTGTAGTTGCCACTGTAGCCAAAATCAATAGAAATATGGTGTGCTTGAAGATGATTGCCTGCAATTTAAAGTCTAAAACCTCTTCTTACTTGGAGATGTCACTTCAGCCTCTGACCAATCAGTTGTAAGGACAAAAAACTATAAAAAGTCAATTATATTCATTGATTAGTACTCATCAGTGAAGATTTGATACCAAAGCCTTTATACAATAAATTGTAACAAGATGAAATAAAAAAAAACAGATTTGCTTAAAATTAAGTTTCATTAAAAGTTTTTTTTAAGATTTTTTGCTTGAAAGCTGATTTCATGTACAAATCCAAACACAATTAAATGCTATTACTTTTGGCTTAGTATATTCAGCTTGGTAGTTATACTCATGATGTTTCAACTGCTGTACATTTTTTCAGGTGATTTTTGTAATTGATAAATTTCTTAGAATTCTGAACCGAAGCCATTATATTAGGTCAAAACAAATGAAACAATGTACTTCATAGGAAATGAATAAAATGCTTCTGAAATGTTTAATAACTAATTTATTGAGTTGAAATCGGCAGTTGGGGTAATAAATATAAAGTTAAATAATGACCCATGGAAACAGGATCAGCTGATGGTTAAAAATAGCACATCACAAGTGTGGAGTCACATGACCCAAAACAAATAATTGCATGGAAGAAATAAGTCTAATCAGTTGAACTGTAGATCTCAAAAGATAAAGGTTCTTTTTCATATTATTGTCAAATTAGGAGATTGCTTAAAAAAGAGACCAACTCATATAACCAATGCACATATGTTAAGAGTTAAGTAGAATTGCAGACCTTGAGGACTGAAAACTTCGTTTTCATATTGCTGACAGATTTAGAGGTTGCAAGATAAAGAGCCTAAATAATTTATCCAACTTATTTATATTAACCCCATGCTGCAGATGAACATTTATTCGATTGACTAAATAGTCACAAACCAAAAAGCAACAGTGAATTAATCAATCAATCTGTATTAATTACCAAATATAGGTATATGTGTGTTTTTTTTCAGTTAAGAAAAACTAAGAACACTTCAGTCGACTCAATGTTGAATTTTTATAACAGAAACATAAATTTTATGCTGTCAAAAATGGCAAAGAGGAAATGTACATCACTTGGCAACAGAAGACTGCAACTAAATGACACTCTCACGTGCATGAAGAAAAGAAGAGAAAAGAAAAATGTAAAATATTTTTTAAAAAAAGAGAGAGAGAAAAGAAAAAGAAAAAATGTATATTTATGATTTCAGACAATAGATCAAAGTTAGGTAATTTTTTTATTCTCATATTGCATACATAGCACACACCTTTGCATACAAACATGTTTCCTTATCTTATTTTTGCTCTCTATGAAAGCATCTTAATTTTGATACTGGTGTTTGTTTTCTGTTCTCTGTTGGTAAATTTCTTTATCCTTATGTGCATTTGATCTTGTAAGAGAAACCATTCATTACTGAAGTAGAAAACCTTGGCCATGCTTTTTGACAACAAGCTAAACATTGCTTTTTTTTTTGCTTTTCTTTTCAAATATTATATTGCCGAAATTTGGTCATAACCCTAGAAATAACAATGAATAATTAAAATAAAATAGGCATAGAAATTTACCAGTCACATTGTTAAATATCTGAACATAACTTTAATAAAATATTGCAAAAAATATTATATTATCTAACTTATTTTATAAATAGAACTTTGTCTGTGTGTGTATGTATGTGTGTGTGTCCATTACCTATAGACTTTGAAATGGCTGAACCAATTTTCTTGAAAATTTATACAGTTGTACTATAAGCGTCTGCAAGTGTTCTTAGCTAGGTTTTGTGTCAAGGTACCCCTGATAAATATCGATAATCAAAAAAATCAAGTTATAGAAGGAATGGTCCGAATTTAATCAAATTTGATACATTCATAGAGAAAGACATAAGAAACGATATTCAGAAGTTTCAAGGTTGCAGTTTTTACAATAGTGCAGAAAATCAATAATATAATATATATAAAAGGCAAGATGTTTGTGTGTGTGTCTGTTTATCTGCCTGTCTGTCTGTGTTTTTTCCAGCCCTTTTATTTTAGTTTTTGCTTTGGGTTTGGCTCTAAGTAGGTATAATTGTAGTTCTTAGTCTCAGCCACGATACCATTTACTCAGAGGACTTATTTAGCCTTCAAAATTCAGTTTACAACAAAAAAACTTATTGAATATCGATACTAGGAAATCAAAATTTGACTTACATCCATTTATTTTTCTTTCATTCTATGGTTTCACTTTAACTGGAAACAACTATTGCTTTTTAGTCTTTTGTGCCAATGTCCAAAGAGTCTGAGCTCCAGGACCATAGATTAGTTTTAAAGTTTTCATTACACCTGAGCAACGCTGGCCTATACTGCTAGTAAAAATCATAAATACAAATGTTAGTCATTTTTTTTAAGTGGGTACAAATGAAAATATTTGAAAGTGACATTTTCCATTCCACTGAAACAACCATTAAACCCTTCTACCTTCTCTTTTTTCTTTCACTTTCTCACTGAAAGTAGCATTTCTGATATGTCTTTTCTGTATTTCCACACCATCAAAATGGAATATTCCATTATTTATTAGATAGTGATAGAAGATATTAAGCACTTACATCTTTCCTTCTTTCTATCTTTCTTTCTTTCTTTTTCTCACTGAAACCAAGTAGTATTTCTGATATGTCTTTTCTGCATTTTCACAACGTCAAAACAGAATATTTCATTATTTATGATGTATTGGCAGGTAATGTTAAACACTTCTATCTTTTTTTTTACTTTCTTACTTCTCTCCATTAGCTATCTGTGCAACATACTGAAGAGACAAGTAGAATCAAAATTAAATCAATTAAAATATTCAGAAAATGGAATATACTTTTTTAAAACAAAAAATTGTTGTTTTTATATGAAGGATTTTTCTTACATAACAGTTTGGTACATTATAGAATTAATAGTTATCAGTTAGTATACTATTTCTTATAGTTTTAATATTGTAGAATCTTCTTGTCTAATACTTCTACCTCATATCCCAGTCCTTATAGAACATACTTTTATCTCTTCGTATTTCATATTAAATAAGCAATGAAGTTTCTCCAAAATTGGCAGCAGTGCTTGCTAAAAATACTTTTAACATTCACTGATTGTATCTTTCAGAAACTATCCCAAATTTAAGTCCTGGTTGGTGTCCTTATCACTGTCTCAAGTGCTGACTGAAGACTTATTTTTGTTGGTACTTACACTAGAAGCAAGGAGAAATGATATAATTTGATGAACACTTCTTGCTAGCATTATTGTTGGGCATAACTGAGCCAGAAGTAATCTGCTCTGCAAAATCAGGTGTCAGGGTGTGAGACCAGGTCAGAAAAATTTTCCCTTTAAGAACCAAAAGAAGAATTAAAGTTGTTGTAGGATAATTAATAAAATGTTTTTTCTTGAGGTTTTCTCTATATTTAATTTTTTGCTTCATTTTATCTTCATTTACAACACATTCAGCTTTCTTTATGGTCACAGAACATGAAAGCAACTTGAGTCATGAGATAACAACAGTATAAATATCCTTTAAAAAATTAGAAATAAAGAAAAGAGTGCTTTTCTTTCAAATTTAAGATTTAATTATTTTGTTATCAAAATTGTATATATCATGAAGTAAAATTAACAAAAAAGATATCTCACAGACCATTATTTCAGTCAGGTGAAAAATTTCAGTATGTCCTAAATCCATAAAGAAATTATTTTGATGGTCAATCTTTGTTTTAGGTCCTGAAGGCTTTTCCCCCTTCAAATTTACCCAAAATAGCATTATTTCTGTGCAAATGTATATGCTGAACTCAAATCAACAATTAGTTATTGAAGAAGCCTACCTTTATTGAAATAAAATAATGCTATTTTTTTTGATAAATTTGAAAGGGGAAATGCCTTCGGGACCTAAAATAAAAATTTACTATTTTGATTAGATGATTTGGTTTTATTTGCTGCATCAAGACTTGTAGGTTATTTAAAGTATGTGGTGTTACCATAAATTTCCAGGAACCAGTTCTTTAAAAGTAGTTAATCTTTAGGAACCCATTCTAATTATTTTCTTTTTAAACTGAGAATGAAAACAAAACACTTTAGATAGTACGAAAAAGAAGTAAATCATTTTGATAATTTAACTGAAATCATTTATTTATTAAAATATTTCCAGATTGAAATTCTCTTCTCACCATATTTCTGTTCAGAAGCGTGATGCTTTTTGACTCTTGTGTCATTAGCTTTGTTATTTTTCTCAGCCACATTCAAACTGAATTTCTGCAGTCCCAAATTTTCAATTGAAGACCAGTCAAATTTATGATGAGTAAATTTGCCACAATTTTAACTTCAAAATAATAATAAATTATGCTTATCACAGAAAACCCTCTTTCAGCCTCTGCAGAAATTACAGCAATTAATTATATTATTAGCTATTACATCTCAGCTATTAATATATAAGATTAATTTCAGATAATTCAACAACTAGTTTAATAAGCTTTTATAATTTCAAGTGAATGCAACAGACACAGCTAATCAAGTTTCACCTGGTATTCTCAAGTTGTTAACCATCTAGGCATTAACCAGGCAGGATGGTGTTTAAATTTATTGATGAGATGAGACTGGTGTTTTAAATGAATATTACATATCTGTGGTTTTAAAAAATGGTTTTATATTGTTTTCATTAGATTAAATTAAGCAATACATTTCAACTGAAATATGTCAAATGTATTTTAATTCTACTTTTTTCTTCTAAATCAATCTAATAAATATCAAAAGATGCTTTTCAAAAGCATCTTTTTGATGCTTTTTCAAAAAACATTTTCTGTTGCTTAATATTTGTTAAGCAACAGAAAAAATATTTTTAGGAACAAAATTAAGATTCCTAAACTGAATATACCATTTCAAGCATGAAACCCTGTCACCACTCGGTGTTAACCTCAGTATTATATACATACACACTATGCATTTAAATATTTTCACTGCATACACAGATATTACACTCTGATCCTATATTTATCTATCCATACCTAATACATGACATGGTTGATTTATATGGTTGCCTATGCATTTAGACCCAATGCAAGAATTTGCATCCCTATGACTCTAGGCATCAGAATAGTTTGACCCTACTCCCTTAATGTAATGGGTGAGGGAGTGCTGGCAGATGAAATACTGGGGATCAAGCTTTTTCTTCTACTACCTAAATATAAAAATAAGTACTCGTCCAGTACCACACAGTCTTGGACAAAAATTTAAGATCAGTTGGCAAAAATAGATATTTCTCTATTGTTACTGTATATTGAATCATCCATCTTTAGTTAATAAAAAACAAACCACAATACCACATCATCCTTAAGTTTAAACAATTTATGCAGCATATTGACTACAAGGTTGTTTAAAGAATAGTTATCAGTAAGTTTTTATGCATTAAAGATGAGAAAAATGGGACATTCAAACCTTTAAAGGGCCAAAATAGTAACATAACATAAAAAAGGTTACTCACATCCCAATTAATAACATAGAGAGGGCTACTCAAAGCTCTGTTTGTAACATTACATAGAGAGGCCCATACTAACATTACATAAAGAGGAACCCAGTTTGTAACATTACATAAAAGAACCTATTGGGGCTTTAGTAACATTACGCAGAGAGCAGTAATCAAAGCCCAATTAATAACATTACATAGAGAGGCCCATACTAACATTACATAAAGAGGAACCCAGTTTGTAACATTACATAAAAGAACCTATTGGGGCTTTAGTAACATTACGCAGAGAGCAGTAATCAAAGCCCAATTAATAACATTACATAGAGAGGAGTACTCACAGCCCAATTAGTTATATTACATAGAGAGGGATTCTCAGGGTTCAACTAGTAACACTACAGAGTGCTACCTAGGGCTCTATTAGTAACATTACATAGAAAAGAGTACTCATGTCCCAACTACTAACATTACATAGAGAGGAGTACTCAGGTCTTGATAAATTATTTAGTTGCTATATTTCTTTTGCTTCTTGTCATCACCTTTGATCATCAACATCTCTGTACTGTAATCCATACTGGCTTGGATCCATTACCAAGGTATTCAAAATTTAAGAATTGAGGAAAAAGTTCATAAGAAAAATGTTTGTTCTAAAGAATATAAAATCATTATCATGATTGATAACAAACCTCAAAGAAATAGTTTATCTCAAAAACAAATATCTCCTCACCTCAGAAATACAGAAGCTCTTTCAGAGAGCTGTTTGAGAGAAATAAAGAAGAAGATGGAAATGAAAGAACACTCAAATGTAGAATCAGGACACGGCAGATGAAGTTTTGATTTAACAGATGATATAAAATGTGACACTGAAATTCAAAAGTACATTGAAGTAGCAAAAGATGCCTTCTAAAAGTTAAACAAAGTATTAAGAAACTAAGAAATTTCATAAGAAACAAAGAATAAAGTTCTGAATTGCTATGTAATATCAATCCTCGTATATGCCAGTGAATGTTGGATAATTTCTTAACAGATAAAAAGCAGAATTCAGATAACAAATTTGGTTTTACAGAAGGATGCTGAGGAAGCAAAAGAACATGAATAATTAGAATAACTGAACCTGTTTTTGACTCATTTGTCTCCTTTGATAATAAATGTCTTTTTTTAGTTTTCTTTGACAGTCAATGTCCCTTTTTAGTCTCTTTTGACCATCAACGTTCCTTTTTAGCTTTCTTTGACAGTCAATGTCCCTTTTTAGTCTCTTTTGACCATTAACGTTCCTTTTTAGCTTTCTTTGACAGTCAATGTCCCTTTTTAGTCTCTTTTGACCACTAACATTCCTTTTTAGCTTTCTTTGACAGTCAATGTCCCTTTTTAGTCTCTTTTGACCACTAACGTTCCTTTTTAGCTTTCTTTGACAGTCAATGTCCCTGTTTAGTCTCTTTTGACCATCAACGTCCCTTTTTAGTCTCCTTTGACCATAAATGTCTCTTGTAGACTCCTTTGACTGTTAACAGTTCTTGTAAACTCTTTTGCCAGTCAACATCTCTGAACCAACTCTTATCTGTCATGAGGTATTTAAACCTAAGAATTGTAGAATTCCATCATTAAAATGTTTATGTTAAAACAATAAAATTATTATTATTGAAAAAAAAAAAAGAAGAAAATATCAGTTTATCTCAAAGACAAACATCTTGTCAATTCAAAGACACAGAAGTTCTGGCAGAGTACTGTTTGCAGTAAATACTAATTAAAACACAACTTGGATGGAAAATTAATTCTCCATGATGTACATTGCACTTTACAGCAGATATTTGTCTTTTTAAGCAAATAGTGAGAAACAAGAAGATATAGGAGAAAGCTTGAAGGAAGGAAGAGAGAGTGACTGCAAGAGAATACTATTGATCCAACAAAGACACAGAAAAAAATAGACATGTCTGTTCGGATGTTTTCTATCCCTGGTTAGATGTTTAACAATAAGAGTGTCACAGTTATGTGTTCTTAATGGAAATGTCAGACACCACAAGGTTTTGCGATTGATAAAAAGAATTTCTGTTTTGTTGACAGTAGTAACCTTTGAAAGACTTGTTCAATAATAGGTCTAAGAGAAGGACAACACTGAATCTAAAACCTGAGTGGTCGGTGACTAAACTAAATCCCACACCTGTTTCTGGTCTAGTTAGAAGTGTAACTGGCATCCCCACAGTTAAAAAACAAGAGCTGTTGAAAGGGTGGATCAACTCCTCAATCAATGGCCATCCAACTCAACTAAGGATTAAAGAGCTTTATCAACTCTCAGTTGGTTAAACATGGTGAGTATGGCTACATCCTTGAAGAAATGGTCAACCAGGTAGGGGTTCCTCCAACAGGAGTGAGAAAGCCTTGGATTTGGATTTTAGTTTGATAATTCTAGTTTTTGATCAGTTCACCCCAAGCAAGAAAATAAAGCCACTAACATGCAAGGGGTTAATGAGTGTGAGAGAATATGAGAAAAAATTATTAAGGAGTGAGAACAATATAAGAACAGGAATTAAGAAAGCAAATGATAATTGCCTTTAAATTTATGAAGATCAAAGTTGACTGTAAGACAAAAAAAACCGGAAGAGAGTACCACAAGCAAGAAGATTGAAATAAAACAATGTTAGCATAAAAAAGGTTACATGTAACTAATTCAACTGTAAAATAATGAGACCTTGCTGGCAATCTAGTACTGCTTTTATATCCATAAAGTCTAGGTACAGAAAAAATAGTTCTTTATATATATTATTTATTTTAAAAAAATGGAAACAAAAAGGGCACATAATCATAAACTGAGATTAAGGCAGCTGAAATTTTTGTTTGATAAATGTAAATTGTGGCACTGAAATTCAAAGAAACATTGGAATGGAAAAAGATGAACTTTCAAAAGTCACAAAAAATATTAAAAAACACAAAAATGTTATGAAGAAAAAAAAATGTTGGCATTTGTATGACATTTGTACACTCCAGTCTTCTTTGTACAATGGCCAAAATGTCAGACAAATGGCAACAAAGATGAGGACAGTAGTCTGAATAATGAAAACTGTGTAAATACTACCTCATCTCAGAAATATAGAAAAATACTGAAAAAAAAATGTGTTGAACTGCTATGCAATGTCAGTTCCCCAATATGGCAGTGAATGCTGGCCATTTTCATTAGATGAAGGGGAGACAGACTTAGGTCTTCTTATCATAGATGCACTATCAACTATAGGTTGGTTCTCCTTCGTTCTTTCTCCTCTTTATTTTCTTTCCTTCTCTTTATCCATTCTTAGTCTTTCATTTACTCTTTCTATTTCTATCTCTGCTCATTTCTTAATTTCCTCCATTATCTTTTCTTTCATTATCTTCTCTCTTTTTCATTTTCATTTTCATTTTCACTTTCTTTTCCTTTTCTCTTTAACATCTCTCTCTCTCTCTCTCTTCTTTATTCTTTTTCAACTTTTTATCCTTTTTCTTTCCTTCTGTCTTTCATCCTTTCTTTCTCTTTTTATTCTTTTTACTTTCTTTTATTCATTCCCTTTCTCTTCTTTTTATTTTCCTTTACCCTTTCTTTTTCTCATCTTTCTTTTAACTTTTATTCATCCTTCTTTTTCTCATCTTTCTTTTTACCTTTCTTCATCCTTTCTTTTTCTCATCGTTTCTTTCTCTTCTTCTTTTCTATTCCTTCTTTTTCCATTTTTATTCTCCTCCCTTCATTCTTACTTTTTTTCTTACCTACTCTTGCTTTATGTTGATCAACTATTTAGAAGCGCTAATCAAGATTGTAATATTCCCCTAAGTCAGAAGATGTTATGCTCAATACAATTTCACATGCACTTTAAGATAATCATCAATTTAAGAGATGTGCTGATTAATCCTAGGTTTTGGCATTGATATCAAATAGGATTTCACTTGAATGATTTTTTCAGAGATAGTCAAAACTAAAATCTAGTTTCTAGGACAGCAGTTATGACTGCCTCTTCAAATTAATTAAGATCTCAATGACCAGGTTTTAATACTGAATATGCCTCAGACAAACAAAGAAATGGATCTTACTCTCCTATATGCATATTACCCATGAAAAATAACAAGATTATTTATTTATAGATTAGAACAGAGTATCTGTTTAACTTCCTGATGTAATGAATATATAATGAATATATGTACACCTTGGATTCTCCTCACAGTAATGTGATTGGCTGGTGTTAGCCATAAATACAGACTGAGGTTTACCACTAGAGGTTTTCAGGTCTTTGACTAGACATCTACAACTATTGGTCTACATCTATTGGCTATGCCTATGTCTCAGGATACTGCATATGATGAGTACTGTCCATTATGTCTACGTACTAGATTGTCCTACCTGGTTACATTGGTTACATTTGCCAAAATTGCTTAGCTACCTTGAACCAGATATATGTCCCTTTCTGGGAAATATCACTTTCACTCATATTTTTGTATACTACAGTTGTGGCCAAAGGTTTATGACAATCTAACAATTAAACACTGATTTTTCTTTTGGTTAGAAAAAAAAATCATCACATTAATACTTGTTAATAGCATTGTGAACTAAATTTTATGCTACAGTTTATGCCTTGCTGAAACTTTTGTACATTTAAAAAGAAATGCATAAACCAAAGGGGGGCAATTTCAAATGAACATAACTTACACGGCAGAACAACAAACAAATGGAAGCAAATAAAACAAACCTCCTAAATAGACATTCCTAAATGGACAATGTTCTACTCGGTATTGAATTGATTATTAAACTAACAAAGATACTGGGCCCTTATTTCCTATGAAAGCAATATATATTTTTAATGAGGGATTTTTCTTGAACTAAATTGATAAATTTATGTCTGAATTTCTGATATGAGCTGAAATATGCCTACCATCTTTGTGAAAAGCAAACCAAACCCATGTATACTTTTTTCATCATTTCTCTGATCTCTAATAACAGATATGGGATTTTCATAAACGTATAGTTAATATAGGATCTATATACACTTATAATTGAAATGGGATCTTCTATAAATGTATAATTAATATAGGATATATATACACTTATAATTGATATGGGATCTTCTATAAATGTATAATTAATATAGGATCTATATACACTTATAATTGATATGGGATCTTCTATAAATGTATAATTAATATAGGATCTATATACACTTATAATTGATATGGGATCTTCTATAAATGTATCATTAATATAGGATATATATACACTTATAATTGATATGGGATCTTCTATAAATGTATAATTAATATAGGATTTATATACACTTATAATTGATATGGGATCTTCTATAAATGTATAATTAATATAGGATATATATACACTTATAATTGATATGGGATCTTCTATAAATGTATAATTAATATAGGATCTATAAACACTTATAATTGATATGGGATCTTCTATAAATGTATAATTAATATAGGATATATATACACTTATAATTGATATGGGATCTTCTATAAATGTATAATTAATATAGGATCTATATACACTTATAACTGATATGGGATCTTTTATAAATCTAGAACTGATAAAGGATCTTTTATGAAGTGATAATTAATATTGGATCTATAATAATTGATATGGGATTTTCATAAACGTATAGTTAATATAGGATCTATATACACTTATAATTGATATGGGATCTTTTATAAATCTAGAATTGATAAAGGATCTTTTATGAAGTGATAATTAATATTGGATCTATAATAATTGATATGGGATTTTCATAAACGTATAGTTAATATAGGATCTATATACACTTATAATTGATATGGGATCTTTTATAAATCTAGAATTGATAAAGGATCTTTTATGAAGTGATAATTAATATGGGATCTATAATAATTGATATGGGATCTTCTATAAATATATAGTTAATATAGGATCTATATACACTTATAACTGATATGGGATCTTTTATAAATCTAGAATTGATAAAGGATCTTTTATGAAGTGATAATTAATATGGGATCTATAATAATTGATATGGGATCTTCTATAAATGTATAGTTAATATAGGATCTATATACACTTATAACTGATATGGGATCTTTTATAAATCTAGAATTGATAAAGGATCTTTTATGAAGTGATAATTAATATGGGATCTATAATAATTGATATGGGATCTTCTATAAATGTATAATTAATATAGGATCTATATACACTTATAACTGATATGGGATCTTTTATAAATCTAGAATTGATAAAGGATCTTTTATGAAGTGATAATTAATATGGGATCTATAATAATTGATATGGGATTTTCATAAACGTATAGTTAATATAGGATCTATATACACTTATAATTGATATGGGATCTTTTATAAATCTAGAACTGATAAAGGATCTTTTATGAAGAGACAATTAATATTGGATCTATAATAATTGATATGGGATTTTCATAAACGTATAGTTAATATAGGATCTATATACACTTATAATTGATATGGGATCTTTTATAAATCTAGAACTGATAAAGGATCTTTTATGAAGTGATAATTAATATGGGATCTATAATAATTGATATGGGATCTTCTATAAATGTATAGTTAATATAGGATCTATATACACTTATAACTGATATGGGATCTTTTATAAATCTAGAATTGATAAAGGATCTTTTAGGAAGTGATAATTAATATGGGATCTATAATAATTGATATGGGATCTTCTATAAATGTATAATTAATATAGGATATATATACACTTATAACTGATATGGGATCTTTTATAAATCTAGAATTGATAAAGGATCTTTTATGAAGTGATAATTAATATGGGATCTATAATAATTGATATGGGATCTTCTATAAATGTATAATTAATATAGGATATATATACACTTATAACTGATATGGGATCTTTTATAAATCTAGAATTGATAAAGGATCTTATATGAAGTGATAATTAATATGGGATCTATAATAATTGATATGGGATCTTCTATAAATGTATAATTAATATAGGATATATATACACTTATAACTGATATGGGATCTTTTATAAATCTAGAATTGATAAAGGATCTTTTATGAAGTGATAATTAATATGGGATCTATAATAATTGATATGGGATTTTCATAAACGTATAGTTAATATAGGATCTATATACACTTATAATTGATATGGGATCTTTTATAAATCTAGAATTGATAAAGGATCTTTTATGAAGTGATAATTAATATGGGATCTATAATAATTGATATGGGATCTTCTATAAATGTATAATTAATATAGGATCTATATACACTTATAATTGATATGGGATCTTTTATAAATCTAGAACTGATAAAGGATCTTTTATGAAGTGATAATTAATATGGGATCTATAATAATTGATATGGGATTTTCATAAACGTATAGTTAATATAGGATCTATATACACTTATAATTGATATGGGATCTTTTATAAATCTAGAACTGATAAAGGATCTTTTATGAAGAGACAATTAATATTGGATCTATAATAATTGATATGGGATTTTCATAAACGTATAGTTAATATAGGATCTATATACACTTATAATTGATATGGAATCTTTTATAAATCTAGAACTGATAAAGGATCTTTTATGAAGTGATAATTAATATGGGATCTATAATAATTGATATGGGATTTTCATAAACGTATAGTTAATATATGATCTATATACATTTATAACTGATATGGGATCTTTTATAAATCTAGAATTGATAAAGGATCTTTTATGAAGCGAAAATTAATATGGGATTTATAATAATTGATATGGGATCTTCAATAAATGTATAATTAATATAGGATATATATACACTTATAGTTGATATGGGATCTTTTATAAATCTAGAATTGATAAAAGATCTTTTATGAAGTGATAATTAATATGGGATCTATAATAATTGATATGGGATCTTCTATAAATGTATAATTAATATAGGATATATATACACTTATAATTGATATGGGATCTTTTATAAATCTAGAATTGATAAAGGATCTTTTAAGAAGTGATAATTAATATGGGATCTATAATAATTGATATGGGATCTTCTATAAATGTATAATTAATATAGGATCTATATACACTTATAACTGATATGGGATCTTTTATAAATCTAGAATTGATAAAGGATCTTTTATGAAGTGATAATTAATATGGGATCTATAATAATTGATATGGGATCTTCTATAAATGTATAATTAATATAGGATCTATATACACTTATAATTGATATGGGATTTTTTATAAATCTAGAATTGATAAAAGATCTTTTATGAAGTGATAATTAATATGGGATCTATAATAATTGATGTGGGATCTTCTATAAATGTATAATTAATATAGGATATATATACACTTATAACTGATATGGGATCTTTTATAAATCTAGAATTGATAAAGGATCTTTTATAAAGTGATAATTAATATGGGATCTATAATAATTGATATGGGATCTTCTATAAATGTATAATTAATATAGGATATATATACACTTATAATTGATATGGGATCTTTTATAAATCAAGATTTGATAAAGGATCTTTTATGAAGTGATAATTAATATGGGATCTATAATAATTGATATGGGATCTTCTATAAATGTATAATTAATATAGGATCTATATACACTTATAATTGATATGGGATTTTTTATAAGTGTAGCATTGATTCAGAATCTTTTATAGATTTATAATTGATAGGAATATTTTTATAAATTTATAATTAAATCTTCCCAGCTTTTATGTTTAGTTCATAGTTTTTCCAGTATTATTCTGTAGAACCACATTTCTGTTGCTTCACGTATCTTCATCTGCAAATAGAAATTTTATTACAAATCCAAAATCACATGAGTTACAAATAAAGAATAAATGACTGCAGCCACTTCCTCATGGTCGAAATGTGGCCTCCCTTTGTCTCTTCTATAAATACTTTCATGGCTTCTGCTCGGATGAGCTTAAGTCACTGATGCCTCCTCAACAGGTGTTTACTCGTGCAACCAGACTGGCAACTGGGTCCCACCCATTCACAGTCAGGTTAGCCAAATGCAGACGACAATTCTACTCCTGCATCTTCCTCTCTCACACTTCCCGCCTGTGGAACTTGCTCCTGTATTCTTGGTTTCCTGATCGCTACAACCTCCAGAAATTTAAATGCAAAGTCAATACTCATCTACTAACCACTGGACTCTAGCTCTCTCCCCTCCCCCGTATAACCTTCCCTTTCTCTCCACCTATGTATCTGACATCGCACCTGCTTTCTCAGCTTTCTATTGTTCCTTTCTAACTAGTTTGTACTCCTCACTCTTTTCTAATTAATCTTTTTACATTTACGTAACCCCCTGCACATCAGTGGTTTTTCCACCTTGCTCGGGGTGAAATGATTAAAAAAAAAAAAAAAAATCCAAGGGCCAAACTTTTACATGGCTCCCTTATCCTAGAGAACCTGTCATTATCCTATTAGGGGGACTTCAAAAGCCAACCATTTACAGTCATTCAAATCTAACCACACAGTTTTTATTTCCTCTTTTCCTCAAATGAGACAAACATACATATACGTATATATATATATATATATATATATATACTCGGTACTTGGAAAATTGTGATCTTATGCCACCTTATCACAGGCAAATATTAGTTTTGTTATTTGTTTGCTAAATCAAATTAATAGTAGTTGAATTTAATTAATAGTAGTGTCAACAGTGCATATAACAGACTTTGTGTTAGTTATTTCTGGTTTGAAACATGTCTGAGTTGGTATAAATTTGTTTTTGTAATTTATATGATTCTAAATAAATCTGAAAATTCCACAGGGCATCTTTGCAATTTAAGAATGTAGATTACTTAAAACATTTTTTGTTCTTTTTTTCTGGAGATTTAGATCATTAGGATTTCATAAAGGTGTGAAGACAAGCTCAAACTATTCATTGTTATAGTGATTTTCAAAAATACAAAGATTCTTCCAAAAAAAGTTTATCACTTTCAATGCTAAATTTAAAATCTTTGTTTACTCTATCTACACAGCACATTTTGTGGATTTAGGAATGGAATACAAATGAATATTCTTAATCCTATGCACAAAAGAATAGCCAATTGTTTAACTAGAGGGCAATCTATTTGAGAATTGTCAAGTTTCAGCCATTATGAATCTTTGAAGTAGTTCATATTTCATCTTTATTTCAATTACTTTTTAAGGCAACATCTCAGACTCCCCTTTGAAAACTTTGAAACACTTTTTCATGTGTGTATATATATATATATATATATATATATATATATATATTTGTGTATTTAGGCAGCAAATTTTCTTTTAGATTTGTCAGATTAAATGAATTGCAAACATTGTGTCTGCTTAATTTTAATAAAATCCGTTCATACTCATGGATAATCTTTCCTGTATTATCATTGAAAGATGTCATAGTCAGTCATGTCTCTTTTGAGACATGATCACCTAAGCATGTATCACATATGGTCCTGAACTGACTGACTGACTGACTTTTCCACTCTCAACTTGGAAAGTATCTTGGAACACTATGTTAATAAAAATCAATAAAAGACACTGCCACCTGGTATCAGCATTCTAAGGTACCACAAAAGATTACAAGCAAAAATATTAAAATACATACTGCATATTATATAGTGGTTATTCATGGATGGTGTTTGTTATTTTCAGTCTGTCTTGCAGCAAGTGACTTAATCTGGAATATATTTTTATGTTTTGCATTCATTGTTGCGAACGAAAATAAAAAGATGTATGAAAGAAAAGTGAGAAGATGAAGAATTTCTATGTCTAACCTCTTCAAATCTCATGCCTGGGGCTATCAGTTCTTCATCTTTTCCTGGAACATCTAGTGCTTTTCTTTCATCTTTAATAACTGTGTCACGCATTAAGCAACATTTTCACAGCAGACAGTCATGTCACCTGAGATCCAGAGATGAGTCAGCATCTTTATTCTTGGTTTTATTTGAATAAGTTTTGAAAATGACATTTTATTCATGTAACAGAAGTTCATATCTTATAAACAAAATGTCCAGTCATGATGACTTTAGTCAGGAGAAAAAAGTGCAGAGAGTGAGATATCTGAGAATCATTTTAACTGAAGATTGATAATGGATAAAGCACCAAGTTTCAAGCACACATTGGACTAACAAAAGAAGTGTTCCAGAAGCTAAGCAAAGTGCTGAAAAACAGAAAATTTTCAAAATTCCATTAGCAACAAAATTAAAATTTCAGTCTAGTCAGCTATATTAAATCTTGCACTGGGGCCCTTTGGAAAGGCATGAATCCATATCTTCTCCAATCAACTATGGGTTAAATAACAGGGTTAGACAAGTCCCTCTAGCCTTACTTGACATTCAGAAAGACAACTTTGAACTCAAAACTGTGGAGAAGGCAATAGGAAACCATTCCAACATTTTCCAAGTAATAGCAATTCACATAAAAAAAGAAAGCATCTGTGTATAGCTGGAATTACTTATGTTCAAAAGGAACATGGCATTAAAGCACAATATATACAATTAAAATTAATCTAATAAGCACTTGCACCACTACCTTGAATGTACTTAGACATCTTTATGAAACTTACAATACATGCTGTTGACATATATGTACATTTTCAAAAAATCTTTATGAAACTTACATTACATGTTTTTGGTTTCTATGTACATTTTCAAGACATCATTATGAAATTAACATTACATGCTGTTAACATATATATATATATATATATTTTCAAGGTATGTTTATGAAACTTATACTACATGCTGTTGACATATATATATATAAATTTTGAAGACATCTTTATGAAACTTACATTACATGCTGTTCAGATATATGTACATTTTCAAAACATCTTTATGATACTTACATTAAATGCTTTTGATATATTTGTACATTTTCAAAACATCTTTATGAAACTTACATTACATGCTGTTCACATATTTGTACATTTTCAAAACATTTTTATGAAACTTACATTACATGCTGTTCACATATTTGTACATTTTCAAAACATCTTTATGAAACTTACATTACATGCTGTTCACATATTTGTACATTTTCAAAACATTTTTATGAAACTTACATTACATGCTGTTCACATATTTGTACATTTTCAAAACATCTTTATGAAACTTACATTACATGCTTTTCACATTTTTATGCATTTTAAAGATATCTTTATGAAATTTACATTACATGCTGTTTGCATATATATGCATTTTCAAGACATACATTTTATGAAACTCACATTATGTTGAACAAACTTTCCAGAGATCAAGAAGAAAGTAGAGGTGTAATATAACAATCTGGCCCCACCCGAGGAAGGCTGATGCAAGCGAGGGTGTTTCCGGTCATTGAAAGGAACGGATGTCGTTTGACCTTATTTCCGGCAGCAGCGGAAATAACTACAGAGGCAAACAGAACAGGTGTCTCTGAGAATTATGTGGGCGTGAGTGGGCGAGGCAAACCGGAAGAAAAAGTCCCGGTTCTGGAAGATTATAAAAAGACCTCAGCACACGGATTCGCCAGTAGAGGAGCAACAGAGATCGGCCGGTGAAGAGAGACACAACAGATAAGACTACACTCCCGTCAACCCATTAGAAGAGCGCTCTCAATTCTCTGTTCCCTATTCTAACCGGCTCAGTCATTAAGACACATAATTGGTGCCTAGTGACTTGCTGTTTTGAGACAACAAAACAGTTAGATGCGAGCTGGTTGCCACGGCGACGATTGAAATTCAACGGACTTAAAACTACCAGATAGAAAGAAAAAAGAAGACGAAAATAGAAGCAGCCGCACGACTATAGACATCAGCCAAGGTAGGTGACTCTTTGATTTGATAGTGTGTGTGTTCTGCTCTTGTTTATAAGTCTAGTTAGAAAAAAAAAAATGGAACAGCATACTTTTGCCGATCTGACCCTAGAATTGAGAAATGTGGATTGTTCGGTGTCGAACACATTAAGGGTAGAACGGAGGGGGTGCAGGACTACATACAGAGAGTAGTACACCTAGCGGAGAGCGCATAGGTTGGGGTTGATGGGAGGAATAAAGTTGAGATATTTACCTATCTGTAAGTATAAAACATCTGAGTTAATGATTTATTTTTTTTGTTAATATTTTACCATATATGTGAAGTGAGTTTACTGGTATGTTGCTTAATTAATCTTACTTTTATTGAGTAAGTGAAATGTAAAATCATGTAAAGGAAGTTTCTTCTACTCTTTAAAGTGGATAATTGGATTAACTTGTTGATAACAATGTTTTCTTTGGTTTGTGCAGTGTTAGGTTTTCTTTTTTTTGGATTTCTTTTCAATGACTGTACAATACAAAATGATTTACATTTCTATGTTTGTGAATTATGCTTTTGTGCAGGTTCCCATCAATTCAACATCCTCTGTGAATTTTCATTTATGTGACTTGGGAAATATCTTTTGAAGATATATTAATTTCTGAAAACTTTATATTGACACGGATAGACCTGCAGATTCCACAGTTGATCGGAACAAAAAGAAAGAACAACTGAAAAGTCTTGTAGACTTATTGGCTGATATGCTATAGGATTGGGAAAGAAGCAGTGGGAGGATTAACGATAGTTTAAGTGAAATAGTTAGGAAGATACAAACATGGAAAATTATTAATAGTATCTAAAGCATAAAGTAAATTATTCGTCTCTGGTTCAGTGGTTTGGTCCCCAATTACGCAGAAATTTCCCAATTTTTCAGTGGACACCATGCCGGTAGAATTGCGCGATATGGAGGAGATTCCTATCTGCAAACTAGTAAATACCTTGGAACAGATAGATATGGAAAGATTTAGTGAAGGATATGAAGAACTCCCGAAGAAGTTGACGATAGGAGTCATTGCTGGCATAGTCGGCGTTATGATAATCCTTGGAATAATAGCTAGGAAGCGGATTTTTAAGTGTGAAAGAAGCAACAGTGCTTCGGGAAAGGAAAGGGAGTTATCCATTGTGAATAGTACTCCGGGGTCAACGGGTGTTCAACACTCAAATGTCTCTGCGTTAAACAGAGAGATGTCAACAAATCAGATATGCTTGGATTCGAATCCAGAGGAAGTAGTTCAAGGAATAGAAGACATTGTACAAACTAAGGAACTACGAGTCACGGGTCCATTTTTTTAGACTAAATTAATATAGATGAAACCTCTAATCCTCCACAAGTAAATTGCATGCGGATTAACGTTGGAATCAGGGTAATTTTCTTCATTTTCTATTGAACATTTCTCGGTCAGACTATGAATGATATGTACTGCAGATAATGGCCATTTTTCTGTGTTCAAACATAGTATGTTTGAAATTAAATTAAATTAAATGAAGTTACATGTGTAACAATAAACTCGAGCAGAAACACGCATGGTGTTGGTCAAAGGTCATTTACTTGATGTCAGTTTAGAAACTGGGGCGCGGTTACCGCCTATGATCATGTGGTCGTGCATCAAGGCGTCTACGCTTATGGACAGAGTCGAGAAAGAAAATGAACATTTTTTAAGAACTTTGCCCAATTCTGTGAAAATGGATATTAAAAAAAAAAAAAAAAAAAAAAGAACAATGAAACATCGAGCTGGTAGAACAATTTTCACGATGGACACGAACATTGTTGGGTTGCCGATGTAGGCTCCCCTATATATTTTTTTGTTGTTTTTTTTTGTTTCGGCATGCACATGTTTTGTTGTTTTGGCATGCACATGTTTTATACAATTGTCGGGCTTGTGTGGCATGGGGAGGAGTGTGAGGGTGTTGCGCTTAAAATGTTCTTAGGTGAACATTTTGGAAAATGGGAGGGCGAGGAATGTAATATAACAATCTGGCCCCACCCGAGGAAGGCTGATGCAAGCGAGGGTGTTTCCGGTCATTGAAAGGAACGGATGTCATTTGACCTTATTTCCGGCAACAGCGGAAATAACTACAGAGGCAAACAGAACAGGTGTCTCTGAGAATTACGTGGGCGTGAGTGGGTGAGGCAAAACCGGAAGAAAAAGTCCCGGTTCTGGAAGATTATAAAAAGACCTCGGCACACGGATTCGCCAGTAGAGGAGCAACAGAGATCGGCCGGTGAAGAGAGACACAACAGATAAGACTACATTCCCGTCAACCCATTACAAGCGCGCTCTCTCAATTCTCTGTTCCCTATGCTACACGGTTCATCGTCATTAATAAAAATATAACTTTATATTTTTATATATATGCGTGTTTGTTGTTTGTCGATATATAACAGAGGAAGCGAAAATGTGGTTCTTTGTTTTTTACCTTTTTTTATTTTATCATCCCACACAAGGCAGGACCTCCACTGGTGCACAGAGGATTACAGAGAGAGACAGAGAGAAGGGGTGTGGGGGTGCTAAAGAAACAATAAAAGATGGGAATTCAGTGAGACAGAAGATACCAATTGATGTTGGATTTAAACATTTGAAGATAATACTTTAAACAGTAAAATGGTGAGACCTTGACAGCAATCTAGTAGCATATGTAAGTTCATATTGTCAGGACTCCAGGGAAAGAAGCTTGTCAGAGCAATGGACATGAAAATTTTGTGTGAATGGATGGTGGAATGGAGAAAAATGAATGGGTGACGAAAGGAGAAAAACTGTTCTATGTAAGGAAGCTGTGGAGAGTCACGATTCCCATGGGATACAGCATAAATTCATATCATCAGGACTCCAGGGAAAGTAGCTTGTCAGAGCAGTGGACATGAAAATTTTGTGTGAATGGATGGTGGAATGGAGAAAAATGAATGGGTGATGAAAGGAGAAAAACTGTTCTAAGTAAGGAAGCTGTGGAGAGTCACGATTCCCATCGGATACAGCATAAATTCATATCGTCAGGACTCCAGGGAAAGAAGCTTGTCAGAGCAATGGACATGAAAATTTTGTGTGAATGGATGGTGGAATGGAGAAAAATGAATGGGTGACGAAAGGAGAAAAACTGTTCTATGTAAGGAAGCTGTGGAGAGTCACGATTCCCATCGGATACAGCATAAATTCATATCATCAGGACACCAGGGAAAGTAGCTTGTCAGAGCAGTGGACATGAAAATTTTGTGTGAATGGATGGTGGAATGGAGAAAAATGAATGGGTGATGAAAGGAGAAAAACTGTTCTAAGTAAGGAAGCTGTGGAGAGTCACGATTCCCATCGGATACAGCATAAATTCATATCGTCAGGACTCCAGGGAAAGAAGCTTGTCAGAGCAATGGATATGAAAATTTTGTGTGAATGGATGGTGGAATGGAGAAAAATGAATGGGTGATGAAAGGAGAAAAACTGTTCTAAGTAAGGAAGCTGTGGAGAGTCACGATTCCCATCGGATACAGCATAAAAAAGAAAAAGAAGTTGGCTAGTATTTCTTCCATTTTAATTCTACTTGCTTTATTTATGCTAATAATATAAACAGTTGCAATATTGTCTTGACTTTTTATTATATAACACATTGTTAGCCATTATTCATTTTTGATAAGTATTTTTTTCTATTTGTGCCTACAAGCACATCATGTTGAGATTGGTTCTCATATGTTCACTGAAGTTAAGCAAAATAGAGCCTGGTCAGTATCTAGATGAGTGACCACTGGTGAATACCAGGTGCTGTAAGTTTCAATGTGTGGATAGTGCAATGGATTATAGCAGGTTATCCATAGTTTATAGTGGGAGTCCGTTCTAGTGACTGGTAGTTGTATATTGTTGAAGACTGACAGAATTTGGCCTTGTTGTAGATAACCCACTATAATTCATAAAATGATTATAAATCAAGAAAGGCAAATTGAGTTGAAAAATAACATTTTATATATACACATATCAATTAAGGTTTTTACAATTAAAATAACACTTGAAGTATAGGTCCAACGGACATTAAAATGTTCATGGCAATAAAATGCTGAAAAGAGAATTAATACTTAGGAATGTGGGAGCATTGTGAGCAAGGAATGTCTTTGATGTATTCGCTCTTTAAGTCAGTAAGTAGTTTTGAGGCAGGGAAGAAGGAAAGGAGAGGTGAGCATAGTAAGCCGTTCGACTTGGAACAAGGGAGCTACTAATTATTCTCGTCTGCCTGTGGCGATGCTTTCTGAATCGGCTTTTTATTTTGACTTTTTGGATTGCAGGTGATCATTTGAGATTTCACACTTGTATTTGATTCTGGGCTTCCCATTGGCTGATAAATAAAATTCGCATAAGTTTGAATTTTTAAAATGAATAATTCTAATGACTGTTCTTTTTTATGACTTCTTTCATCTTAGATTCACTTGCTTTATCTTTACTAGTAGCATTCAGCCACTCAGTTGTGCTATACATGATATATGCTTGGGCGATCATATCTGAAAAGAAACATGACTAACTGGGCAGAAAATTTTCTTGCAGTAGGTTGCCATTACATTCCGTGGTAGATGTGTTGCCAACCAAGACTATAAAACTCAATCTACTCTGCTATTTAACCAATAGCTGGAGGGAGAAAAGATGGATTAAATACTTTTTCTGCAGTTTATTATGCTAGAGTGAATGCAATGTATTAAAATAAAATTCAAACTCAGCTTTCCGATTTCTTGTACCGAGTCGATATCTTCTTGATATCTTGAATTTTTATGAGATGAATCATTTCAACAGCTATTCATTTTTGACTAGTATTTCTTTCATCTTAAATTCACTTGCTTTAACTTTACTAGTAATGTTAGTAGTAGTAATATTATCTTGAATTTTTGTGTGATAATGCATTTCAATTAATTTTTGAATAATATTTCATGTAATACTTTCAGCTTTTATTATGTAAGATGATATTTTAACAATAATATTGGCATTAACCCATTCATGCTGGCAAGAATTTTTAGAATGTAATTGTCTTTATCAGAGTAAAATATTGCATTAAAACATTGATTATAACTTGGGAATATGCCAACAAAGTGTCATAAAAATTTTTATTTCTAAATAAAACCCAAGGACATAAGCTATAAAATCATATTTTATTAATAAATCATCTGAGATACCTGAACAGATTATTTTATTATTTTACACTTGCAATACCCATGAAAATGTCATGGCTTTTCTATATTCATTTTTTGATGAATCTTAATTTTTAAGTTAATGATTTAATAAGCTTGAGTTCTATGACAAAATATCCATAGAAATATTCCTATCACATAGCTAAATATTTGATCAAATTTTTTTTTTTTTTTAAATTGTGTCACCCCAAGAAAGGCATTCCACTGCCACTATAGCGCAGGGGTTTACATAGAGCGATTGGGTATGGGAAATGTCAGAAGGAGGGTGATAGACGACTTAGGATGTACATAGGGAGAGAGTTGGAGAGAGTGGGTGTGAGTTAGTGTGTTAGGAGGTGTCTATTGACCTTACATTTAAACTCCTGGAGGTTGTAGCTGTCGGGGAAGCAAGCATGAGGTAGGGAATTCCACAGGCAGGAAGTGCGAGGAAAGAAGCTGTTGGAGTAGAAATTGCAGTTACATTTCATCAGTTTCACTGTAAAAGGGTGGGACCTAGTTGCCAATCTAGTATCTCGTGCAAATTCATATCTAGGGGACACCAGTGATTTAAGTTCGTCTGAGCAGAAGCCATGAAAGTATTTATAGAAGATATATGTTTATATATTTTAACAAAATATTGCAATCACAATTATAAATATGAATGCTGCTAATTATTTTATGTAAGAGGGTACATATGAAAAGATTTTAAATTTACCACTTTTCCATTTCTCCAAAATGGGCTTTAAACAATTTTATCTTCCATTCCTTCTTTCTCTTTTTTACTGATACCAAGCAGCATTTCAGGAATGTCTTTAGCATCTTTCAAGTGATTAGAATGGAATAGTCTATTATTTATTGTTAGGTGATGTTAAATACTATTTATCTTGCCTTTCTTTCATTTTATCACTAAAATCAAATACTGTCTCTGATATGCTTTTTTCCATCTTTGCACTCAATAAAAACAGAATAGTCTATTATTTATATGTCAGGTAAAGGCAAGGTGTAATTATTGAGCTAAGAGAGGGAAAATTAAAATCATAATAGGATGGTAGTATGAGATCAAGCTAAGTATTATCAGAAAAGAAACATTTTTATTTTTTTATCATTTAAATGATGCACGAACCAGTTTGCACCCTGGTGGATGGAGACTTCTGTTTTAGATGGCAGAGTATGCAGTGAGCTTCAAGATCATATTAAGCAAAATCATGAAAATTAATTCTTGTCAAATCAAAGTGGGTTACCTTTTTCCAAGAAGGGTCTGCAAATATGGTAAAAAGTAATAGTTAGCTTATCTAAACTTATTTATAAATGGAACTTTGTCTCTGTGTGTGTGTGTCTCTGTGTGTGTCCGTTACCTATAGACTCCGAAATGGCTGAACCGATTTTCTTGAAAATTTACACAGTTGTACTATAAGCATCTGCGAGTGTTTTTAGCTAGGTTTTGTGTTGAGGTACCCCTGATAAATATCGAAAATCGATAATCGAAAAAAATCTGGTTATAAAAGGAGTGGTCCAATTTTAATCAAATTTGATACACTCATAGACAAAAACATAAGAAATGATATTCAGATGTTTCAAGGCTGCAGCTCTTACAATAGTGCAGAAAATTGATAATATATATATATAAAAGGCAAGATCAAAATCAGTTTTTCAGCCCTTTTATTTTAGTTTTTGCTTTGGGTTTGGCTCTAAGTAGGTATAATTATAGTTCTTAGTCTCAGCCATGATACCATTTACTCAGAGGACTTATTTAGCCTTCAAAATTCAGTTTATGACGAAAAAAAGATATTTGATATCGATACCAGGAAATCAAAATTTGACTTACATCCATTCATTTTTCTTTCAGTCTACGGTTTCGCTTTAACTGGAAACAACTCTTGCTTTTTAGTCTTTCATGCCAATGTCCAAAGAGTCTGAGCTCCAGAACCATGGATTAGTTTTAAAGCTTTCATTACACCCGAGCAACGCCGGGCTATACTGCTAGTAAGGAAATATTTAGCATTCATTGACCAAGCAGCCAGTCATTTTCTCATGATTATAAGAACATTTCACCCCAAGCAAGGCAATTTTACTGCCACTGTTATGCAGGAGGTTACATAGAGGGAAAGTGATGAGAAAGAAGGGTAGGTTATAGGGATGTCAGGAAGAGGGTAATAGAAGGATGAGAATACGGGTGAGATGAGGGTAAAGTGGATGGAGAAAAGAGTTTGAGAGAAAAGATGTGAGTTAGTGAGAAAGGAGATCACTATTGACCTTACATTTAAATTCTTGGATATTGTAGTTGTTGGGGAAGCAAGTATACGGAAGGGAATTCAACAGGTGGGAAGTGTGAGAAAAGAAGTTGTTAGAGTAGAAATTGCGGTTACATTTTATTGGTTTCACTGTAAAAGGTTGGAACCTTGTTGCTAGTCTAGTGGCTCAAGTAAATTCATGCATATGAGATACCAGTGAGCTAAGTTCATAGGAGCAGAAGCCATGAAATTATTAGTAGAAGTGACACAGGGAAACCACATCACGCTGGTGAGAGAGTGACTGCAGTCAAGCTGCCAAGTTGGGAACAATTAAATTGTTAGATTTTGTTAAGAACCCCGAGATGAATAGCAGGGCACCCAACCAGATGTGGCAGCAGTATTCAATACAGGGGTGATGGTAGATTTATATATGTGCAAAATGGATTCAGGCAGGAAAAGCTTCCTGGCCCTGCACAGTGAACTGACTTTCTGAGCAGCAGATTTTGCTATGGATTCTATATAGTCATTGAACTTGAGGTCTGCTGAGAGAGTTAGGCCAAGAGATATCTAATATTATAATGATTGGTGTGTTTGTTGTCGTTAGTTCAATAAATTGCACGTGAGCCTATGTGCAATTGTGGTTATTGTATAACATATATAAGACAAATTTTGTTTATTATTTAAAGAAATGCACTCTCTAATGGAAAATTGTATTCTCTAACTACAATCAGTTTGTTCATTGATTTTGTTAACTTTTCCGCTGTTTCAACTTTAGCATTACCGGCAAAAATTTTTTTTTGTTTTTTTTTTGTTTCCAAGAAATGTTCTTTGCTTGAATATTGTTTTCTATTGTCATATGCATTTATTTTAATGATGGACTACAAATTTCTCTTAGATTGCTTTTCAGAGAGAATGAGATTCGTTCCATTAACTTTGAAACCTTTTTGGCAAGTTTTGCTAATGTGAGGAAGCACTTTTTTGCTTACTCTTTAAATTTTTCTTGTGATCTGTATTTTTTAATGCTATTGTTTACCCAACTCAAAACCTAAGAGCCACTCAAGGTAGAGTTATCAAAAGAAGTTGTTTTATGAATGTAAGAATTGTATATTAGAAGCATATGTAGGATGGATAATGGTTGACCTGAGATTTGAAGAGGTTAAGATTGTAGTAGTTAGAGAAGCATCCACTTGGGAGTCTATTTCACCAAGTGGTAGCTCATACTAATTAACTATCTAAATGGAATTTTCTTCTTACCAGTGAAATATGAATTGAATGGGTATATATTTCACTGTGTTTGTGGCATGATGGGTCTTAGGGGAGTGAAAACAGGTACTCATTTAAGGGTTTGATTCAAATTTCCAACATGGTTACAGAATATAACAATTAGATATATGAAGAAGGCTGACTGAAACTTTGCGAGTACAACAACCAAGATGAGCATACAGGTCCAAATAACAAAGCAGATTTTAGAAGACAGATATAGTTATGAATTCTAGATGAGCAGGAGCCAATCTTCATGCCTGACAATCTGTCCGTGGACTGGTAGTGACACATATGTGTAACTTAAGTGCATTTTGATAAAGACATGCATACTAAAAAATGCAAGTTATTAAAGGGAAGAAAAAGTGTATATTTTGACTCTCATGTCTCGGCTCTAGCCTGACGGCACCTTGCAAGCTTAGTTTTCCTATATCTATACCTATTACATACACTATTATGGTCATCCGCAAAAAGAGGAGACCAATATGCCAACTGCAAGTTGGAGAATCTAAAATAAAACAAGTAAAAAATCCAAATACTTGGAAAGTGTTTTGACAGAGGATGGAAAGAGGATCCAAAGATGCATTGGCATGACCAAAGACCCATTTCAGAAGTTAACCAGAATACTGAAAGACAGGAAAATCTCATTAGAAACAAAGAAAAGAGTGCTGGAGTGTTATGAGATATCTGTCCTTCTGTATGGAAGTGAAAGCTGGATGATCTTATCAAAGATGAAAGAGAGGCTTGAGGCAGCGGAAATATGGTTTTACAGAAAGATGCTGAGGATACCACGGATGAAGCACGTGTGCAATGAGGTGCTGGAAAAGATGCAAATGAAAAGAAAACTTATACTAAATATCAGGAAGAGACAAATGAGGTTCCTGAGATATGTAATGAAGAAGAAGGTCATGGACAACTTGATACTCACAGGTTGGATAAATGGAAGAAGAGACAGGAGAAAGCAATGCAAGACATACTTGTTAGGTCTGAGCAAATGGTTGATGGAGTGGGATTTAGAAGAGATACCAAAAGAAAAATTATTGAGAGAGACAAGAGACAGAGTCAAGTGGAAGTCCATGATCACCTACGTCCTGAAATAACACAGCACATGAAAAAGAAGAATCAACTTCTCATAATGTGGAATTAGTGTAGAATCTGAAAATTAGTTTTTTTTTAATCATTTCACCCCAAGCAAGGCATTCCACTGCCACTATTGTGCAGTTTGGATTAGAAAATTAGTTAAAAATTATTACAAATAAATAAGAATATATATTCAATGTAAAATGTACTTACACTTATGACAGATAATAAAGGGAGGCATAAAATTAATTTTAGACATGAAATATATATTAATTAAAACTATATATTTATTATAAAATTATATCTTAATTATAAAAATATGTATTAATTATAAAAAGATACATTAATTATAAAAATACATATTAATTCCATAAATATTTTTTTTTTAATCATATCACCCCGGGCAAGGTGGTAAGGCCACTGGTGTGCAGGGGGCTACTTTAGAGTGAAAAGATTGGAAAAGAGAAGGCCGGAAACCACATCCTAAACAGGAAACAAGGGATGAGCCTCTTCACCTGTTCAATAGATGTGGGTGGAGCGTGAACCGGGCGATAGTTCAGTCTATCTACTCCAATTGAGAAAAAAAAAAATAAGGAAAAGTGAAAAGATTGGAAAAGGGAAAGCCGGAAACCACATCCTAAACAGGGAACAAGGGATGAGCCTCTACACCTGTTCAATAGATGTGGGTGGAGTGTGAACCGGGCGATAGTTCAGTCTATCTACTCCAATTGAATTATAAAATATATATTAATTATTAAGTATGCATTAATTATGAAAATATATATTAACTATAAAAATATACATTAATTATAAAATGTACTTTTAGTTATGATAGTGTTGAGTAGATGAATATTGAATATTCAAACAAATCTTTTTAAATTAAAGCCTAATATTCAATTACAGTTTTACAGTGAAACCGATAAAATGCAACCGCAACTTCTACTCCAACAGTTTCTTTCCTCGCACTTCCCAACTGTGGAATTCCCTTTGACATGATTGCTTCCCCCACGGATACAATCTCCAGGAGTTTAAATGTAAGGTCAATAGACACCTCCTAACACACTAACCTGATCCCATTCTTCCTGACATTCCCTATGTCTAACATTCATTCTTCCTGACATTCCCTATGTCTAACCACTCCTTCTCTTTACCTTCCCCTATGTAGCCACATGCACAATAGTGGCAGTGGAATGCCTTGCTTGGGGTGAGATGATTAAAAAAAAAAAAAATGATGCACAAACCAGTTTGCACCCTGGTGGATGGAGACTTCTGTTTTAGATGGCAGAGTATGCAGTAAGCTTCAAGATCACATTAATTCTTGTCAAATCAAAGTGGGTTACCTTTTTCCAAGAAGGGTCTGCAAATATGGTAAAAAGTAATAGTTAGCTTATCTAAACTTATTTATAAATGGAACTTTGTCTCTGTGTGTGTGTGTGTGTGTCTCTGTGTATGTGTCTGTGTGTGTCCGTTACCTATAGACTCCGAAACGGTTGAACCGATTTTCTTGAAAATGTACACAGTTGTACTATAAGCATCTGCGAGTGTTCTTAGCTAGGTTTTGTGTTGAGGTACCCTGATAAATATCGAAAATTGATAATCGAAAAAAATCGGGTTATAAAAGGAGTGGTCCAATTTTAATCAAATTTGATACACTCGTAGACAAAAACATAAGAAACAATATTCAGAAGTTTCAAGGCTGCAGCTCTTACAATAGTGCAGAAAATTGATAATATATATATAAAAGGCAAGATCAAAATCAGTTTTTCAGCCCTTTTATTTTAGTTTTTGCTTTGGGTTTGGCTCTAAGTAGGTATAATTATAGTTCTTAGTCTCAGCCATGATACCATATGATATTAAGCAAAATCATGAAAATTAATTCTTGTCAAATCAAAGTGGGTTACCTTTTTCCAAGAAGGGTCTGCAAATATGGTAAAAAGTAATAGTTAGCTTATCTAAACTTATTTATAAATGGAACTTTGTCTCTGTGTGTGTGTGTCTCTGTGTGTCCGTTACCTATAGACTCCGAAACGGCTGAACCGATTTTCTTGAAAATTTACACAGTTGTACTATAAGCATCTGCGAGGTTTTGTGTTGAGGTACCCCCGATAAATATCGAAAATCGATAATCGAAAAAAATCTGGTTATAAAAGGAGTGGTCCAATTTTAATCAAATTTGATACACTCGTAGACAAAAACATAAGAAACTATATTCAGAAGTTTCAAGGCTGCAGCTCTTACAATAGTGCAGAAAATTGATAATATATATATAAAAGGCAAGATCAAAATCAGTTTTTCAGCCCTTTTATTTTAGTTTTTGCTTTGGGTTTGGCTCTAAGTAGGTATAATTATAGTTCTTAGTCTCAGCCATGATACCATATGATATTAAGCAAAATCATGAAAATTAATTCTTGTCAAATCAAAGTGGGTTACCTTTTTCCAAGAAGGGTCTGCAAATATGGTAAAAAGTAATAGTTAGATAATAAGGAAATATTTGGCATTCATTGACCAGTCAGTCATTTTTTCATGATAATAAGAACATGTAATAAGTTATGGGGGGGGTCAGTTTATTACTTAATAAACATAGATAACCAAACCTCCAGTTTATGTCCAGTAGAATATTATTTTTATGTGCTATTAAAAATATAAGTATATATGAAATTGATATTTTATTAAGTTTCTTCTTCTATGTGCCGTGTCTCTTCAGGATGCAGGTGATCATGGCCTTCCACATCTTCTTATTTTTTGTAGCTCTTAACATCATTTCTTTTGTTGCCCCTGCTTTGCTATCCATCTGCTCAAGTCCATCAAGTATCATGCTTCCCTTGTCTCGCCTTCCCTCTATCCATCCTGTGAGTATCCAGTTCTCCAAGCCCTCCTTCCTCATTACATGTCCCAGAAAAACTTGAGCTGTTTTTTCCTGATGTTAAGAATCAGTTCCATTTTTTGTTTCCATCCTTTGCAAAACCTTGTCATTGCTCACATGCTTAGTCCATTTCCTATTGATTAAATTATTTTTCTTTTCAAAGTTGATAAGTTCTAAAATTTTAGATTGTAAAAATTTGTTTTTCTATTTTTTATTTTTTTAAATAGTAATGGTTTAAGGATACAATTCTTACTAGTTAACCCATTGCTAGAGGAGAAGTGAATTAACCCTTTTTTCAAAGGTATCTGTGAATAAGCTAATATAACATACCAAATAGAAAGTGAAACTGGGCACATAGATTAACAATTCCAAACCACTATCCACTGTATCACCTTCTCATCCAAGATTTCAGCTCCTGACATTCCTAAGTGGTTACCCATTACAAGGCTCAATTTTGTGTAACTTTGTTAATCATATCAGAACCACTGTTATGTGATTTAGCTGTAAGTCAAGTTTTCTATTATTAGGTTTTCATGTGTAAAGCTTTAAATATATTATTTCCCCATTGTTATATTGAAATGTAATAATCTATGGTGAATTGGTTTATTACTTAATAACAATAAACAGCCAACCCCAACTTTATGTCCACTAGAATCTTATTTTACAAGTGCTATCCAGTATATATGAAATTGATATTTTGTGAAGTTCCCTATCATTAGGATTTCATGCATGAGATTTTAAATACATTGTTTTTCTATTATTATATGACCAAGTATTAATTATTATGTTGTCTCAGGATGAGAAATTAAAAGGCCGAGTCCAGATTCCACTTGAATTTGTTGCATTCGCTTATGCAGAACACCCTTGGAAAAATTATTAATCAATCTCTTCAATGGCAGTTGCATTTAGCTATTTCAATAGTAAACAGATGAAACCTTGATGGCAATCGATTAGCACATTTAAATTCATGTAGTGTAGGCACCAGGGAATAAAACTTGTTAGAGCAATTGCCATGTAAATATTTGTAGAAAAGACAACTATGTCTGTGAGAAAGTGACTGAAGTCAAGTGACAATCAGTCAGGATTGATTATATTGCATATCCTTCTTTGGATTTTGTCAAGAACCTTAAGATAAATAGCAGTAGCAGCAGACCAGATATGGCATCAGTGTTCAATGCATGGATGAATGATAGTTTTGTAAATGTGCAAGATGGATTCTGATGTGAAAGATTTCCTGGTACAATACAATGACCAAGCTTTCCTTGAAGTAGATGTAGTTATTGATTTGATGTAAAACATGTGGCCAAGAAGCAAGTCCGTTACTCTCCAGGAGTCTAGAATCAGTCATGCTGACATCAGGCAGGACAGTTCCTCTGCGGTAGATAAATGAGAGCAGTGTTGTTTTTGGAGGCATTAAAATTTACTAGCCATTTCCTGCTCCAGTTAACCTCTGTCTTTTCAAGAGCAACAGCTAGGTTTACTTTAGTCAGCTCTGACAGATATGCTAGTGAGACAGGAGTAAATGGCCGTGTTTTTTGCATAAATGCCTTCATCAAAAGGTATTGATTCTTTTATCCTTTTAGAAACACGATAACAGGGGGTTTCTGCTTATTGTATAAATACAATGTCCAATTGATCCTTGCATACTTAAGGAGCTATCCATACTTTGTTTTTATTTCTAAATATCAAGTTTGAAACTCTGGTTACATCATTGGTAATATCATACTAAACATCTTGTTGTTCTCAATTTGTAAAGAATGTATTTATCAAGGATGCAATCAATAAGAAATGAGACAGTTGTAAAAAAAATAGAGTACAGATAACTCTAAAAAAATATTAAATGGATTTAACACTGTATTTATATTATGAACAGGACTGCTTTTAAACAATAAAAGGGTATAACATGGCTGATGCTAACCTCCAAGAGAGTGATTTTATATGTTCTTTCAGGTTAACATTCTCAACTGATATGAAGTGGAAAGACTACATAGAATTAACAGCTAGGTCAAAGGCTAAGAAAGTTGGTTCACTGTGTCATCTTAGATAATTTTACTCTCAAATATCTATAAGTTTACCATTTGACCATTGTAATAGTGCTGCCTTATATGGTCTTGTGTTCCTGCTACATATTTAGATTCTTGATAAAATCCAAAAAGAATCAGCAATATTATTAGTCCTGAACTTATATCTCAGCCTCAGTCACTTTCCCACTAGCATAATTATTGCTTCCCTGTGCCTTTTCTATAAACATTTTCATGGTAATTGTTTGGATAATATTGCTATGATACCTAGACTTTATGAATTAAAATGCAGTACTAGATTGGCAGCAAGGTTTCATCAATTTACAGTTGAACTGAAAAAAATGTAACTATCAGTTCTATGCTAACAATTGCTTTTCTTGCACTTATCACTTGTGGAACTCTCTTCCAGCTTCATAATTTTTAGCCAATTTTAATCTTCAAAAATTTAAATGCAATGTCAATCACTATCTACTGGATTCATGATTACTGTTCTATTGTTCTTATTTCTTAATAATGTTTCTATTTTCTAATTCTTTCACACACAGTAACTCATTGTGTCTTAGTGGCTTTCTTGCCTTGCCTTGGTTAAATCAGATAAAAATAAAAAATATATGAAAGTTTTACAGTCCTAATAGGTTCTAATCCATCAGATTTGGTAAAAAAAAAAGTCCCATCTTTTTTTTAGAAGTACAAAAGTCAATTTAGTAAGTGTTGGTTCTGGTAGGCACAACAACTAAAACATCATGATAGAAACAATAAAGATATAGATGTATATAAATATTTCTTAGACTTTTCTTTACATTTTGTAACACAAAGTTATAAAGAAAAGAAATTTAGAATACAAAAACAAAGTTAAAATTGCCTTTTCTTTTTCTTATTTTTGTTCCCTGTTTTAGTGAAATTAGGACTTGACACTTTGTTTTCAAGCTTGAAAACAAAAAAAAAAGGATTTGAAAAATTAGTTCAGGATTGGTCGATAGAGAAAAAGACCAATGAAAATAACTTAGCTAAGGTTGTAAATATGTAGTGAAAGTCACTTTTCACTTTTAGGTGGCAAACAGAACGAGGTGGAATAATTACCATTAACGGTAATTAACTGTAGTCAGCATCAAACTGTGTCATGTTTTCTTCTTTCTTTGAGAATTATTTGTTTTACCTTCAGTTATTCCTGCAGTCACTAATGAATAATAATGTTACCTGAAATAAAAATAAAAGAATAAACCAATCCAACAAAATCAAATCATTTAGAGAAAACAATAACAAGACAGAGCTGTTTACCAGTTTCACTATTCTCTCTCTCTCTCTCTCTCTATATATATATATATATATATATATTGTCATCCGCAGACAGATCTGTTTCACTGTATCACAGCTCACCAGTAACGGTTAGACTTCGATTGCTACATAACCCAGGCTCGAAACCCGACCAAACTGGCCTTAGTCAGCGACTCTACCCCTGGGCCACAGGGTGTTCGGTGGAAGAAGGCAGTCTTTTTTAGCGCATATCATATTACGTGCCCAATAGCTAGAGTGCTCAAATTCTTCTTTACTGAATGAGCGATGCTCATATATATATATATATATATATATATATATGCATAATTGTGTATTTGGGCAGCAATCTCTCTTCTATGCAAGTTTCATTAAAAGCTTCTCACAAGGTACTGCAGTTAAGTTTTGTTTACAAGCTTGGTAACAATAAGAATCTGCTACTGAATTTTGAAAATAAAACATTAGTACTTTGACTTTACATGACAGTTAATTAGGATTTCATAGAGACCCTGAGGTATTATGGCAACTATAGCAAGAATGTGTTGTTTTAGTATTAAGGAATATTGTAGTTTGTCTGGGTAGGTGATTGTGCTAACCTAAGTTTAAGATAAGACAGTTTGAAGACCAGTCTTTCCACATCCAACTTTTGGCCTCAATCTATACTTATTTTATTAAAAAAAATAAATATTACTTTCCTCTTTGTGACTTTGACATTACAAATTTATATGCAGTTTTAAATTAGCAGCTAAGTTTAATCATTGAAAATTGATAGATATAAGCATAAGTTCTATGCTGACATCTTCTCCTTTCACACTTCTTAATTGTAAAACTTTCTTCCGACTTCTTACTTGTCAGTCAATTTTGATCTACAAAAGTTTAAATGCCATATTCCTCATCATCTGTTGTCTCCTTGATTCCTATTCTTTTATTGTCCTCCCTCCTTAATATTTTCAGCATTGAATGATAAAATTGAAACAACTATACAAAGCATTTTATCCTTCAAAATAATTTAATCAAACTAAAATGATAGAATTATATATATATATATATATATATATATATATATATATATAGTCATCTGCAGACAAATCTGTTTTGCTGTATCACAGCTCATCAGTACGGTTAGACTCTGACTGCTTTTAACCCAGAATTGAAACCCAACCAAATTGACGTCAGTCGGTGATTCTACCGCTGGGCTATGGGCGCTCGGTAGAAGGAGGCAAACATTTAGCATATCATGTATCATACGCCAATAGCCAGAGTGCTCTAATTCATTACTTCATTAATACTGCACAATAACATTGGCCTCAAATGAACTGTTCTGGTGTCTAGGTTTTGTGCTCTCTTCCCCATGCTAATCTCTTCTTCTTATTGGCTCACCAAAGTACAGCCTTCCTGGCTGCCATGTAAAATTTTGCAAAGTAATAATAATGAAAGAATCATTCTATTTTCATTTAGAATTATTCACTTGGCAATAAATACTAAAAATAGTATGAAATACATAATTTGTTTTAAAAAATGGGGGTAGCCTAATAATTATGGCTGGTAGTGTATATATATAAAAAAGAATATTAGGTAATTAAACCCCAAAGCTTGTGAAAATATTTTTGATACACCCTATATATATATATATTAGTCATCCACATACAAGCCCGTTTCACTGTATCACAGCTCATCAGTGTGGCTAGACATATCCACTTGCTTCTGGCCGGGATCAAAACTCAACCGATTTGGTGTCAGTCAGAGTCTCTACTCCCTAAACCATCAGCGCATGGCATCAGAGAAGGGAAATTTTAACGTCTTGTATATAAGCAGTGTATACAGATGCCAGTCACCGAGAGAACTCAATTCATTTCTGAAGAGTCACGCATATAGCCGAAGTGGAAACTGTTTTTAAAATTTTTCTCCAGAGAGCTCAATCGTAATGAGAGCATAATATATTAGTCATCCACATACAATCCTGTTTCGCTGTATCACAGCTCATCAGTGTGGCTAGACATATATATATATATATTATCACACAACAGAAAATGTTTACATCTGAGAATTACTGAGAATTTTGAGATTTTTTTTAATGAAACGAATTCATTTAGTCATTTTCGTTTTTTTTCCATCACTTTTGTGAGATTAGAATATCTGCCAGAAACAATGAAATGTTGTAAGAGCTAGGGTGAAATTTTCTTGTGATTAATTTATTCTCTAGACATTTACAGAGAATTATTTTTTTCTTTGATCAGACTAAAGGATGCTAAAGATTCCATGGAAGGAACATGTGTGCAATGATGAGGTGTTGGAAAGAATGCAAATAAGAAGAAAACGCATAATAAATATCAGGAAGAGACAAATGAAGTTCCTGGAGCATGTAATGATGAACGAGGGCCTGGAGAACTTAATACTCACAGATCGGATAACGGGAAGGAGAGACAGAGGAAAGCAGTGTGAGGCGTACTTATTAGGTCTGCTGAGCAAATGGTTGATGGAGCAGGGTTTAGAAGTGATACCAAGAGAAAAAATATTGAGAGCGACAAGGTACGGAACCAAGTGGAAGTTCATGATCACCTATGTCCTGAGGGGACACGGCGCATGAAGAAGAGGATCAGACTAGTACTTTTTATGTTAAAACTGTGATCAGTCTTATTATGGTAGACAACCAATACATTTGAAATGTCATTTTGTAAAATGTCTTTTTTTACTTGTCTATATTTCTGTGATGAGGTACGTTATTTACAATTTTGGTGTGGTGAGCTACTGTAGTTATTTTCACTTATTTTCACAATATGGCAATAAAGATGGGGACAACAATGTAAATAGTGTAAGTAATGTCCCATTTGTGTTAACATAATCTTTAAAAAAAACATATAAAATTTCAGGCACCCTTCTTTTGTGTTCATGTGTTGTCATAGCAACATAAATTTATTCTAAAGTTCTAAAGGATGAAACACATCACAAGTAAAATTTTTTCACTTTATCATTCAATTCACCGATACATAATATTTTCTAAAATTTTTGTGTTAGCTAATAACTGAGACTTATATGTTTCTGTTAACTTTTTCTTTATGTTTTCTCCACTCTTTCTTTTTTCTCTTTTTTTAAATCTGGGTGTGTTTTCTCCTAACCCTTTATTGCATATATATATATATATATATATATATATATATATATTTTTTTTTTTTTTTAATCATATCACCCCGAGCAAGGCGGTAATGCCACTGATGTGCAGGGGCCTACATAGGAGTGAAAAGATTGGAAACGGAAAACCGGAAACCGCATCCTAAACAGGAAACAAGGGATGGTCCTCTTCACCTCTTCAATAAAAAATAAAAGTGAGAAGATTGGAGAAGAGAAAACCGGAAACTGCATCCTAAACAGGAAACAAGGGATGAGCCTCTTCACCTGTTCAATAGATGTGGGTGGAGTGTGAACCGGGTGATAGTTTAGTCTATCTACTCCAATTATTTAGTCTATATATATATATATATATATATATATATATATATCCATTCCTAAATAATGTTTGTGTGCTAAATTCTGTCTGTGTATAAATCTCCTTTCACCTTTTTGCGTGTAACTTTTGTTTTATGTGTTGTGGAGTTGTTGTGGCAAAATCTTCATCGCCAAGTTGTTGTGACCTGTTTGGGCCTGGAAGTAAGACACAGAAACAAGAAGGTAGGTTCAAACAGTGTATTAGAATAACAGAACAATATATACAATAATAAATGTTAGTAATCAGCAAATAGAAGTGTATGTCCAAATGGTATAAATATATATCAAGAAGAAAACTCAACACATGATTAAATGGTTATATATCTAGAATTTATTTCAGCAATGTAAAAAAAAGTCCTCTCAGTTGCATTGGTCAGACCGTTGATGAATAAATAATAAATGTAAATTTCACAGAAAATATTTTTTTAAAATATCTGTTTATAACAGAGGGATTTTTACTGGAAATAAACTGAGAATAGATACATTATATCACACATATAATACAATACAGAGTAAGGAACTAAATCACATAAACATGTTATGGTGCCCTATCTATAGGAATGGACTCTTCCTCTGTCAATATAATATTACTGACTTATGGGGACGTAGCTGTGACGCAGTCTAGTGGCAGGCCAAAGACAGTCAAGATGCAGCATAAATATACCATTTGGATTTACACTTACATTATATATATGTATAAATATGATATATCAGAAATGCTTTTACAAACTTTAGGATCTGGTTCCTGACAACATAATATGGTCAGTCAGTTAAGTGCCATATGTGAAACACGCTTGGTTGATCATGTCTCAAAAGAGACATCACTGACTGGACAGAAGATTATTCCACAGTAGGTTGCCATTGTTTTCTACGGTAGACTGGTTGCCTGCCAAAGCTATAGAACCCAATCTGTCCTGTTATTTAACCCATAACTGGAAGGAAGAGACAAATTAATACTTTTCCCAAGGGTATTTGCACGTAAGTGAATGCAATGAATTCAACTGGAATTTGAACTCAGCTCCCCGATTTCTCGTTCCGAGCTGATATCCACTGCACCACAACGCACATCATGGTAAAATGTCCATATAAACATATATACAAAAGGCTATCATTTTATCTCAACACAGCAACCCATAACAAATGTTCAAAATGTCTTCCTCTTGATTCTACACACACATAAACACATTGGATCATTGACTGGTGAACCCTTTCAAATATTCTCACTCAGTGTCAAATGGTTTTGCAAACACCATGACACGTTGATGAAGCATCTCTGCATTATTAATATCTTCTTCATAAACCAATTGTTTTAGCTGACCCTGCAAAAAAATTCAAAGTATTGAGATGTTGCAGGCTGTGGAATTTACCCTCTTCTACCTATGAATCTTTCATGGTAGATGTCAGCCAGTGCATCACAAACAGTTTGATTAAAATGTGCCCGAAGCCCCATCATGCATGAACTATATGCATGTCAATAATAGCAGGACTACGTTCTACAGCAGGTAATGATGATTGTTCAAAATAAAATCCCTGTAGACAGCTCCGGTAAGATGTACTGAGAGAACATAGAGACCTACCAGACATTCTCTTTTAAATGTTACCTCATAAGTAAACAAGACTCCAGAAAAAAAAAAGAATGAATTAGCAATTTAATAAACCATTGGTTAAAGTTATTTTGTGATGACTGATCAGAGGGCTAAAAACCCTGGACACATTGCAAATGACATGGATATATGAGCTGCACATGAATTATTCTTTATGAAGTATAATGAGATGTAAAACATGCAAGAGTCACTTGACCTCTGCTGATATGTGGGTCATCTCCAACAGTGTATAGAATGTGTTCTTTAGGGTCATGCATAGGAGCAGATATAAGTCTTCCTTGATCCATAGTTTGTGGAGACAGGATACATAAACAGCAGCAAAATTTATACGACTTGGCTGTCTTCGGTCTAGAAAAGCGATCTGATACAGCTATGTTTACTTGCATCCATTAACATTTGTGTGGTTGTAGGTCATCTTTGTTTGCTCATAATATGAATGTCCTTTCATTGTTAAATAGAACACTGTTCAGTTAACTCACTACTATATATGCTAAACTTTGAAGAGAGACTAACCACAAATGTACACAAATGACAAATGTAAACTAGCCTAAATGGCATTTCTGTAACTCACGTTAAGCTTAATGACTCAAAAACAAAGGATTCTCAGACATATGTTTATATGGACTTTTGTCCTTGTTTCGATCTCAGAAACTGCCTCCAAATTATGTGAAAGTATTTTTGATACACCATATATATATATATATATATATATATATTCCATTTTTAAACAGGTTATTTCGCTACCCAGGTTTCTACCATGATTGGTGTCTTCAGGTGATTTTTAATAACAGATTTTACCTTTTACCGTTTTTCTCTTTAAGAACGCTCTTGTAACAGTGTTTTATTTGAATGTTCATGTGGCAGAAAAAAAACAAAACTAAATATATATGTAAATATATATCGAAGTAACTAACCTAAAGAGCCAATGATTCTAGCAAGGTTTCACCTACCGACTCTTCAGCGAAGGTTGGCCAACCTTCCCTAAAGATCCAGTGAGGTGAAACCTTGGTAGGATCATTGGCTCTTTAGATTAGTTACTTCTTTGTTGGCTCTACTAGTGTATTGAGTGCTTCTTGCTTAGATTACTCGTCTTGGTTTTTTCTTTGGGCTGTGTACTTTGACTGATGTTCAAGTGCTTAGCTCTTTCTTCTTTTTTTATTACCATTTTTTCCTGCTGTGTATATACTCGGAGGGTTTTTTGCAATGAGTTTAGTGATAAGTTTAAATTTGTAAATATATATATATATATATATATATATATTTTGCAACGAGTTTAGTGATAAGTTTAAATGTGTAAATATATATATATATATATATATATATATATATATATTTACAAATTTAAACTTATCACTAAACTCGTTGCAAAAAAAACCTTCCAAGTATATATATATATATATATATATATATAAAGAGTGGATGAAAATCTCAATACAGAAATGTTGGTTTTAATTTTGTTTTCAGGTTTTAGCAACGTTTCTTGCTTCTTAGCTAATCAACAATCTGCTCTCACAATGTGGGATATTTAAAAACAACAAAACTAAATAGTAAAACAAAACTACTTGCAAATTCAATGAAATCTGTGTAGGCTGTACATCTAGGTATATCAGATGCCTGTGATCTAAATATAAAATTCAATGTCTCTTCATTTTTAATGTTTCCTCTCTGTATATAATTTCCACCCCATCCACTGTATATATATATATGTATAATTCTATCAAAGAGAACATTATTTTAGTCTGAAGTCATTTTGAAATACAAAAAGCATTAGATAATTTTGTCATTCAATTACATCCACAAGTATATCTGATGTATATATATATATATATATATATACCAGGTGCTGTAAGCGTTATTGATGGATGTGCGTTGTAGTGCAGTGGATGTCGGCTCGAAGGAGAAAATTGGTGAGCTGAGTTCCAATCCCAGTCAAACACTTTGCATTCACTTATGCACTGGTACCCTTGGGAAAGGTATTAATCCATTCCTTCCCTCCAGTTATGGGTTAAATAACTGACGTCTGTTGTTCATATGATCTGTGGCAGATGTCTGCACCGATTGTTTGTTATCCGCAGTTCCAAAAAGTGTGGATGGTGCTACAGAAGCCTTCACCACTTTAAACAAATCTTTGTGTGGTTGTCTAACTGTGTTACACGCTCATATGTTGAAATCGACGGGAGAGTCCATAATAATAATAATAATAATATATATATATATATACTAAAAGTATGTGAATTATTAGTGTTGAAAAAAAGTAGAAAATGAATCAGAATAAAATGTAAAGCATTTTTCACAAGTTTAAAATAATTTTAGAAAGAAGCATCTGCTCTGAAAGACTGGAATTTTAAAAATATAAATTGATATTCATGTATTTCAGATCTGTGCTTCATCATACATAACTGTGTGATTTAATTAATATCATGTTGAGTTTTCTTGGGGTTTGTTCTTTTATCTAAAAGTGTGTGTTACAAAAAATATCATGGTTGAGTTAGTTTTATTATTATTGTCATCTTTTCATTAAATTTTATCAAATTTCTCAACCAGATGACTGATTCATTTGATGAAAAATACTATGAAATAGCTCTGAATTTTTCTAAAACTATTTCTTTTAATTTCTTTGGTTTTTTTATCTGATTTTGAATAAAATTCAGCAGAGAGTAACCTTCAGGCAAAGTGAACATTTCACAAAAATATTTTACTATTTTAAAAAGATTTCTTAATGCCAAGAATTAAGTTTCTTTAAATTAAAATTATGAACCTGAACTGATTTAGCACTTGAAATGGCCTCATACCAAACTCAACTAAGCATAGTAAACAACTTTTGTTAATTAGTTCAAAGAATGACTTGTTAATTTTAACTCTGCCTAGACAAAACTGCTCTATTTTAATCACCACTGAGTACTTTGTTGTCCTCCATCAGCATGGCTGATATTCATTGCCATGAGAGTGTATCAAAAGGAATAAAATCCTATATATACAGGGTGACCCCCCAAAAAAGGGAATTGTTCAAATGGCAGCAATGATGAGGACAATAGTCTGAATAATGTAAATACTGTAGAATTTGAAATGTTATTGATCTTGACTTAACATATCAGCTTAACTCATTTTCTCATTACCATAACATTGCTTCTCTGTGCTATTCTTATAAATATTTCCATGGTAATTATTATTATTTGAGCAGATGTGCATTGTGGTGCATTGGATATCAGCTTGGAATGAGAAATCGGGGGGGGGGGGGGCGAGTTCGAATTCCAGCCGAATTCATTGCATTCACTTATGTGCAAATACCCTTGGGAAAGGTATTAATCCGTCACTTCCTTCCAGTTATGGCTTAAATAACAGGACAGATTGGGTTCTATAGCCTTGGCTGGCAACCAGTCTACTAAAGAAAGCAATGGCAAACTACTGCGGGATGATCTTCTGCCCAGTCAGTCATGTCTCTTTTGAGACATGATCGCCCAAGCGTGTATCACGTATGGCACTTAACTGACTGACTGAATTATTCCGATGAGCTTTCCTTTTTTATACTTTGACATTTTTAAATGCCGTACTAGATTGTCAGTTAGGTCACACCCTTTTACAGTTTCAACAGCTAAATGTAATCATAAGTTCTATGCTGACAGTTTATTCTCTTACACTTTTCATTTGCAGAACTCTTTTCCAGCTTCTTGCTTTCTAATCAACATCACCTTCAAAAATGTAAATTCAGTGTCAGTCATCAATTAATTTTTTTTCATTTATTGTTCTCTTTACTTAATAATGTCTTTCTTTTTCACATATTTTTTCACCCTTAGTAACCCTTGCATCTTAGTGTATTCACTCCTTTGCTTGGATTCGAATGATTAAAATATTAATAAATGAAATGTAAAGTATTTTCCACAAGTTTAAAATGGTAGCTTTAGAAAAAAAAACCTGTTCCTAAAGATTGAAGATTTCTCAATATACATTGTGTTGGGGATCACCCCTTTTTTGATACAATGGACTCACCAATGTGTACATATAATTCTGCCTATACAGAGGGCAGAAGTTGAGTTGAGTAGTTGGACAGCCACTTAGTTGGTCAGTAAGTTGATGCATATAAAGTTGGAGTTGTTCTGGATATAGACTCATTACCAGGACATACTTCTTCACTACAAGATTGTATATATTGATTCCTACTAACAGTATTCTTAGTATTCCTGAATTTACTAACCCGTGTTCCAGTTTGTATATTTTTGTTCAATATAACATATACTTTCTATCTCCATATCCGTTTTCTTATTTATTATTTTGTGTGGTTTCTCAACTAGAATCCACAACAAATTGGTATATGCAAAGACATATTTCAGAACCATGCTTCATATTATATAATTGTGTGATTTAATTAGTATCATATTGTGATTTCTTTCTTTTATTTTTCTCTTTATTTTTAATCTGAAAATTCTCAATAGGAAAAATATCTCACTTGGATTTGCTCTATTTTTTCTTATCATCATTTCATAAAAGTTTATCAAATTTCCCAACAAGATCACTGATTCGTTTGACAAGAAATGTTAAGAAATAAATCTGTCTTTTCAAAAATTTTTCTTTTGTTAAAATCTAATTTTGAATAAAATTCAGCAAAAAGTTAAATGCTCACTGTTGCATTCCTTCAGGTGAAGATTTTTTAAACAGATTTTATGCAATTTCTCAAACTTTGAGTTGATCTGAAACTTACTGTGGCTTTGAACCAGACTCAACTATACATAATAAATAACTTACCAAACTCCTCTTACACTCTTACACTCTTGTGCAAATTGAAACAAAACAAATAATGTCTCCTAGAATCTTTCAGAATTTCCCTGATCACCCTTATGTCATCTCTTGGCTTTGTTTTTCTCTTCCAACCGCATTTTCCTTTATGTTTTGGACTGATGGATCCAGTTTGTCTTTTTGTTTTGATGACACAACTGACAGTTGAAAGGCTGACACCAACAATATTTGTAATCTCTCTGTAAGTCATGCCAGTGTATTTATGTAGTGGTACAATTTTTATATATTTTTTGAAGTAACGTCCATCACAGACAATGGCTGTAGAACAACAAATTGGCAGTCAAGGTAGTAGTGTCTGGGCATGATAAAAATCTGATGCAATTATGAATGATGCAATATTTTACAAGGTCAAACAACTTTCGTCATACACTCCAAAAGTAGATTCATATTACTACACACCACAGCAAATGATCTAATCTGAGGAAAAAAACAAAAGTCAATTACACTCTGTCCCTCCAGTGTGAAAAAAAGTAGTGGTTTCAAGTAATTTGCACAAGGGTGTAGTTATCGGATCTTTTTTAACTTTGCTGAGAGAGGTTTCACCTTGTGCATGGAGTACTGCTGCCATTTATGGTCAGGTGCCCCTGCCGTTCTCCTCAGTGTTCTTGACAGGCTCCAAAGGAGAGTCTGTAATGTGATAGGTACTGATCTGGCGGCTCGACTGCAGCCACTTCCCCATCGTCGAAATGTGGCCTCCCTTTGTCTCTTCTATAAATACTTTCATGGCTTCTGCTCAGATGAACTTAAGTCACTGATGCCTCCTCAACAGGTGTTTACTCGTGCAACCAGACTGGCAACTGGGTCCCACCCATTCACAGTCAGGTTAGCCAAATGCAGACGACAATTCTACTCCTGCAGCTTCTTCTCTCGCACTTCCCGCCTGTGGAACTCGCTCCCGTATTCTTGCTTTCCTGACAGCTACAACCTCCAGAAATTTAAATGCAAAGTCAATACTCATCTACTAACCACTGGACTCTAGCTCTCTCCCCACCCCTGTATAACCTTCCCTTTCTCTCCACCTATGTATCTGTCATCGCACCTTCTATCTCAGCTTTCTATTGTTCCTTTCTAACTAGGTTGTACTCCTCACTCTTTTCTAATTAATCTTTTTACATTTATGTAACCCCCTGCACATCAGTGGCGTTTCCGCCTTGCTCGGGGTGAAATGATTAAAAAAAAAAAAAAAAGTGATGGATTAGGATTCTTAGCACCAAGCACCTGCCTTCTGAGATTCTTCTTGTATGTGTTATTTCCCTTCAGCACGTATGGGTTGGGTTTCTTTACAGTTTCTTGTCTTTTGTAGCCCTTAGTAAATTTTGTCCTTTTGCTATATCTCCTAACCACTATTCTGGCAATCATTTACAGAAGCTTTATAGGTAGGTTATGCACTGTTTTCCTACTTGCCTTCAGTTCATCCAGTGAATATCACATTTTCCAAGCCCTCTTTCCTCATAATTTACCCTAGAAATTTCAACTCTCTTATCCTGATTTTAAGTATAAGTGCCCTTTTTTGTAGAACTATATATATTGAAAAAAGAACATTTATACTTAATATCACAAACTATATGTCTGTGAGATGTATATTGTGGTGCAATAGATTTCAGCTTGGAATGAGAAATCAGAGTGGGGAGTTCAAAGTCCAGTCAAGTTTGTTACATTCAGTTACACACAAACACTCTTGGGAAAGATATTAATCTATCTTTTCTTCTCCCAGCAATGGGCTGAATAGCAGAACAGACTGGGTCCTATAAGCCTTGATTGGCAACCAGCCTATCGCAAAAAGAAATGGCAACTTACTGCAGGAAAATTTTCTATTTAGTCATTCATAAATAAAAAGAGGTATAGTTACCCAAGTTTGTATCACATACGGCATTAACTGATTGACAGATCCGTTGCCTTAAGTCTCTTCTTCATTTGAAATGAGATCTAGAATTCACTGCCATATAGAATTATTGATATTGCATAACAGTTTGGGACTCTTTTCTTTGTTTCAAATGAAATATTCTTCTTTCTTAATATTTTGCTTAGCTTTTGGAAGGCATCTTTCACTGTCCCAACACACCTTTGAATTTTAGTGTTGCATTTTCTATTCTCTGTTCAAACAATTACTAGATAGTTAAATTTTTGTGCTTATTTAATTTTAGCATCTCTAATTTAATTTGCAAATATATATATTATGAAATCTTACGGTAAGTTACAAAATTATATTAACCATCAGTATTTATTTTAAATTTATTTGTTTGAACATTATTTTTAATGGATACTCATATTTGAGTGGATATACTGTTTATATATACATGCATATACAGAATGATGTTAAGAAAAAGTTTAAATGTGAAATAATGTTTTATTTTAAAGCTTCATAGAACATTTTATCAAAGAAATATAGGAAATAAAGGTAAATTATATAATTCCAAAATATAAAGTTCAATAAACTTATTTTGATAAAGTTATAAGAATAATTATATAACATTCGAAAAAAATAGGTGATCAAAAACATCAGAATGACCAACAAAATCATACTAATATAATAGATACATCATATCCAAATGAAAATAGAGTTCATAATTCATTAGTACTTGATGGGAAAAACCTTTACTTTCAATAACAGCTTGACATCTTTTGCTACATGAGCGAATTAATGTCTTGCATTCATTAACAGATATTTTCTCCCATTCTCCTTTCAAATTAGTCCATAGTTCTTTGACGTTTGTTGGATTCTTTTCCTTAGATCTTTCATTTAGTAACTTCCAAACATTCTCAATAGGATTCATGTCTGGGCTTTGAGCAGGCCTCTCTACAACAGTAACATCCATCTCAGAAAGAAATGTCTTAACAGACTTTGATGTGTGACATGGCACATTATCATGCATAAATACAGCTGGTTGATTAATTGCAGTTCCCAAATTAGGTACAACATGTATACAATTGCCTTGATTTTACCATGTAGCCTAACAAGAGGTCTCGTACCAGCAATTGAAAACATGCCAAACATCATCACACTTCCTCCTCCAAATTTAATGCTACTTTTAGTGCCCTGAGGCAAATATCATTACTTAGGACTTCGTCAAACAAACCTTCTCCCGTCACAACCGAACAAGTTAAACTTTGATTCATCACTGAAATGAACACAATCCTTCTGTTCTTCTATCCATATGGTGTGTTCAGTGCCAAATTTCAATCAGCTCATTTGATTCCTTTTAGAATTGTAAAGCTTTGTAGAGGCTACTCAACTGTTCAGATTTATTTCATTAGGTCTTGGGAAATAGTGATGCTTGATATTTTAATGCCATGTTTAGCATTGGCCCTTTTTTTTTTTTATCAATCCATCTGTCTTCCCTTGCAGTAGTTTTCCTAGGCCTGCCAGGTGGTTTCTTGGATTTACATGACCCGGTTTTCCCACGTTTTCTTGAAATACTATGAATAACACTTTTGGATTTCTCCACACTCTTTGAAATGTCCCCAATCAAGAGTTTATCTTCATTTTGTAACTTGACTATCAGTTTTCTAAGTATCAATGATGTCACAGATATTTTCGCCATGTTTACAATGCAAGAGTCAGTAAAGAGCCGGTGTAATTTAGTAAAATACCCTATATTATATTCGTACCCTAAAAAATGTTCAATAATGTAAAATAATTTTTAAATTTTATGGATTTATTTAATCGTTCTGATGTTTTTGATCATCTATTTTTTCGAATGTTATATAATTATTCTTATAACTTTATCAAAATAAGTTTATTGAGCTTTATATTTTTGAATTATAGAATTTACCTTTATTTCCTTATTTTTCCTTGATAAAATGTTCTATGAAGCTTTAAAATAAAAAGTTATTTCACATTTAAATGTTTCTTAACATCGTTCTGTTCTTCCGTTCGGATATGATACATCCATTATAATAGTATGATTTTGTTGATCGTTCTGATATTTTTGATCATCTATGTTTTTTCGAATGTTATATAATTATTCTTATAACTTTATCAAAATGAGTTTATTGAACTTTATATTTTGGAATTATATAATTTACTTTTATATCTTTTTTTCCTTGATAAAATGTTATTTGAAGCCTTAAAATAAAATGTTATTTCATATTTAGACTTTTCCTTAACATTTTTCTGATCTTTATGCTCGCTACTGTATATATATATATATGAAATAATATTAGAAGGTTCTCAGCTCAGATTATACAATTTATTAATATTTTTTTCTGTAGGTATGCAACTTATGTAGCTCCATACTGGATTAAGTTTTGTGCAATGAACTCTAGACCTGTTCACATAACATGATCTTGTATCAATCTGATCTCAACTTATTTTCATTGTATAGTTTTTGTACAAGACTTTGAGATGATGATATATATTTTTATATATCAAGAACAATATAGCAGAAAATGTATGACAAAGCAACAAAGTTTACTTGTAGTATGTTTCGTCCCTTACAACTTCATCAGACTAAGTTTATGTTTGTATGACTAGATATGTGCATGAGCAAGGGATGGTAAGAATTTTAGGATATTTTTTTAATACCTAGCTGATCTTATATCATGGTGTGAGATATCAACTAACAAAAATGATGGAAAAAGACTGAATTTGGCTATGCAAATATAAAAAAAATTCTTAAATCCTCAGAACCCCTTGTTCATGCACATGTTGTCATACAAACATAACAAGTGCACTAAAAGCAAATGTTTTCTGCTTTGTTATATATTTTACACAAGATTATGTAAAATAATCTTTTTCATACTGATTGATAAACAACTAAAAAATGCACCTTTAGATTGTTGTATCAAATTTCCTGTCATCTATTTAAACAGTTCCAGATAATTAAATTTCTATACTTATTTGTTTCTAACATTCTTTAGTTATTCTTCTTACTTCTTCTTTTTTGTGTGCCATGTTCATTCAGGATGAAAGTGATCATGGACTTCCACTTGGCCCTGTCTCTTGTTGCTCTCGATATTTTTCATCTTGGAATCTCTCCCAAACCCCACCCCATCATCCATTTGCCCAAGTCTATTCAATATGTCTCATATTGCTTTCCCCTGTCTCTTTTCCTTTCTATCTGTCCTGTGAGTATTAGATTCTCTAGGCCTTTTTTCCTCATTATGTGTCCCTGGAACCTCAGCTGTCTCTTCCTGATGTTAAGTATAAGTTTTCTTCTTGTATGCATCCTCGCTAACACTCTACCATTGCTCATGTGCTTAGTCCATGGTATCCTCAGTATCCTTCTGTAGAAACACATTTCTGCCACCTCAAGCCTGTCCTTCATCCTTGAGAAGTAATTTTACTGCTTTTTCCCCATAGTTTTTTCTATGTCTTCCATCAACACAGTATCATTTGCATATCTTATGTTAAGATTTGTCTACAAATAATAAATCCTGACAAGAAAACGCATCCTTGTTTTATTCCCTCATCAGGTCCTGTTGATTAGGGTAACCATCAGGAATTGAACCCTTTATCTTATCCACAAGGATAGATGTTATGTTGCCAATGATTCAATCCACTTTGCTATTGCCTTGCTGGACAATCCTGAGTATAGAACTTAGTGTTAAACTTAATCTACTTGCTAATTATTTCTGCTTGTCATGCACTCATGAAGACTTCTATTTTCTGCTGTTGCAGCTGCCAAAAACCTGCTGTCAGTTCTCTTCCTCATACATTTATTTCTATGCTAGGCATACTAAGCCTAGAATATACACTGATTTTTTCTGACATCAGTTGCTGTGGTGTTCTTTTCTGTTTGGTGATTTAAAGAGCAATGGTGAAGACGGAAATAAAAAAAATTATGACTCTACTGCAACTTTGAACTTTGACGAGTATACTGGCAAAAATGTACTGGTCAAATGAAAAAGATAACACTAGTTCAAATAATGTCTCAAATAATTTCACTCTAAAATTCAGTTACTAAATATAGCTCATTATTGCAAGAAAAAAAGATTCTGAAATCTCTATAGAAACAACATTGTCTTTATGAAGAATTTTATCATATTTGATGGTACTTAAGACACACGGGTGTACAACACACATGGGCATATAAGACGCACCCCAATTTCAGCTAAGCAAATCAGGAAAAAAATAGTAATTAGTAAAATTAGTAAAATTTCTAGTTAATGGTACAGCCTAGGCTATATTTATGAGGTATGATTTTGGTTAATCAAAACATGATTACAATTAAGCAAAAAATAATAAGAAAAAAAATACAAGCCTATAAAAAATTTTATTATATCCAAAGGTTAAAAAATAAAATAAAGATAAAAAACACTGCGCCTCCTTGGTCTCACACTTTCAGCGAACCTCAAGTGGAATGACTATATCGAATCCATTGCTAAATCCGCTGCTATGAAAGTCAGTTCTCTGTGCAGGGCCCGGAAATTTCTTCCGTCTGAATCTATCCTGCACATTTATAAATCTACCATCCACGTGTGCATTGAATTCTGTTGCCATATCTGGTCGGGTGCCCCTGCTATTCTCCTTGGGCTTCTTGACAAGGTACAGCGGAGGGTCTGTAATATGATCGATACTGACTTGGCAGACCGCCTGCAGTCTCTCTCTCTCACCGGCACAACGTGACTTCCCTGTGCCTCGTCTATAAATACTTCCATGGCTTCTGCTCCAATGAACTTAGATCACTGGTGCCCCCTAGATTCAAATTTGCACGAGATACTAGATTAGCAACTAGATCCCACCCTTTTACAGTGAAACCGATAAAATGCAACCGCAACTTCTACTCCAACAGTTTCTTTTCTCATACTTCCCGACTGTGGAATTCCCTTCCACATGACTGCTTTCCCTGACGGCTACAATCTTCCAGGAGTTTAAATGTAAGGTCAATAGACACCTCCTAACACAATAACTCGCTTCCATTCTTTCAAACACTCTTCCCATCCGCCCAACTATCTATCACCCCCCCACCTTCTGACATTTCCTATATCTAACCACTTTTTCTATTTACCTTCCCCTATGTAGCCCCAAGCGCAATAATGGCAGTGGAATGCCTTGCATTTTAATGGAAATGGTTCTGTACCCTATTATCCATTTCAAACTGACTTATTAGAAAACTAATCACTACCAAACATCCAAATTGGTAAGATTTGATTGGCATGACCATTATTTTTAGTTTTGGCTTCCCTGACGGCTACAATCTGAAGGAGTTTAAATGTAAGGTCAATAGACACCTCCTAACACAATAACTCGCTTCCATTCTTTCAAACACTCTTCCCATCCGCCCAACTATCTATCACCCCCCCCCCACCTTCTGACATTTCCTATATCTAACCACTTTTTCTATTTACCTTCCCCTATGTAGCCCCAAGCGCAATAATGGCAGTGGAATGCCTTGCTTGGGGTGAAACGATTAAAAAAAAAGTATATGGCATATGCAAAAGGAGAATTTTAAAGGATATTTTTAGTAAAAAAAGTGTACCTTATATGCTGTCAAATATGATAATTCACATGATGTCCTCTCTTCTTTGAAGCAGCTTAAAAAATAACTAGCAATAAAAATATAAAAACAGAACATTTCATTGCTCCATTTGATTTCAAGGATCTTACCAGTCAAATTAATACATAAGTATATTTTCTTCCTTCCACAGAAAGAAAACCTTGCCAAACGAGCTTTCACACTACATTACACTTTATCAAAGTTTCTAAATTCCAAGAAGCAAATAATCTATGTAGGTAAACAAATTTCTTATTTATTATATGTTTATATAACTGTTTTTTTTCCTGTTTTTACTATCCTACTACAAATATCAAAAAGTCAATTGAGCAATGCTCATTTCTGAAACTTAGCAGATGCATTCCAACCTTCTTCCACTTAAAATGATCAGCTTGGTTAAAACTTGGCAACCATGCTGCTAAATTAAATCTCTCAATATGCATTTTAATGGAAATGGTTCTGTACCCTATTATCCATTTCAAACTGACTTATTAGAAAACTAATCACTACCAAACATCCAAATTGGTAAGATTTGATTGGCATGACCATTATTTTTGGTTCAGAGGCTATTGTGAACTAATTCAATCCTATTTTCTCTTTTACTCTTCTGCTGTGGATGCTTCTGTTTGATGAATACTTACACATTTTTCTGTGTGTACGAATTTCTCCAATCAGGATTCTTCATCGATGATGCTGTCAAAAATTTACCTCTTCATCTGAAAAGTGATGCAGATGCTGATCTTAAAAAAATAAATAATAATCAGCTTCACCTTCAGTTTTTGGGGAGGAATAGATTAGAAAATAAATATGAGGATAAGTCAGAAATTATCCACAATTTTGCCGAAAATCCTTCTGTTTGTCTCAGTGTTCTCGATAGGCTCCAAAGGAGAATCTGTAATGTGATTGGTCCTGACCTAACAGCTCAACACCAGTCACTTTTTTGTCGGTGGGATGTGACTTCCCTCTGTCTCTTCTACAGATATTTTCATGGCTTCTGCTTTGAAGAAATTAGGTCACTGGTGCCCCCCCCTTTTTTTTTTTTATAAGCGTTTCACCCTGAGCAAGGCATGTCACTGCCACTACTGTGCAGGGGGCTATGTAGAGTGGAGAAAGGCTGATTAAATATAGGAAATGACAGAGGGTGGGTGATAGGCGGGTAAGGATACCGAGAATGAGGGTTCAGTAGATGAGAGTGTTGTGAGAATAGTTGGGAGTTAGTTGGGTGATAGGAGGTGTCTATTGACCCTACATTTAAACACCTGGCGATTGTAACTGTCGGGAAAGCAGACTTGTGGAAGGGAGTTCCACAGGCGGGAAGCGCGAGAAAAGAAGTTGTTGGAGTAGAATTTACGGTTACATCTTATTTGTTTAACTGTAAAAGGGTGGGACCTAGTTGCTAATCTAGTATCTCGTGTAAATTCGTGCTTAGGCAGCACCAGTGATCTAAGCTCATCGGAGCAGAAGCCATGAAAGTACTTGTAGAAGAGGCACAGGGAAGCCACATCACGCCGGTGTGAGAGCGGCTGCAGCCGGTCTGCCAAGTCAGTATCAACCACGTTACAGATCCTCCTTTGTATTTTGTCAAGAAGCCCAAGGAGAGAAGCAGGGGCACCCAACCAGATATGGCAGCAATATTCAATACACGGGCGGATGGTAGATTTGTATATGTGCAGAATAGATTCAGATGGGAAAAATTTCCGGGCACTGCACAGGGAGCCGACTTTCATAGCAGCAGATTTGGCAATGGATTCAATATAGTCATTCCATTTGAGGTCCGCCAAGAGTGTAAGGCCAAGGAGGCGTAGTATTTTACTCTCTGGGAGGCTAGCCTGTCCCATGCTAATGGGAGGTAGATGCGATTGTCTATGGTGATTAGTTGATAACAGCTTTGTTTTAGAGGCATTGAAATTTACCAACCATTTCCTACCCCAGGTCACTACGGATTGGAGGTCCCGTTCAAGTACGGCAGCGAGGTTCACTTTGTCGTCCAGACCTGGTTTCTGATCGATGCGGGAGTAGATTGTTGTGTCGTCGGCATACATGCCAACTTGGGATCTAATGGTATCAGGGAGATCATTAATGTAGATCAGAAAGAGCGTGGGACCTAGGATAGAACCTTGAGGGACGCCCGCGCTCGTCTGGTAGTTTTGGGAGGCATGCACATTTAATACCACCTTCAATGTGCGGTTAGAGAGGAAAGACTGGATGAGGTCAAACAGATGTCCAGTTATCCCATAGCTCCGCAGTTTGCACAAGAGGCCAGCATGCCAGACCCTGTCGAATGCTTTGGAGATATCCAAGGCAACGGTTCGGGCTTCACCATTCTTGTCAAGTGCCTGGTATATGTACTCGGTAATGGTCGTTAGCATATCAGCAGTAGACCTGGTGAAGCGAAACCCATACTGTTTGTCAGAGAGAAGCCCGTTGGCCATAAGATGCTGAATCACCTCGGCGTTGATAATGGCTTCGAAAACTTTGCCAAAGATTGGAAGGAGACTAATAGGACGGTAATTGGCGGGGTCTGAGGGTTCGCCAGAATTCTTAAATATAGGTACTACGCAGGAGGACTTCCAACAGGCAGGAAAGCAGGAAGCAGATAGGCAGAGGTTATAGAGTTTAGAGAGGACAGAGGAGAGTTCTGGGGCACATTTCTTCAGTACTATGACTGGGATTCTGTCACCGCCGCTCGCTTTGTGTGGGTCAAGTTGCGCAATTATCTTGGCGACCAGCGAGGGTGTAATGTGGACGTTATTTAGTTGAGCCTTAGTTCTGGGTGGGAAGTCTGGTGTAGGTATTCCTGACGAGTCCAGTGTCGAATTGGTTGAGAATCTACGGGCAAAGCATTCAGCCTTGTTGTCTGGGGAGGCGAGAACTTCAAATTCATTGATTAGTGGGGGTATTGAAGTCTTGTTCCTGCTGAGCACGCTTTTGCAGAGACACCAGTAATCTTTGGAGCCAAACTTAGAGGATGCTATGCGTTGCCTAATTCTGGTAGCAAACGCCCTCTTGGCTTCGTTCAGTACTTTTTTACACTTGTTCCGTGCTGAGGTGAAAAGGCGCCTGTTTTGGGTTCGACGAGCAGCTTCGATAGAGCCAGAAGAAATGGTTCCGGTGGGCAATAGTGGCCGAGCAAGCGGGTGAGAACCAGGGGGACGAATTTGGTTTTAGTTGGAATTTTCTGGCAGGGATAAAAGCATCGATGCCAGCCTTAACCCAAGAGGAGACTTCGGAGGCACAGTCTTCGACAGGAAGATCAAAGACGTTGTTCCAGGGGACGTCGCAGAGGAAGTCCCTGAACAAGTCCCAGTCGGCTCTTTGGTAGCAGTATGATATTCTGCTGGTTTTCTTGGGTAGAGTTAGTGTGGATTGATATGTTTACGGAGACTACGGCGTGGTCAGAGTTTCCGAGGGGGCAGAGTTGCCTGGTAGTGCAGGAGTCTGGGATGGAGGTAAAACAAAGGTCGAGTAAAGAGTCCCTTCCGTTAGGGTTTTTAGAGAAACGCGTGGGGAAGTCCACCACTTGCGTTAGAGCTTGGGCTATTGAAAAGTGCATGGTGCGGATCCCAGCAAGGTCGGTGGCTGAGTTTTCAAGCCACTTGGTGTGGTGGGCGCTAAAATCGCCAAACACAAATATATGGGCAGATGGGTGAGAAGAAATGGCCCTGTCGATGTTAGTAGAGATGCAATCAAGTACCGTACAGTCAGAGGAGGAGGGGGAGCGGTAGAGGAAGAAGAGATAGCTAACCGAGCTTAGAAGTGAGAGACGGAAGCACATGAAAGAATGATCAAGGGATTCAAGGGATGTGACCCTGGCTAGAGGGGAGTTGTTCGCTGACATATACACCAAGCCCATGCATATGGACATTGGAGTCCTTCCTGAAGAGAGGAAGGTAACCAGGAACAAACAGCTCTGAAGAGGGGATAGAAGGGTCAAGGTTAGTCTCACATATAGCTAAGATATAAGGTGAGTTAGTTAGAAGGAAAGATTCTACACTATTAAAGTTACTGCGAATACCTCGTATATTTGTGAAGGTAACACAGATAGGTTTGGGCGATTTACGACTAGCTGGTTTAGACTTGCTATTTTGTTTGTTTAATTTCATGCTGGTTATAGTTGTGGATAGAGAGAGGTCTAGAGTAGGGTCAGATGGTCGTTAATTGTAGCAGGTGAAGGATGGTGAATGGCGCCGCCTGCAGCATAATGTGGCCTCGGGGTTGCCCATCTGAAATTCATGCAGGGACGCCCGTCAGTGCACGAAATGGCACTACAGGAACCCCGATATTATCCAACTGTTGATCAGAGCAGCCTCTCGAGACGCTACACAAGAGTTTGGGCTCCTAACTACCAGTCGGAAGCAGCAACCAGGAAACTGCCAACCCGGTACCCTCAGAATGAAGAGACATTGCCACCATACTCACCAACTGCAAAAAGCTTCCAGCCGAACCGACATAAAGACCGAAAAAGAGAGAGATGAACCGGGAACCCCTTCCTAAACAAGAAACAAGGCGATCACCTCTACTCCTGTCCAAAAGAAGGGGGTGGAGTGTGAGACCAGGGCGATAGAAGGTACTATCTACTCCAATTAAAAAAAAAGAATAAATGTGTGACTGAAGTTAACTAAGTTTTAACTTAGAATAAGTCAAACCTAAATTTGATAATTAAGAACAATTTATACAAAAATTAGGCAGAAAAGATAAGAACCGAAAAAGAAAAAAAAGAAAATAAAATAAAATACAAATAAAAATAAATAAATAAATAAATAATTCAAAAAATAAGATCACACTGGCTAAACTTACCAAGTAGCAGGCTGACTGACAGAAAAAAGTTAAGAAAATTTCAAAAATTATCTTCATTTTGTTTCTTCTATTCAGTTCTGGAAAGTTTAAGTTACCTTAAGTAAGCAGTAACAGACAGTAGTGTGATGGGGGGGATCACCTCAAAGCCATGTGTCCAGTTAGCAAGGGAGGGAGAGAGAACAATAAAATAAAAAAACAAACATGGCCGGTCTTAGAATTCCTACATATAACCAAAACCCTAATATACTAAATCTAAATTTGATAATTAAGAACAATTTACACAAAAATTAGGCAGAAAAGATAAGAACCGAAAAAGAAAAAAAAAAAAGAAAATAAAAATACAAATAAAAATAAATAAATAATTCAAAAAATAAGATCACACTGGCTAAACTTACCAAGCTGCAGGCTGACTGACAGAAAAAAGTTAAGAAAATTTCAAAAATTATCTTCATTTTGTTTCTTCTATTCAGTTCTGGAAAGTTTACTTGGGCAACCTGACTGGCATCAAGGTCCCACTGTTTTACAGTTAGATCAACCAAATGCAGGTGACAATTCTACTCTAGCAGCTTCTTTCCTTGTGCCTCCCACCTGTGGAACTCCCTTCCATATACTTGTTTTCCTGATGACCACAACCTCCAAAAATTTAAATGCAAAGTCAATTCCCATCTCTTATTCACTTAACTCTAGCCCTTTCCACATAACCTCATGTATCTTGTTCTTTTTCCTTCTCTCTAACTTTGTAACTGTCTTTACTCCTTTGTTCGTATCATTCTCTTGCTCTTTCTCTTTCACCCTCTATAGCTGGTTTGTCTTTGTCATCACTCTCCCACTGTCTAAAACTTAAACTATTTTATGTAGATCTCTGCACATCAGTGGCAGTACTGCTTTATATGGGATGAAATGATTTAAAAAAATGCTTCTTTAGGTTTGTCACACACTCTTCTTTTTATACATGCTTATTGTTGATATTATTTTGGTCATATGATTGAAGTTTTAGCTTGATTGTGTCAGTTTTTTCTGCTATTACAGTGTAAACATGACCACTCCACTAGCAGTATGCACTGAGGAAGAACAAAGAGCATTAACCCAATTTCTCTGATGAAAGGTGTGTCAAGGGTCAAAATTAATCAGAATCTTTTAACACAATATGCTTACAGTACACTTCCACATAGAATCATGACACATGAAGAAGGAGTACAATGCTCCTAAACCTCGAATACTGATTATAAGATTCAGCAAGCTTGTGAGATGATTATAGTGAGCCAGTAAGTTATTCTCAATGAGATAGCGTGATCATTGCAGATTAGTAATAGTTCTGTCTGTCAGATCATCACTGCTCTGTGTTCCTTCTTGGTGCACCATGCTAGTGGAGTGGCTTAGTTTATACTGTAATAGTAGCAAGAAAACTAGTATGATCAAGTTCAAACGTTGATCACACGACTTTGATCACATTATTTTTATGCCACAGGTAGTAAAACACTCTTGGGTGGCTGCAAGTAAGGCAGACAAACTTTATGGTTTTTTGAAACATTTTTGAGAAAAGAAGATCCTTCTATATTATTTCAACCCATGACCCACAAAAATGTTGTTGTGCCATACAAAGTTATTGTACTTCACAGCATTTTGCAGGTCAAGAGAAATTTCTTAGCAGAACATGTCTCCTCTCCAAGCAACAGATGACAAATAGTACTAAGTTACATGGTAGCAGCAATGAGTCTTAGTATCTATTGACCTCCCCACTAATGCTGGAAGTGGCACAATGCCAATTTTTAGTGTGGGAAATCTGAGCCTTTTCACTCAGGCAAACATTTTCGCATAGTATTTTGTTCTTGGGCAATCATGTATCTGTCAATCCATGACTGACTAGGCAGAAGATTTGCACGCAGTAGGTTGCCATTTTTTTCAGCAGTAGACTAGTTGTCAACCAAAACCATAAAACCCAATCTGTCTTGTTATTCAACCTATAGCTGGAGGGAAAAGAGATGGATTCATATCTTTCTCAACAATATTTACATGCAAATGACTGCAATGAATTAAAATGAAATTCAAACATGGCTCTACCAATTTTCAAAGGGTTGACTGCTCCTTTCTTTTGTATTCCATTAACAAGAAGGAATTTACATTTGGACAGCTTCTTAAGAAACATTACAATATGGAAGGATCTTTAAGTCTTTTATCTACTTTCAATAAACTTATTCAGTTACCCTTTAATTTGAGTAGCTCTTGGGCTTATATTAGAGAAGAATAGTTAAAAAATATTTGCTAGCAAAAAAAATTCTTTAAAATCTATTTTCTTTAAATGTGGTTTATATTTTACAAACATCAAAGAATCAACATTTGCGTTTTCAACACAAAAACCAATTTTTATTTTTTAAAATAAAGAAATTAAAAAAAAAATTTAGTTAAAAAGATTTAGTAAAAGAAAAGAATTATATAAAATTATTACAAACCTGATTTGAAATTTGGAATTATTCAATAATGTGTAACGTGTTTTGGTCAATTGAACCAGGTGAAGTTCATCTATCTCAACATCAAAACACAACCGATGTCTTCCAACTTCAATGCTTTGGTTACAGATGTGTGAATATTGATTTTATCAGCAAAATCCACCATCAGCTCTTGCCTTTAGCCTGATCATAGGCAACAGAGATGTGAGAAGTATAGAAGAAGAAACTATTAGAATAAAACTTACAGTTTGATCTCGTTATTTCAAAATTAAAGTGGTGAAACTTAGTTGCCAGTCTAGTCAGTGAGTTTAGTGCCATATGTGAAACACACTTGGACGATCGTGTCTCGAAAGAGACATCACTGACTGGGCAGAAGATTATCCCGCAGTAGGTTGCCATTGCTTTCTGCGGTAGACTGGTTGCCAGCCAAGGCTATAGAACCCAATCTGTCCTGTTATTTAACCCATAACTGGAAGGAAGAGATGGATTAATACCTTTCCTAAGGGTATTTGCGTGTAAGTGAATGCAATGAATTCAACTGCAATTTGAACTTGGGTCCCCGATTTCTCGTTCTGAGTTAATATCCACTGTACCACAACGCACATCCTCAAGATCTAGTCTAGTAGTATACTTAAATTCATGAGGTCAACTTTTGTTGCATCAAGTTTTTCTACATTTGTAATGCGATCATTTGCCTTCCTTGTCATACAGGAGGATTGATATTATGTAACAATTCAGTACTCATTTCTAATGTATTATTAAAAAAAAATGAAGCAGTTCATTATAAAACCAACTTTCTTAGCAGCAAGATGCATTGTAATTTTCAGGAAACCTAATGCACCATTTTATTAGTAAAATGTTCACCAAATAAAAGTTCCAAGTATCACCCAAGGTAAAGGATTACTGAATAAAGTTTTTGTTTGGCAGTAAAACGAAATGTATACAGATTATAGGATAAATTTAATAATGCATTTTCTTATATTCTTTCACGCTCAGGTCTGGATGTTTAGTGGTTTTGTTGCCTTGATTTAGGTTAAAAACTTTTAAAAAATAGACTTGAAGAGATTAAGATTGTAGTGATTGGGGAAGCACCCTCTCAGGAGCCCAGTTCTACATAATAATAGTTGCTGATAAAAACTGGAAATTCTTACTGATCAAATATGAATGGAATGAGGAGGGTGTGTTTTTTCGAGTGCTTCTAGATGTTTTTGACATGATTTGACACTGACATAATTATTTGTTGAGATTGATGGAGGATTTCTTGTTAGAGGAACCCATTGTGCTTTGTGGAACTTTGGAAAAGTTATAAAAGCTTAATTATTTTCTTTTCTGAAAGACAGAGAATGTAGATTGCAATAAAATTCATCTGACCTCAATCCCATCCAGAATCTCGGATCTGTCATGCGGTTCCATGTTGAAAGCATTGTCTTGTGCTACTTCAAAGAACAGCAGCATCCATCATGAGTAATTAGCAAACTTTCATAGGAATTAAAACAAAAACTAAAAACTCTCAATTCTCCTTCACTTGTTTGAAACTAGGTTGAGTTTTGTGAAAAACTTCTGATGGGAAATCAATTAATAAATATTGATTAGATACTGAACTGGTGTTGCATGCACAAAATATCAGTTTTATTTTCAGATGTCATTTTGGTTGGATCTTGGAAAGGCCGCTAGTGAGAAATCAATATATATTGATATTACATTGATTTTGTATTGACAGAGAAAAGAAAGTCAGTTTTATTTTGAGACCATGATCATGAATATAGGTGATAAGATTTTAATGCTTTGAACCTCTATTTCTACTAAAGAAAGATTTCATAGTCAAAGACGGACTGAATAATTTCAAAGCCTCTGAGAAACTGAGAAAATGGAAGATACTTGACAATAGTAAAATAAGTAGACATCAGGATTGAATATCTTCAAATGATTAATAATCTGCCGCATCAGTCAATCAGATTCCATACTGACAAAGTTGTAGTTTTATTTTGAGGTCTATTTTATTCTATATAATTGTTTGATCTCTGAGAACCAACTGTAAGCATTAGAGACTCTTTGATGAGGGACTTGCAGAGATCTTTCTTGTAAGCATTGTTGTTTAAATGGATTGGTTTATAATACATAGAGAATTGGACATTGATTTTCTAGCATATCTGTATTTGTTTAATTTTTTTTCTTTTTTGAAATAATGTGAAATATTCTAAAGTATAAAGAGAGAAGCTCCGTGGATTTATTTTCATAATCATATCACCCCAAGCAAGGCATTTTACTGCCACTGTTTTGCAGGAGGTTACATAGGAGGAAAGTTATGGGAAAGAGTGACAGGTTATAGGGGGTGTCAGGAAGAGAAGGATGAGAATACTGATGAGAGTGGAGTGGATGGAGAAAGGAGCATGAGAGAGAGGATGCAGGTTAGTGAGATAGGAGATAACTATTGACTTTACATTTAAATTCTTGGAGATTATAGCTGTCAGGAAAGCAAGTAAATGGAAAGGAATTCTACAGGCAGGAAAAGCAAGAAAAGAAGCTGATGGAGTAGAATTTGCATTTTAAATTTATTGGTTTTACAGTAAAACATTTAAAAAAAAATTTCACTGCAAGCAAAGCAACTGAAGCCCTGAAGATATGAAGGAAGGCGACATAGGGTACAGTAGCGAAAAAATGCACATGTGTATTTTTTAATGACACAAGATGAATTTATTTACAGATTTACACATTATCAGTAGCTTGTTTCAAGACAAGTAATTAAACTTTATAGGTTCATAGATTCAATGAATAAAAAAGTCAAAAAGAGAAAATGTTCATATTATATCATCAGACACAAAGTAAATATCTGAAATGCTTAAAACAAATTGAGAGAGTTTGTTTCTCACACAAAAGTTATACTGTTGAATTCATTATAAACAAAGGTTTCCAAAATGCTTAAAACAAATTGAATGTTTCTTTTTCACACAAAAGTTATACTGTTGAATTCATTATAAACAAAGGTTTCCAAAATGCTTAAAACAAATTGAATGTTTCTTTTTCACACAAAAGTTATATGGTTGAATTCAAAATAAAAGATATATGTTTAGGTACTTAATTGTTGAGTAGAGTTCTTGAAATTCTGTGTGGCAATGAGAGGCTAATAATGTATCAATGTGTAATTTAACACCCATGTTATTCAGATGTGTGGTCTCTGCTTTTCTCTCTCTCTGGATTTTCTCTGACTCCAAATGTGCTGACCGACCAGGCATGTTAATAAGTAGCTTGGCTCAGTCATATGGTCAGTTCAAAATGCACACTCATTTTTGAGCAATAAGACATATGACACACTGACACAGGTCATTGAAGTTTCAGTTGGTTGTTTTCTGTAAATCACTCTCTTTTCATTGGTTAATAAATATTTTACGTTTGATCACAAAATTTTCCTTGACTTTTTCTCAGCACAATGGCAATCTTTTTTTCTATTATTCAAAAATAGATTTTCACCATGGCTCATGAATTTGCAAACAGTGAAAAAAAGAAAGTTATTTATATTTCATATTCACCATAGATGCAAGAGGCTGAAGGAGACCAAGAACCAAAATGTTACGAAGGAAAAGTGTCTATAAAAAAACATTCATTATGAAGACAGATGATAACAACTGACACTGCATTTAAATTTTTGTATGTTTTAACAGACAGGAAAACAAGGAATTAGAAGAGCATTTCAAATGCAAGAACTATAAGAGAAGAAACTATTAGAACAGAACTTATATTATCGACCAAAATGATGAGACCAAATTGACATTCTAGTACAATGCTTAAATTCACAAAATCAAAGTACGAAAGAGAAAAGTTAAAAAAACTACCATGAACATTTTTAGGGAATAAGACAGGAAAGCTATGGTAAATCAAGGAGAAAATGATTGAAGCTGAGATGCCAGATCAGGACCAATAAAACTGAAGATTCTTTTTAGGGGCTTTGTCCAGAGCTCAAGATCCATAGAAGAAGCATCAGATTAGATTGAAGTATGATATTAACTGCATATACATATCATAAATGTATAAAAAAGATTAAAAAAAAACAAAACTGCTCAGCAAGACAAATTGAGCTAATTTTCTTAGCAGTATACTTAATAATTGACACAACACAATCATTGCAATTCATACCAGAGAAAGATGTCAGACTGAAAAGGTGGAGGTCATCATCTGCCATGATTATGGAAAGAACAAGTTTAGGCTGCAGAACATCATTTTTTCCATATAGCGCTACAGCTGGCTATGTATTTTACCCAGTAATATAGGACATCATATATGCTGTGCTAGCAAATGTGATATATTGTAGCTGTCACTGGTGAAATTTCCCCTCACCTAAACTGTACTCATACCCATTATTTGATCTCCTTAATGGATGCTGAGGATACCATGAAGATACCATAGACAAAGCACATGTGCAATGATGAGGTATTGAAAAGGATGCAAATGAGAAGACTGATACTAAATATCAGGAAGAGACAAATGAGGTTCCTGGGACACATAATGAGAAAGGAAAGTCCAGAGAACTTCATACTCACAAGTCAGATAAATGGAAAAAGAGCCAGGAGAAAGCAGCATGAGACGTACTTGTTAGGTCTGAGCAAATGGTTGGCAGAGCAGGGCTTAGAAGTGAAACCAAGAGTAAAAATATTGAGAGCTACAAGAGACAAAGCCAAGTTGAAATCCATGATCACCTATGTCCTGAAGGGATACAGCACATGAAGAAGAAATATTGAACAAGTGTTTGTGATTTTTCAGTAGTGACATAGTGACTATTTCAATGACACACTTTGGTTTTTAAACACTTTCATGTCAGATGCCATTTTGCCAAATGACTGGTGATATCATTATTGAGAAAGTTATTTATATTTTATATTACTATTACTACTTCTTTTATGTGCTATATCTTATCCTAACCTTCTATCCCTTGGACCTCTGAGCTATATTTGTTTTTTAAACATCGTTCCATTCATTGTTCTGCCATACATTAACACAAAGTTATTCACTGTTTAAATTTGTCCTTATTGCCTTCAGTAAGCCCTGTGTGTGTCAAATTCTTCAAGCCCTCTTTCCTCATTACATTCCTCAAAAATTTCAACATTGATTCAAAATATAAGCATCATTCGTGTTTCTATTTTCTTAAAATATTCTTTTAATTGCAAAATTTTCCTGTTTCTTAATACTTTGTTTAGTTTTTCAAAGGAATTATTGAAATCCCAAGTTGCCTTGGAATTTCAATTGCCTCTGAAAACACTTGTCAGATATTTAAAGTTCTGTACTAGCTTGATTTTGATTTTGCCTGCTTGCAGCCAACATTGCTTTTAATGATAATTGTGGTTTTCTCTACTGATTTTTCTATTCTTTCACACATGCTTGTTAAATACACACACACACACACATACACATTCTTAGTTGACTTACGGCCATATCATGTTGAATACACCGGTTCTCGCTCGATTACCGAAGTTAAGCAACGTTGAGCCTGGTCAGTACTTAGATGGGTGACCACTTGGGAATACCAGGTGCTGTAAGCATTTAGTGAGGGATGTACATTGTGGTGCAGTGGATATCGGCTCGGAAAGAGAAATCGGTGAGCCGAGTTCGAATTCCAGTCGAATACTCTGCATTCACTTAAGCACTGGTACCTTTGGGAAAGGTATTAATCCATCCCTTCCCTCCAGTTATGAGTTAAATAACAAGGGTAGGACTTGGGGACCCTGCCCTTAAAAACAAATCTCAATGAATCTTGATACTCGAAAAGGAAAAAGGTATTACTAGACACAAAAACTTATATAAAAACAACAATAAATTGTTGAAAGAAAAAAAGGTATTACCAGCAATGAATAAAAAAAAAATTTAGTTGGCAATAAATCAAATGCTGAGGTTGATATGCCATAAAAACAAAACAATCAACCAATCTTAGTTTCATGTTTTTTTCCTTTTCATCACATGTAATTCTTTTATTAATACATGCATTGCCATACCTTTTATATTGTTTTGCTTACTCATTTTTCACTTGGACTCACATTGAATCTGCATTAACTGTTGTGGGGTATCTATTCTAGGAGACATATTTCTCCTCCAAACTACTACTAGTAGAACCTGAATGGTAGTAGTTACACTGCTATACATTATAAATTCAAAACTAGAAGATTTACTGCTAAAGAAAAATAAACAAATTATCTTAGTTTTGAAAATAATTTTATGTGAAGTAAGTAAAGATATTTTAATTGAGATTATGATTTTCTTTGATTAAAATGTCAGTCAGTTAAGTGCCATACGTGATACAAGCTTGGGCGATCATGTCTCGATAGAGACATGACTGACTGGACAGAAGATTATCCCACAGTAGGTTGCCATTGCTTTCTGTGGTAGACTGGTTGCCGACCAATGCTATAGAACCCAATCTGTCCTGTTATTTAACCCCTAACTGGAGGGAAGAAACCGATTAATACCTTTCTCAAGAGTATTTGTGCGTAAGTGAATGCAATGAATTCAGCTGGAATTCGAACTCGGCTCCACCGATTTCTCGTTCTGAGCTGATATCCACTGTACCACAACGCACATCCAATGTAGACATTCTTAATGTATGAAAATTGGACTTGAAAATTATGACAAACAGAACAGGACTTCTGAAAAATAATTCAAATAATTTATTTGAATGATTTCTCAGAAGTCACAAAAGGAAAACTAATGAATATTAAATTTTGATGTAAAGTAATTGCAAAAAAGGATCATTAAAAATTATTTTATACACTATAATTAAGAGTTTTGTACTGAAACTGCATGATTAACTAATAATAATGTCAACTTGATAAACAAGAACTCAGAGGAAGCAAGTAAAGTCAGAGGTAGCCTTAAAAATGACCTTGAGCAATTGAAGTCTGTGGGTCTTTACACAGTTCACTGTTCTTTGAACGTTGTGGACTGGCACAACAACCTCATAAAGAACTGTATCAAATCATTTCATAACAAGCAAGGGATTACTGACTATTTTTGAATATGAGAAAAACAATAAAAGAACAGGAATTAAAAAGACAAAAGATAAAAACGGACATGGCGTTTAACTTTTGGAAAATCAAAGTTGACTGGGAACCAAAGAGCTGGAAGAGAGTTCGACAAGCAAGAAATGCAAATCTGTCTTTGTAAAGTTGAGAGTTAGTCCTTCATTCCTGCTTTTCTTTACTGACTTGTCTTGGAGTTCTTACAAATTTATTTCTGTTTTTGCTATCAACACTGTCATCTGAGTATCTTATGTTAAGTCTGTGAAAACCAATAATAAATTCTGGTAGGGCTTGTAGTTCTCTCGGGATTATGTTGCTGTGTAGGTTTAATAAATCTACCGTGAAGAATCTTCCTTTTCTTCTACCCCCACTTTCTATTTTCGTATACTTACTCAATTCATTTTCTATTTATATTTTGGTGATTGGCTTCCAATATATCTTCTGAATTATTCTAGTATCTTTCACAAATACATTGTTTTGTTTGAAATTAAGAGATCTTCATGTCATACCTTTACCAAATACCTTTGTATACTCTATAAAACTTTGGTATACACCTCTAATATAATTCAGTGGCAAGACTTTTAAATGTAGAAAAGAGATAATTTCAGTTTCAGTAGAATTTTTTCTGTGAAAAAGTAGTTCTAAAATATTGTTTTTGTTTATTTGCTAATCCTACTGTTTGAATTACCTCCAACTTGTCTGCTTCACTGGTGCTTCTAAAGACTCTAAAAGGAAGGGAATAAGTGCCCTCTTCCTCTTTTCACACTAAAATGCCATAGGCACAGGACTTGTTTTGTTGCCTCCAGGGAAATTAATCTGTCCAAGCAGATGATTGCCAAACTTGAAACCTAGCCACATGGTGCTATCAAATCCTAAAAATATTTTTCTAGATTTTTCAGCTATCTGCATTTGTTTTTGCATTTTTTTATTTTTTGTATCATTTCACCCTAAGCAAGGTGGGATCACCACTAGTGCACAGGGGGTTACAGCGAAAGACAAAACTGGGTACAGGGAGTACTGAGGAAGGATAAAAGACAAATGGGATTCAAGGAGACATTGATGTTGCATATGAATTTTTGGAGACTGTAGCTTTCAGGGAAGCAAGTAAATGGAAGGACATTTCCACAGACAAAAAGTGCAGGAAAAAAAACTGTTGGCGTAAATGTGGCAGTTATATTCAACTATTTTAACAATAAAATGCTGGAATCTAGATGCCAATCTAGTAGGATGTTTAAATTCATGTGCTCAGGGTACCGAAAAAAAAAAGGCTCATCAAAGCAGTTGACACAAAAATATTTGTAGAAAAGACAGAGGGAAGCCATGTCACAAGCACATTTTCTTTCTTTCTTGTATTGTTGAAGATTAGATAGGAAATATATATGAGTTGCATTCAAAAGTATCTAGCCTTTGGGTATAAAATAAATCAATTTTGTACATGTCTATATTTCTGAGATGAGGTAGTATTTACAGTATTTACATTATTCAGACTATTGTCCTCATCTTTGTTGCCATTTGTATGACATTTTGGTTGTTGTACACTCCAGCCTTCTTCAAATGCTAGGAATTTTGAACAGAACCCTTTACTACAATCACTGGAGTATATCATCCTCATTCCTTGCGTAAAGCTCGACTGGAAGTCATGAGTTATCTCCCTCTAACCCTGCAAGTTACTTGTTCACCACTGCTGCAGCCTGGTATTAAACTCACAACTCAAGTCAATGTCTATATCCACTGGGCCATACGTCCTTAAGGACAAGAACAATTGAAGTGGATGTAGACTTTTGTTAGTTCCTGACTTGATTCTTAGAGTTGTGAGTTCAATACCAGGTTACAGCAGGGGTAAACAAGTAACTTGCAGGGTTAAAGGGAGATAACTCATGACTTCCAATCAAGCTTTATGCAAGCAATGAGGATTATGTACCCCAGTGATTGTAATAAAGAGTTCAATTCAAAATTCCTAGCACCTGAAGAAAGCCTGAGCATAAAATGGTCGAAACATCGTACAAATCACAATAAAGATGAGGACAATAGTTTGAATAATGTAAATACTGCAATTTTGTACATTTAACAAATTTTATTTAAACACCTTCAAAATTCTCTATTGGGAGTCACACTCTTTTCCCAGCAGGTTAGCCATTGCTGGCAACATCACTGGAACACCTTCTCTGAAATGCTATGAAACTCTGCTGTGGCTTTTTTCATAATTTCTTTTCACAACTCAAATTGCTTCTCTTTTGACCATGTTTTTATTTACACTTTGAACTGATGAATTCTGTTTGATTTTTTGCCCTAATGACACAACTGACAGTTGATAGGCTGTCACCAACAATATCCAACTGTAACACTTGCCAGTGTGTTCGTGCAGCAATACAGTTTTCATATGCTTCTTTGTCTATCACAGACAATGGCCATGGGATAACTAATCAGCAGTCAAGACAATAATGTCTAGGTGTGATAAAATCTGGTGCAATCATGGATGACGCAATATTTTTCAAGGCCAAACAAATTTTTATTATAGACCGCAAAAATAGATTTATATTGCTGCACACCACTGCAAATGACCTAATCTGAGAAAAAATAAAACAATCAGTTGCCCCCTGTCACTCCAGTGCATCTAAAACTGACCATATGGTGAAAGAAAGGAAACTAAAGCAGTTGTTTTAATTAGGTTACACAAGGGTGTGCATGAATAAGAAGGGAAGATAACTGTTAAACCTAGCCATGAACAGGTTAAGATTGTAGTGAAAATGATTTGGGAAACATCCTCTTAGGAGTTTGTCCCTCAGGGCAGTGGTTCATGTGAAGAGGTTGTTTCATTAGAACTTACTTTTGTTGATAAAATACAAAAAAATTTAGTCATTTGCATGTACATTGCATGGCAGGTTCTCTCCATTGGAATCAAGGAACGTAGTTCATCTGAGCACTTTCCATAGATGTAGTGATAGAGCAGAATTCTTCTCCAACAAAGACTTGGAGATGTGTTTGAACTATATCAAGACAGGAATGTAAACACTGGTCAACTGCTGCCCAAATATGGCAACTGTATTTTATTTTCAGCATAATCTGACACTTATAAAAGTCAAGGATAGCATGAGAAGTAAGGTAGAGGAAGTTGACCATTTTATCTTAAGCTTATATCATATATAAGAGTTCCACTTAAGGTCAGTTGTGAGTTTAAGACCTAATATTCTCTCAAGGCACAGTGCCTCCTTGAAGGGATAGTCATTCATCGGGACTGGCAGTAGTTCAGGGTCTGATTGGTGGTGACGAAATGTAACTTATGTAATTTAGATATTCTGATATGCATTGTAGTGCAATGGATATCAGCTTGGAATGAGAAATCAGAGAGCCAAGTTTGAATTCCAGTTGAATTCGTTGCATTCACTTACATACAAATACCCTTTGGGAAAGTTATTAATCCATCTCTTCTCCCTCTAGCTTGGAGTTGAGTAGCAGGACATATTTTTTATAGCCTTGGATGGCAACCAGTCTCAGCAGAAAAAAATGAAAACCTACAGTATGAAAATCTTCTGCCTACAGTCATGTCTTGAAAGCATCATGTATCATGTATGGCACTTAACTGACTGACCCCTGTTATTACATAAATTTTATGAAACAAATCCATTCTTACCTTTGAAATGATAAAAAATAAAGAAATTAAACCCACAAAAAGAGATTAATTTTGTCAATCATATAAAGAATCATATATTAGTAAAATTTTTGAAAAGTCTGAAAGGGATTAATTCTGCATTATCAGAATCCTTTTCCTGCAGATTACTAGATCTGTTTGAAAATGACCATAAGAGTTAATTAACCATTAATTAATTTCAAAATGTTCTTCATCATTTTTTTAAAACTAGTTATATATCTTGACAAATGTAACCTTCAAAATGACAAAAGTCCAAAAAGGAAATTCAAGCAATCTTGAACTGTCATGCCCCCCAAAAACAGTGTCAAAAGAACAGTTTTTCTCTCAACACCACTATTATTATTTTAACTACCTTCTCTCCTTAGTAACATTTTTAAAAAGTGGCGATAAGTATTGTCATAAACCCTAGATATGTGAAAGAGATAATACACACATTTTTTTTCTTTTTGACAATTTGCAACAAAAATATTAAACACTATTTATTAAATTGCATGTTTGAAAAATCATTTGGATATTGCTAATCAGTTTAAACTTTAATGTTATATAATGAGTATTTCCTATAGCTGGTTCACATATTATAGTAATTTAGTAAATGTTTATAAATTCATGAAAAAAAACTGTTTTCATATTTATTTCTTTGTAAATTGGTGAATGATAACTATTGCTTAGTTTTATTGCAATTGTATTAGTTTTTAGAAAGTTGTAAATATAAACCTATAAAGAGCAGTCAAAGACTGCAACCCTACACCAAGGCAATACTGACAATATCTCAGTAATTAGGAAAAGATGGTTATTAAAATGAAGAAGAATAGCTGCTATAAACTTGACCGCTCTTAAGAGTGAAAATACAAAAAAATGTACTCAACTGATCTCATAATTAAGTGCATACTCAAAATAAAATAGGGAGATAATTCAGAATTTAAAATGATCTATGGGAGGTAATTCAGTATTTGACATTTGAAAGATAAAAATATTTTTAAATAAAACTGGAAAAATAACCCAGTAAATTTATGCTGTGCCAGATTGAATCCTATGCCAATATAACTTTGGATCTCAGTATTGTGCATTTTGTTCTTTGTGACAAAATTCCCCAGTTATTTAAAATTATGTACCTGATTGATTTTAGTATTCCCAAACTGTAGTTGGCATTTGGACTCCTCTTTTTACTAATGACCATAAATTCATTTATAAAAGATCTTAATAACAGATTTTGAGGTTGAAAGAATTTCTCTTAGTCTTCATCAGCCTTTCATTCAACATTTTCAAAATGTAATTTATTGAAAATCATTCTCATTTGTAAAACCCTTAAAAGCTGCATAAAGATGAATTCAGCATTTTTGGAATTCCTTTTGTCTAAGATGTTGAATTATGCAGCTGTGGAATGAAACATTTAGTGATAAAATATTGGCAAGAGATCTATACATCATTACTAGATTTATTTTGTAAAGAGATAAGAATTAATTTCAAAATGTTTTTATCATTGTTCTCAAGTTGATTGTGTTCTTGACAGATGTAACCAAAATAATTACATGAATCCTGTTAACAATGATCAGACTTATGAAACAAATCCATCCAAACCTTCAAAATTATAAGAATTAGTTCTTTTTTAGTAGATCTTTTCTTAATATTAGATTGTTAGACTGAAAGCATTTCTCTTTATATCCCACATCTTTGTGTCAGTTTTCATAAGATTTGATTGCATCAGAAAATCTGTGCTTACACACACCTATACTTTTTCATGAGCCAATAAAAAAAGAATATACATTTATGTGTATAGTTAGGCCTTGAAGGCTGTCACAATGCGTTTAGTAAAATAAAGGAAGGTAAAGAAGTTTTTGGGTATTACCTATTTATTATACATTAATATTTTGAGATCAAAATCTCATCTTTAGAATGGCAGAGGAGCGTGTGTCTGTCCGAGTGAGTCCGTGCCTTTCAAGGAATGGTCATTCCTAGCTGCTGATGCTGTCATTAATTGTAGCGAGTGCTTGTGTGTGTGTGTGTGTGTGTGTGTGTGTGTGTAAGCGTGTTAGAGCATGTATGTGTGTGTATGTATGTGTAAGTGTGTCAGAGCGCGCGTGTGTGTGTGTGTGTTTATGGTGTATATATATATATATATATATATATATATATGTGTGTGTGTGTGTGTGTGTGTGTGTGTGATTTACAGTTGGGACCTTTTTCTGGTCTGATGATATCAGTCTGCTTTAATGTGTGGTTTATCTAAATATGTGTGACCTAACTGTTAGTTTGACTTTTGCCTAAGTTGAAGAGGATTTATTTTATTACTGTTGTTTTATCGTGTTTGCGTGTCTGTAACTGTGTCATGCGTGCGTGTTTATGTGCATGCACTTGTAATTTATTTTACTTTATTTTGTATGTGTGTGTGTTTGTATGTATTCCGGTGTAAAGTGTAAAGTATATACATTTATGCATTCACCAATAAAAAAGCTTTTTTTAATAAGACAGTTGGTTCACTAAATTTCACCATATTTAGATGTCTGTGAAAACAAAATAGATATAATCTCTTATTTATTTGCCAGGCAGAAGTTAGGAAAAAAAATCTAAAAGTTGATCCGATTCTATTCTTTAAAAAGGCATAAATATGCATGATTTTTCCTTTTCTCTTCAAATAGTCACAAGTCATCTGACTAGACACCAAATTCAGACAACATACATTTTCTCACTGTCTCTTTCCCAATGCATTAATTGATTCTCCTCTTTTCTCATTCATTTGTTAGCAACAAAAATGAAAGAGGAACAAACACATCATTTCCATGATCATTCTCACTCAGGATGATGCTGTTTGCCTGCTACAACTGTACACACAAGCAGTAAAACATACACTTGTTTTTTCTTCGCAAATCTGTTTTGTTTAACTTTAAGAAAACTGAACTCTAATACATTCAATGAAAGCTTTAGGAAGAACTTTTAAATATAGACATTATTTCATAACAAAAACTGATGTTAATACTTCTTCTTAAAAAAATTTACACTTATTTATACAGACAAGACCCTTTTATCCTTCTTTTAATGTTTGTTCAACCTTCTCATTCTTTCAGATCTGGTGAACCCAGTTATGTTAACTACGAGGTCATTTTACAAGCATAGCCAATACTCACTATATTTGATTTAACAATTTCCTTTAATAAATATGTTTCTTGCTGAAAAACTTTTCTTACTTCATCAAGAAATAAAAGGATTAGTTCCATAGTAGCTATTTTTTTGTCATGTTGACGTACTCATCCTGAAGATGGATATGTTGTTGATTGGTTGCTCAATTCCCTTTTTGCACAAATTTCTTTCTTTGATTCTTTTTGACAATAAAAGAACTGCAGGAATTCTTTTTCTGAAGAGTTCATGTTAGGTAAACTGTATTAAATTCTACTGACTGCTCACAATGAAAAAAGATGAACTTTTGATTTAGATGTTGAAAAATCTTTTTTATCAACCATCACAGATTCTTTAAAGGAGGAATAAAATAAAAGAATAACATCTAATGAGTGCTTTAACTTTTAACTCCTTAGGTTATATTCATAAGATATGTAAGCAAAATATTTATATGACTCCTGTTATCACAGATAAAATTCCTAAAATAAATCAATTCTTACCATTAAAAAAACAAAAATTTACAAAGAAATTCTTTTATAGTAGGTATTTCCTATATATATATATATATATATATATAAGATTGTTTTTACAGGATTTCTCACAGAATCTCTGTCTTTGAAGTAACACCTTCAAATTATCAATTGTCATAAGACTATCTATATCGAAAAAGAATTAAAAGTAGGAAATAGATCAATTCAACATCATCAAAAATTTTTTTTGTCCAGAAACAGTTGTTTTTTTCCAGCAAAGAAATAAAAAATAGAATTACTTCCATTGTAGACATTTTCTGTCATGTCAACATTGTCATTCTGAAAGCAGACATTTTGTTGATCAAATCAGTTCACTTTTTATGCGAATTTCTTTTTTCTTCACTCACTTTTGACAATAAAAGAACTGCCTGGATTATCTTTGTGAAGAGTTCATATTAGATAAAACACACAACATTCCACTTACTGCTCACAAAGACAAGGGATGGAGTCTTGATTCAGATGAAGATAATACTTTTTCTTTTTACCATTACAGGTTGTTTCAGGAAAAAAGTAAAATAAAATAATTACTTCTTGACTTTACTCAGGAGAGTGCTTACATTCATGATGAATAGATTTAACTTTTGCTTCCGTCAATTTCATTTTAATCCTTTTCCAAAAAAGAAACTTTACCTTAACAACTCTTACATACAATATACATTTCCATTTAAGCATTAATTAAAAAAATCAATTATTTGAACAAGAAATAAAAAAATAAGAAAATAGAATACACTGATATTTTCATAAACTTTAGAAAAGTCCAGAATATTTTGAGCCTAAATATAAGTCCAGTTTATAATACAAAAAATTACATTGTTAGTTTATCTTTTGAAACTGAAAGAAACAGTAATATGAGAGAGTATAAGAAGAGAAGAAAATTATGAAAAGAAGATTTAACCATGACATTGTCTACGCACACACACACACACACACACACACACAAACACACAGACACATGTATACAGACACAATTACATGCACATATACAGACACTTACACACATATATACAGACATACACACATATATAGACAAACACATGCATATAAACACACATGCATACACACATATACAACCACACACACACATGTATACAGACACACACTCGCATGTATGCATACAAACACACTCACATGTATACAGACACACACAGGCATGCATACAGACTAATGCATGCACTTATACAGATGCACACACATATGCAGACACACACACATGCACATATACAGACATACATATGCATGTATGCAGGCACAAACACAGGCATGCATACAGATACACACACGCATGTATACAGACACACACACGCACGTATGCAGACACACACATGTATACAGACATGCTAGTACATGAAGAGGAAAAAATCAACTTAACACCAATAAAAAAGTGCATATTTTTTTCATATTTTTTTTTAGCTTAATATAAAAATAATGAAAATGAGAAAAGTGGACTGAATGATTACACAAATGTTTGTCTACAAAACTCTGGAGTAGACGTGTTGAAGATAACATCAATCAGCTAAGTGACAAATTTTAGATTTGTATCAATCCTATATATAAATACATATATATCCAAATGAATTTGATGAAAAAGAACTGACAAGGTCTGCTTATTTAATTTTTTTTATTCTGTTTTTCCAGTTTTCGATTAAGGTATTGAGTATTGCACTCCAACCTGTGGAAAAACTGTCTGAAGTTCATATTTAGTTATTCTTGTTTAAGTACTTTTGACTTTTGCAATTATTTTGGATGAATATAGAGATGTGCGTTGTGATGCAATAGATATCAGTTCAGAATGAGAAATTGGAGAGCAGATTTCAAATACCAGTTGAATTTGTTGCATTCACTTATGTGTAAATACCATTGGGAAATGTATGAATTCATTTCTTATCCCTCCAGCTATGGGTTAAATTGCATGACAGATTGAGTTTTATAGCCTTGGTTGACAACCAGTCTACTGCAAAAAGAAATGGCAATCTTCTGTGGAAAATATTTTTTTGAGTCAGTCATGGATTGAAAAAGACATGATTGCCCAAGCACATATCATGAATGTAAGTTAACTGACTGATCTGGATAAAAGAATTGAATAGCAGGACTGATTGGATTCTATAGCCTTGGTTGGCAAACGGTCTACTCCAGAAAGCAATGCCAATCTTCTGTGGGAAAGTCTTCTGTCAAGTCAGTCATGGGTTGAAAAAGACATGGTTACTCAAGCGTGCATCACAAATGTAAGATAATTGACTGATCTGGATAAAAGAATAGCAAGACAGACTGGGTTTTATAGCCTTGGTTGGAAACCAGTCTACCGCTTAAAGAAATTGCAACCTACTGAATTCCATCAGGCAGCTTCTTCCCACAAAGAATTGTAGAACAGACTTCCAAGAGGAAGGTTCCCTGCAGTTGAGTTCTATATAAACTTAGGGTTTTTTCTTTTATCTACTTTGGGCACATTAGTGTTGTATAATAGTTGGCAAGCTTATCTTGTGCAATCAATTACAACTGAATAGTGAGTAGAGTAATCAGTGAGTGCCTCCTTTCTTTGGCATTGTTCCATATCTAAGCTACACTACATCTCTATGAAAATCTATTACTTCTGGTAAAGTTATATCAGATTAGACCAACAACCAGAATTTGAACATAGCCCTGTCAATTTAAAACAAAAAAAAACATTCTTCAAGTTTCCCAGGTTTTTGCCAATCTTGCCTTACATTTCATACATCACCTGAAAGCACTGCCCACCAAAAGTTTCCCAAGAGTTTTGCCCATCTTAGCTTACATTTCATACATCACCTGAAAGTACTCCCACCAAAAAGTTTCCCAACATTTTTACCCATCTCAAATTACATTTCATACATCACTTGAAAGCACTCCCCTTAAAAAGTTTCCCAAGATTTTTTACCATCTCAGCTTTCATATGTTGCCTTTAGCGCTCTCTAACAAAAAGTAAAGAACCGTATTTTCTATGAGTTTTCTCTTACTTTGTCAAAAGCTTTGTGTGCTTTAAGTATTTGCTATTTTTTAGTATCACTTTGCTTATGATTTTAGTATTTTTGTGTAAATAGATGTGCAATCGTTAGACTGAATGAAAGCATTGATGCATTTATTTCAAAAGTTCTGCCAGTGATATTGCAGGTTATAACAATTTCATTTGATAATAAGAGAGAATTACTTGGGACACTTTGTGTGTATTGCAAAGAATTGTATAGACCATTAAACCATAGATTTACTCTTTGTTCGTTGTTTTATGCTTTTGTTCACCAAAAGATTAAAGTGGTTGGCTGAAAAACCTTTGTCTTGAGTTATAATTGCCCGAACATGGTGTTCGGCAAATTATCTCAAATAGTCTTTGATTATAGACTGAAAAGATAGTTTCTCTTCCTATGAACCATAAAATTTTGATAAAGACTTAACATCGTAGTGAGACAGCATTTTGACTTCATATGAAATTCATTATCATTTTGCCTTCACTTTCAAATTTTGTTAAAAAGTGCGAATAAAAAAAACGAATAAAACATTGAAAAATGCACCCTACCATAACAATGGCAATTATCAACTTCATGGAAAAAGTAAAGAGTTTGTAAACCATGTAATCGAAGCCAGTGACAGAGCAGCTTAAAATCATTATAAAAGTAAGCATGACAAGGCAGTAATTTGGAACTGTGCAAAAATATTTGGATTTTATCATATAAGCAAATCATATGAACACAAATGAACGGCTACCCATTTTTATATAATTTATGTCTTTTTCTTCTATGTACTCTGTTCTTTTATGCGATCATGGCTTTCCACATCTCCCTACCCCTGGTGGCACTTAGCACACTTTCATCTGTTATACTACCAAGCCCATTCTGTTATCCACCTGCTCAGGCCCTTCAAATATGTTATTCATTACTTTCTCTTGTCTTTTTTCCCTCTAACTGTGAGTATCAGGTTCTCCAAGCCCTCTTTCCTCATTGTATGTGCTAGAAACATACAATGAGGAAAGAGGGCTTAATACTGATGCTCAGTATTAATTTCCTTTTCATTTCCATCCTTTCCAAAACCTCATCATTGCTCCCGTGCTCAATCCATGATATTTGCAGCATCCTTCTGTAGAACTACATTTCAGTTGCTTCAAGTTTTTCCTTCATCTTTGATTATATTGTCCAGCATTCACTGCCATATTGAAGAACTGACATGTACTTAAAAGAAAAGTTTCATAAGATTACATGAGAGACCATATAAAAAGAATTTAACCAAAGCACATTGTTTGTCATTTTTAATGAAACTTGCATAAAAGAAGAACTGCTGCCTAAATACACAATTGGGTTACAGCCATTTGGTATTTCCCAAGTGCTGTTAAATAGCTATAAAAACAGAACAGTTCCTGATATTATTTATTTTTCTCTTGTCTTCCTAGTTCCCAATTTAGGGTTATCTTTCTCCATGAGTGTCTGAACTCTTTTACACACGCCCACCCACACATGGATCATCAGATTCCCAATTTTTTTTTTTTTTTTTAATCATCTCACCCTTGCTTCAATTTAATGCCTTCTCTTTTTTCAGCCATATTTACATTCACACTAGTGTATTTTTTCTTTGTTAATGAACCAATATTTTGTTTGGCACTGCTTTTAGTCCAAATAATAGCAGTACTTCTTTTATATATATATATATCTATGTAGAAGAAAAAAGTGTAAGAAGCTGTGAACATTTTGTTTAAATTGTAGATTTATTGTTGTTATTATTCTTACTTGGATTTTGTATGATATGTTAAGTGTCCATAATCGTATTTGTGTCACTCCACATGTTTTGAGTTATAAAGTTGACTCTCTTCAGGCGAATAAACTTGTGAGTTTACATATTGAGTTCTGTTTGTTTTTCTGATAGCCAAAGTATTGTGAATGTACAGATAATCGGTGAGCAGGCCAGAAAACTCATATGCATGCATATTTGTTGGTTATTTTTTTCACACTTGCTCGTTAAATCTCTTCTGTCACCTTTTGTTGACTATGAAAATATAAAAATGTGTTTGTGTGTCACCATTTTAATGAACCCTACTCCTCTGAAACCCTTGGTTCAATTTCAACTAGAATTGGGTCACTTGTCGATCGAGACATGAACATTTGATGTACGCAAAAATTTTTCAAATCAATTTACAGGGCACGGCAGAAATCACAAAAATGCTTGGAATTTACAAACTCTTCTCCTTCGATACACCTAATGCAAATTCAACTAAACTTGTGTAATTTGTAAATCAAGGTCCAAACCTTTGATGTACCAAAAATTTTTTTCGAATTAACGTTCAAGATTCATCAAAAATCAATGACAAACATAATTTGGGTGTTTTTTTTTTTGCGCACTTTATCCAAGTAGAATTTGTTGCATTCACTTACACACAAATACCCTTGGGAAAGATATTAATCTGTTACTTCTCCCTCCAGCTATGGGTTGAATAGCAGAACAGATTGGGTTTTATAGCCTTGTTTGGCAACCAGTCTACTGCAGAAAATAATGGTATTCTAATGTGGGATACTCTTCTGCCCAGTTAGCCATGTCTCTTTCGAGACATGATCGCCCTTGTGTGTATCACATATGGTATTAACTAAGTGATATTCATATCACACAGTTTCCTAAGTAACACACTAATTTCAGTAGCACTTGGATCTTGTGCTGAGTGAACTTTAGCAAGAAAAATAAAAAAATATGCTAACAAACTATTATAAAGATTAGTGTTTAGGGCAGTGGTTCTCAACTTTTTTTTTTATCCTTGGATCATTTTTACTTTTAATTTTTTCTTTTTGTGAACCCTATTACCATTCAATAAAAAAAACCTTTTAATTTTTTAGTAATAGATAAATTTTAGGTACTGTATTATAGAAATAGTAAATATATATGCTTTATTTTGAAATATGACTAATGAAAATAAACTTGTATTTAACATTTAAATTCTATAGAGCATATATGAATTACGTGTAAAATAACTCATAATAAACCATTTTAAAATATGTGAGTAATTAACTCCAAATTTGCTACTTTTTTTGTGTTGTCCCCAGTAATGTTACACAGACCCCCAGGATCCAGAATTACTGTTTAAAGCAACAAACATCAATCTGTGTGGACCTGCATATTCCTTTGACAAAAATAGCATTCTACCTCAAAAACTTCTTCCCAAGAACTACTACTTTGTGGGAGAGATTACCGTGTGGATGCTTTCCAGAACGCTTAATTTCAACTCTAGAGTTAATTGTTATCATTTTATCATATCCTTGTAAACTTTACTTTCTACTTTATACTCTTATGCTCATTTCACACCCATCACTTTTGAGTGGCTCTTAGGCCTTTTATTGGATTTAAAAAAAAACAAAAGCACATTAAGTCTGTCAATAAATCACTAATAGAATAATGTTTAGAGCATCAAATATCAGTCAGTGAGTATCTGCTTAAATCGCAAATCAAATGAGTGTTGAGCAGTATGGCTCCCAACCTGCCGAGCAAATATATCGAAGGAAATCAAAAATTTGATTTATTTTTATTTATTTATATTTTTTTATTCATTTAGGTAGATAGCCAACACATGAAAAGAGATTCGGTTTACTTTGTTGCCATTAAAAGAAAAGTAGAAAAGAAATGGTTTTTGGTTTGATTTCTCAGATCTGCAAAAGATCAAGTCTACACACAATGAATCATATTTAAATCAGTGTGATATCAAAGAATTCTTTTACTTTCTCCTGTGAATCATGCACTTCAAACAATCAACGTTGCCTTTTATGATTCACAACTCAAAATCAATATTCTATGAATCATGTACACATGTGGGATGCGCTATATTGTTCAGATTGTCACTGTTTTATAAATAACAAAAGTACTCATGTGACTCCTGTTTAATGTTCTAGTACCACCCGCTGCCCCAAAATGCTGTCACTGGTGTTGCAAGTTGCCAACAATGTGTTAACTAAGAGTTTTATATAGTTTTTGTTTGAACATCATTTTTAATCAGGCCAGTAGAAATAAATATATAAATATACTGTTTGATTAAAAACAAAATATCTACTCAAATACCAGCATCAATTAAATATAAAGTTCAAACAAATAAACTAAATATGTTGCTTGTTAAAACCATTTCATTAATCTTCAGGACTTTCTGTAACAAATACATATATATTACAAATGAAGATGCCAAAAGGTTGAAACCTAGGTTTCAGAAATAACTCATTTTCAAATGAAAAATATTAAAAAGTTCTACAATATAAATGTACTGAACACTTTTTAATACAACTGTGTACTGTTTTAGTTTAATTATGACCAAAAATAACTTATATATATATATATATATATATTAATAAATATACATATTATTCTATGTTTTACTCAAAACTTTTATTTTCATGCATTTCAACAATCTTCAGGTGGTTAACGTATTATACTGGCTTATTTTGTATATATATATATATATATATATATATATATATATATATATATAAAAGCATGAAGAGTGGGTCAATAATTTTGTAGCCTGACATATAACTATTTGCATAATTTTTATATAGAATTTTCATTGCATAATGTTGGATCTGTGGAATTAATAATACACCAAAGTTACAAGAAACTAGTATTGATTTATATTGTGTATTGGCATAGCTACAAAGGATAAGAAATTTATCATACAAATGTTTTTTAATCCTAAGGTTGAAGGTTTATTTGTCCATTCTTATATATAACATAGTACACTTGGTATACAATCCAGGTAAATTCCAATAAAGACAAACTCAAGAGAACTCAATGCTAAATTCATTTATTTAATTTAACAGAGTAATATAATTTATAAAAGATTTTAGATTATTACAATGGGTAATACATATTTCACCACATCCTGATGTTATTATGGCAACTCATCAGACCCAAATGGTACAACAGTTGGTCCTCAAAATATCCCCCCACCAAAAATTTCTTTTCTTTTATTTTATTGTACATAGATACTCACATGTCCATATTAGAATAGACATTTGTAATGTTTATTTACGAAAATTTCTTGCTCATTCAAAAAGAACCCCCAAAAAAGAGGAAATACACATATATAAACAGAGAGACAGACAGACAGATTTTTAAAGAAAGTGTAATGTTTAAAGATAGGTTTTATCTTTGAAATTTTTTTGCATAAATTATTTTTAGTGACTGTAATTTATTTTTGTTTCACTTTAATTCTTTTGTCTTTTTTCCTTCTCTCTGCTCTTTTTATCTTTTTATGTCTGGAGACTAAAATGTCTATTTTGGTCTTTCTCCTAATTTGTGTGAATATATAATCTATACACTTTTATATAATTGTGTAATTTAGCATATACACCCAGACTGCATCCCCTATTTTGCATCTGTCTAATTAAAAAATGTTGTTTATGTATATATTTTTTCATAAGATTTGTTTTTGTGTATGTGTGAGTAAATATATGTATTCCTTTGTCTGTATTATGATATATGGATGATCTGATGTATGTATTTTCAATTTATTCCTCGTTTGAATAACACAAGCTTCACTTCCTCTGTTTAAAATGTTTTTTAAAAATATTCTGAGTGAATTTATTCATTTTTCAACTGTCTGAAAGAGACAATGTATGTAAATTTACACTGTCAAAATAAATCCTGATATATACATTTTCCTCTTAATGTTTTATATATATATATATATATATAACCAAATGAATAAGGAATGAAAAAATATCTTCAATGTTTAAAACATTAATTTAAAACAGTGCTCAATATAAAAATACAGCATTGAATATATATTATAAATTGCACTTTATAATGTGTACAAACTACAATGTACTACAAAATTGTATATTTTGCTCTGACATTGAAAGAACAATGACTTATCAGATACTATCATGATGAGTCATTGTTCTTTCAATGTTGAAACAAAATGTACAGTTTTGTAGTAGACTGGAGTTTGTACATGTTCTAAAGTGTAATTTATATATATATATATATATATATATATGCAAAGAAAAACAAAATAAATTTTGTTGGAGTAGGCCATGCCAAATGTTTAAAACAAAAGATTGCCAGTTAACCGGTTTCATTCCCCACTCATCAGAACTGTAGGTGGGAAATATTATGACAAACTATATATATATCATGGGTGATATGAAGGAAGAAGGGGAAAATTCATTTGTTTCAAGTTATTTTACCTAAAGATGCTAGAGACCCAACAAATCAAGTCCAAGCAAACACTCACTTTGTTTACAATTAGAGGGCTGTCTGAACCTGATAAATAACCTCTTCCTAATATATATGTGTGTGTGTGTGTGTGTGTGATAAAATATAGTTTTAAGGTATGCTATATTTATGAGTTAAAGTGCTCAATATCAGGGATAGAGCATATGTAAATATGAAAGTGGACATTAAAGTCAACATCCGAAAGTGACAGTCTGTTTAATGCTAAAATGTTATATACTATACCTAGGATCTTAAAATATAAACATGGACACAGAAATTTAAAAATATACAATTATATTTTTATTCTTTTTCTTCAGTGACTTGGTGTGGAGTAGAGGAGTGATCAGAGTTAGGCATGCATTTCCAAGGGAGGTGATTGCTGGGTTTATCTTCTGTTTGCTTTCTCGGCTGGCTTTACATGATTTCCTCTGTCTGTCTCTCTCTCCCTCCCTCTCTCTCTCTCTTTCTCTCTCTGATCTCTCTCTTATATAGCTGAATTTTCTTGATTGCATCATCTTTTGCCATGCATACTGTTTATCATTTTCAAATTATTATTATTGACTTTCCAATGGTTTACATTTTCTGATATTGACTATAGCTGTTTGCCAAAAAAACAACACAACCACAGTCCTTCAATGCAAAGCTGCTCCCATATTCTTAATTTTCTTAAAAACTACAAATAATATTTATTCTAATGTAAATGAACTTTTGTTTTATATTTCCTGACTTTTGAAAATAGATATTTTAACACAATGTCACCTGTCACCTGTCACCTGCATATTTTCTGATTTTTCATAACAATTATTTTATTTCTTTTTATTTTGCCAGCTTTGCATTTTTCCATCAAATAATATTTGTTCAATGTAAATACACTTCTGGGCAAAATTATCAGAGATTGTATAACAAAAAGGTACTGGATTGCATTCGGCATGAAACAGACTGTTGTCTCTGAGTGATGACTTTAATATCCACTTATATATAAATATATAAAAGTGAGAAAGAGATAGTGTGGATATCATAACCAACACTGTATAATGACTGTCAGTTTCATGTGTGGCTGTAATCTTCAGATAAAAAGTGTCTACTCCATTATCAAGTGCTATATATATAAAACAAGAATGGCAAAGCCCGAACCGTTGCCTTGGATATCTCCAAAGCGTTCGACAGGGTCTGGCACACTGGCCTCTAGTGCAAACTGCAGAGCTATGGGATAACTGGACATCTGGTTGACCTCATCCAGTCATTCCTCTCTAACCGCACATTGAAGGTGATATTAAATGGACATGCCTCTCAAAACTACCATATGAATGTGGGCGTCCCTCAAGGTTCTATCCTAGGTCCCACGCTCTTTCTGATCTACATTAATGATCTCCCTGACATCATTAGATCCCAAGTTGGCATGTATGCTGACGACACAACAATCTACTCTCGCATTGATCAAAAACCAGGTGTGGACGAAAAAGCGAACCTCGCTGCCGTACTTGAAAAGGACCTCCAATCTGTCGTGGCCTGGGATAGGAAATGGCTAGTAAATTTCAATGCTTCTAAAATGAAGCTGTTATCAACTAACCACCATCTACCTCCCATTAGCATGGGACAGGCTAGCCTCCCAGAGAGTAAAATACTACGCCTCCTTGGCCTTACACTTTCAGCGGACCTCAAATGGAATGACTATATTGAATCCATTGCCAAATCTGCTGCTATGAAAGTGGGCTCCCTGTGCAGGGCCCGGAAATTTTTCCCACCTGAATCTATTCTGCACATATACAAATCTACCATCCGCCCGTTTATTGAATATTGCTGCCATATCTGGTCGGGTGCCCCTGCTGCTCTCCTTGGGCTTCTTGACAAAATACAAAGGAGGATCTGTAACGTGGTTGATACTGACTTGGCAGACCAGCTGCAACCACTCTCTCACCAGCGTGATGTGGCTTCCCTGTGCCTCTTCTACAAGTACTTTCATGGCTTCTGCTCCGATGAACTTAGAGTACTGGTGCCGCCTAAGCACGAATTTACACGAGATACTAGATTAGCAACTAGGTCCCACCCTTTTACAGTTAAACAGATAAGATGTAACCGTAAATTCTACTCCAACAGCTTCTTTTCTCATGCTTCCCGCCCATGTCTGCTTTCCTGACACCTACAATCTCCAGGTGTTTAAATGTAGGCTCAATAGACACCTTCTGTCACCCTAACTCCCAATTATTCTCAGAACACTCTCATCTACTGAACCCTCATTCTTGGTATCCTTACCCGCCTATCACCCACCCTCTGACATTTCCTATATTTAACCATTCTCAGTATCCCTACCCGCCTATCACCCACCCTCTGACATTTCCTATATTTAATCATCCTTTCTCTACTCTGTGTAGCCCCCTGCGCTGTAGTGGCAGTGACATGCCTTGCTCGGGGTGAAACGGTTATAAAAAAAAAAAATCACTGGGGGATTGAGGGAAGTGTGAGAAAAGAGAAAACTGAATCCTCCCAGTAACTTTTTTTATGGCTAATGATTGTTGGAAGTCGTGTATAACATCTTGTTTATATTTTCTCCTTGAGTTAGATGTATTGATCTTTTAAATCGTTGTAGCTGTTGAATGTCTTCAGGTGACAGGGTTTCTGTTACTTGGTACAGTTTTTGTTTGAAATTCCATAGCACCAATCCACAAGGTCCAAAGAACTATAGTCTTTGCTAAGACCTACAGGTTTCATTTTTTGAAAACCATTTTTAACAATTGATTCAAAAAAGTGGTTATAACGCCGAGAGGGTTTCAAATGAGGACTTTACAGAGTATTTATGATGATGCAACAACTATTGATATCTGTGTGGAGTACTTCTAAAAGAATAAAGGCATCTTTGCCCTAATGAGATTCATTTTTTGATGATGATAAATGGTTTGCCAACAGATCACGTACATTTTATTTAAGTTCATAGGGTGATAAGCATCAGCCTTAAATGGAATTACTGTTGGCTGTATTTCAGCAGCGAAATTCATATTCTAAATGACAAATTGTGACCTGGTGCTTAGAAATCACAAAAACTTTATCAAATAACAAAAACCACGTAACTTGAAGACATTGAACGGCGCCAACAACTGAAATGGATAGCACATGTAACAAGAAAGAAAAAATAATGGGATAATCAAGATGTTAACTTTCCACACTGCCTTAAACCAAATACTGGAAGAAAACTCTTGTCATTTCTAGAAAGTGGACTTGAGAAGACTTATTTCCTGGAAATGTTGTTTTAAGTAAAAGATTTTATAAATTTAAACTGACTGTAATGCTACTGTGGCTGCCACCAAGTTACCTTAAAAAATAGGCCTAAATTCTTGTTGCGACCAGATCCCATTTTGTAAAATCAGCAGGTTCGTTTCTCAGCAAAGCCAGCCCTGTATTGCATTACCAGTGGCTTTGTCACCCCTTAGGATAATATCGCCAGACAAATTAGTACCCTTCCTTGTCCTATACTGCTATAAATGGTTGACCGTTTACTTATACCTCCAGTATAGGAATACACAGTCGTCGTTCTCAGGCCAATTTCCTAAAACAGCCTTTTCATCTCCGGATGTCAAAGAGGATGGTCACATCCTAGTTTTTCTCCCAGCTACTAGACTCTGGCTTTAGTTAATGGCCACTAGCAGTGTGCCAGGAAAGGTCAATTTTTTCTTTGATTTGTTTCTCCTAAAGTTGAGTTTAAGCTAAGTATTTTTTAGCTCCTTATAAATGTATTTTAAAGCCTTGCTATTACTTCTAAGAATATTTTCTACCTTTCTTTGTAAATGTTAAAATCCAAAACTTTCCTGCTGATTTTCCTATTTATAAAAATTCTCATTCATCTTATATTAAGTATAATAACTTCCCTAAAAGTTAGTTCTCTTATACCTTCAAAATGTATGGTTTTGTATTTAATTTATGTTTGTTTTAATTTGTTGTAGTTTTCACAAGGCTGCATTCATATGTGAAATAAATGTTTTTTACATATTATGTGGCTTTTGTCTGTCCTTTTAAACACACTACTTATGCTAGACGGCCATCACAGCTACCTGCCTGGTCAATGAAGGCTTGATGTTTTCTGTATAGAAAGAGCTAATTTTAAGTAAGCCTTACAGTACCTGGGCAAGAATTTACATGGTAGTGTATTAAACAAAGTAGCAGTTTTTGGGAAGAAGTGTAGTAAATCTGTCTTAACATGTGGAATATGGAGTGAAATAGGGCTGATTCAGTTCCATAGCTGTAGCATGACTAGTCTATTGAGGAATATGTTTATCAAAATGAAAACATTCAGTTTAAGACCGAAGAGTGTTGATAAATTTATCTGGCCTATGGCCTTATAATATCGAAACACTGGTTCTCATATGATCACAGAAGTTGAGTCTGGTCAGTGACATAGATAGGTAACTGTTTTAGAATACCAGGTACTGTAAACTTGGAAGCGTGATTGGTATAACGAATAGAGCAGAATTTTGAATTAGAGGGCAAAGTTCCAATTCTAGCTAGATTTGTTCTATTTACTCATGTGCAATATACACTTAGATCCACCTCTTCTTCCCTAACTATGGGTTAATGAGTCAGACATTTATCAATACTTTATTAGCTTACAAAAAACTTACAATCTAGAAGTAGTTTTATTTTTAAATAACCTGCAGTGGATTGATAAGCCATAAAAAATGAATGAATGAATCTGTAATGAGTCCCAATAAAAAATATACCAGTCAGTCAGTAAGTTGTGCCATACAAGATACACATTTTGGGCAATCATGTCTTGAAAGAGATGTGACTAGGCAGAAGATTATCCCGCAGTAGGTTGCCATTGTTTTCTGTGGTAGACTGGTTACCAGCCAAGGTTATAGAACCCAATTTGTCCTAATATTTAACCTATAACTGGAGGGAAGAGATGGATTAATACATTTCCGAAGGATATTTGTGCTTAAGTGAATATGAATTCAATTGGAATTCGAACTCGGCTTCCTGATTTGTTGTTCTGAGTTGATATCCACTGCACCACAATGCACATACTAAAAAATATATATATATATATATATATATATATATATAAAAATATAAAGAAAAATTAAGATAAGGCATTTGCACGTTCCTTTAAAACCCATCACTTTCATTCTCTCTCTCTCTCATTCTCTCTCTCTCATTCTCATTCTCTCATTCTCTCTCTCATTCTCATTCTCTCTCTCATTCTCATTCTCTCTCTCTCTCTCTCTCTCTCTCTCTCTCTCTAAACTCTTCTTCTATACTTCTCTCTAAATTAACAAGAAGGCAAATCTCAAATAAGAAGGAAAGACTGAATCTTGTTTAAAATGCTAGAAATTTACAAGACTAGATTTTGCTAATTTGTGATCAAAAACTAACAAAAATCAGGGAGACACATGTATAACTTCTGCTATATAAAGTAAGAAATGCCAAAAAATGAAATAATTTTACCTAATTCAAAAAATTAACACAAAGAGACTTTTTTTTTATGTTAGCCACCACTTGGATTTATGCCAAAATCTTGAAGCCTGGTCAAAAAGGATATAAGCTGACAGCTCTGAGCTAGGCAGATGATGGCAAGAGATGGAACAAAATATGTTACACCAAGAGAATTCAGCTATGCATCTTTGTTGCTATTTGTATAACATTTTGGCTGTTTACGCTTCGGCCTTCTTCAGGTGCTAGGAATTTTGAACCGCACCCTTTATTAGAATCACTGGGGTATATGAACTCCATTCCTTGTATAGTAGTGCCTCTTTTGGGAGTCATAAGTTATCTCCCTCTAACCTTGTAAGTTACTTGTTCATCATTGCTGTAGCCTGGTATTGAACTGACAATTCTTTGGGTCAAGTCACAAGAACTAACCAATGTCTATATCCACTAGGCCATGTGACCTTAAGGACAAGAACAACTTATAAACCTAATGTCCAGTAACCCTTTTTAATATACTCCATTGATTGTAATAAAGGGTTTGGTTCAAAATTCCTAGCACCTGAAGAAGGCCAGAGTATACAATGGCCAAAATGTCATACAAATGGCAACAAAGATGAGGACAATAGTTTGAATAACGTAACTAGTGTAAATACTACTTCATCTCAGATATACAGGCAAATGATATTTCTAGGTTCAACAAACATCAATTTCTCGGAAAAAATTAGCAGTTCCATTCAAAGGTCTGTGAAAATTAATGAAAACCTGAAGCTACAGTGCCCAGAATGATGCAATGAAAAATGGCCAAGGTTAAGATGGTAGCCTAAAACAATTATTGCATGATAATTTACAGATGAATCACACTAGAATGATTCTTGGAGAAACAATTCCTTTGTTTAAGTATGAAACCACACTTTTCTTGTTTTGACTTTTAATCATCTGGAATATTGATTCTCTGATGACAGTATTTAAAGCAACGACATTGTTCATAAAATAGTGAAAATGCTATTGGATTGGAATCTGCTGATGGTGAGAGTGATTGATTTGGGGAATGTTATTGATTGGCTTCATTTTGCTTTGATTGAAAATAGAATATATCAAGGAAAGAAAATGGAGATGGAGAAAAAAGTTAATTAAACAAGATAAGGTGAGCAGTAATATTGTCTGAAAAAAAAAACTGATAATGATCACTTTTATTTTTCAATCTGAAAATTAAAAAAAAGCAAACTTAATCCCCTAAAAAATTTGAATTAAAAAAATTGAAAATCAAATAAAAAAATAACAGCCTTAAGAAAAAAATCTAGGGATAATTAGTTTTAATTAAAATTGACTCTGAAAAATATAAGGCAAAAGCTTGTATGAAAAAAATATTATTCAAAAGATTTTAAATGGATTGAAAATGTGAAGATTGTTAAAAAAAGTTGTTTTCTTATAAATAGGGATTATAAAAAAATTTAATATTAACTTGCATTTAACGTTGGTAATTTGTGTGAGAATGAGCATTCTCATTTTAGTTTTTAATTAAATTTAAGCTAAGGTGCTTGTTCATTTTACTCAGGTGTCTTAAACTCATGGCAGATGCACGTGCACTGACTAGTAACTACGGTTAGCAAACTCCTTTTGATTACAAAGAGAAATCAGTGAACAACCAATAAATGTTTTAAATCATCTGCAATAAAATAAAACAAAGAATGGCATTCAGGATCCTAGATAAAAGCCCAGAACATAATATATGAGACAAATCAGGAAATAATTTAGTAATGTAATATTTTTAAAAAGAAATTAGCCACCCTAGGGCAATGGTATCTCCCCATGAAACTGCACACATCTATCCCACTGAGCCTTCTGCATTTCAAAACAAACTGCAAGCTCTTTTTGAGATCACCCTCATCTTAATCTTGAATCTCACTAATATTCAAAAATCTCTACCCTTTTAAAATTGATTTCGTGAAGTTATATATATGTGTGGGTATATATACACTACCTGCCATAATTATTAGGCAACCCCAGTGTTTTAAAATACGAAGTATTTCATACTTTTTTAGTATTTATTGCCAAGTGAATAACTGTAAATGAAAATAGAATGGTTCTTTTGTTAATATTGCACAATAACATGTGCATCAAATGAATTTATAAATATTCAATAATTACCTATATTGCAGTTTCATCAATGAAAGAATGAAAGAATTTAGTGTTATTTGGAGGAGTTCATCTTTGCTTCCTTGCCTTGAAAAATTTTGCAAAGTAATAATAACAAAAGAACCATTCTATTTTCATTTGGTAATAAATACTAAAAATAATATGAAATACACCATTTCTTTAAAATAAAACTTGGGTGGCCTAATAATTATGGTCGGTAGTGTGTGTGTGGGTATATATATATATATATATATAATGAGGCAGAATGAAAACAAGATAGAAGACAGACTGAAATTTTATAAACAATTCATTAACATAGTAATAAAATAATAAATGTTTGACTGTGGAATAGGCACACTTTTTGCTAACTACAGAGTTCAAGTGTCTGTTTCTGAAACAAGAAATGTACTGCTTATGTAACTGGCTGTTGTGGAACACATTTAAAGAAAAGAAAAGGAAAAGACTTTATTTCTGAGAGCACGAACTTGCACTTAGAATTGGATAAAAAGAAACTTCTTTTATGTGCTGTGTTCCTTCCTCCATCCCTTGTAGCTCTTAATACATTTTGTCTTAATATTTCTCCCAAACATTTCTCTGACATCCATTTGCTTAATCCCATCAAGTATGTCATGCATTGTTTTCCCCTTTTCTCTATCCCTCTATCTGCCCTGTAAATATCAGATTTTCTAAGCCATCCTTTCTCATTACATGTTCAAAAAAATATCAACTGTGTCTTCCTGGTGTTAACTATAAATTTTCTTTTTATTTCCTTTCTCCCCAAAACTTAGTCTTTGCTCATATGTTCGGTCCATGCTATCTTTGGCATTCTTCTGTAGAACTACATTTCTGTTCTTTCCTTCATCTTTGAGGAGATTGTCCTGCATTTGCTGCCATATAGAAGGACGTATATCATCTAACAGTCCAGTACTCTTTTCTTTTTTTCCAGTGAAATTTTCCCATCTCTCAATACTCTACTCAATTTTGGGAATGCATTCTTGGCCATTTAAAATATGCCTTTGGATCTCTTTCTGTTTTCTGTTAAAACATTTTGCAGGTATTTAAGCAATAAGAAAACGAGAGAGATCTGAAAAATGAGAGAGATCTGAAGTTCTTTGGACATCTGAGGAAGAAGAACTTGGAAAGTTTAACTCTCAAAGGTCATATTGAAGACAAGTGAAATGGGAGAAAGCAGAGAGCCATCTATGGATGAGCTTCAGTGAATGGATGGCAGGATGGGGACAGATGATTAGCAAAGGGAGAAAAAATGCTATTGGTCACGAGGATAGAAAATAGGAGAGTCATCATCAGCCATAGAAGCAGCAGCAAGCGCTAACCAAATGTTGCTGCAGTGAGATTCTTCTCTATCAGCTTTGAGAAAAGCAAGAAGTGTCTGAGCAAAATTAGGGAGCTGACAAATATGAGTGATGTGAAGCAGTGACAAAAATCCATGTATGAAGCTTTTTTAAACAACAGGCAAAAGGCCTCCGCAGTGACAAGTGAGCAGCCCCATATAACAGTCATATCACGTTGAATATACAGGTCCTCTCCGATTACCAAAGTTAAGCAACACTGAGCCTGGTCAGTACTTAGATGAGTGACTGCTTGGGATTACCAGATATTGTAAGCATTTCTTGACGGATGTGCATTGTGTGGCAGCGAATATCAGCTCGTAAAAAGAAATCAGGGAGCTGAGTTCAAATTCCAGTTTCTGGATTCACTTACGCACTAATACTCTTGGGAAAGTTATTAATCCATCCCTTCCCTCCAGTTATAGGTTAAATAACAGGACAGATTAGGTTCTATAGCCTTGGCTGGCAACCAGTCTACCACAGCAGGTATTGGCAACCTGTTGCAGGATAATTGAAAAATACCTGATGTCTGTACAGGGTAGGACTTGGGACCCTGCCCTTAAAATATCCTGATGAAACTTTTTCTATTTCTTGGGAGAAAGCCAGCTCAACTCAACCTGGGTGAATGCCGAAAAAGGTACAAGTACAGGAGCAGCCCCATAAGTAAGTGTCTGTTCCAGCTGATATCATAAGATCATCTCAAATAATTTACTAAGTTAAAACAAGGCTGTATAAATTGTTCACTTCATATTTAAAAGACTAATATTAATCGAATAACAATACAGACAAAATTTGCTTTTACATTTTTAATTGCAAAAACTGTACATCAAGAATACTTAGTGCAGTAGAAACTGATACATTTAAATATTTCATTTAATGAACTCTTAAACTGTGAGTAGTTCAGTGATAGACAAGCTCTTTCTAATAAGAACCTGTTAACATCAAAAAACCGTTGGTATTACTGCTTAGTATACAACCTAGATGATGAAAACTTCAACAATAAATATAGTTTTAGAAAATGTCTTTTGCTAAGGCCAAGACTGTAGAGTAATTGGCTGAAATGTCCAACAGACAAAATTCTGACTAAGATTTCAATAAAAAATAACTAGAGAAATAAAAAGATAACAGATCAAACAATATATGCAAGGAAAAGAAACAGTAATTAGACAAAGAAACAGTAATAAAGCAAAGAAACAGTAATAAAGCAAAGAAACAATAATAAGGCAAGGAAACAGTAATAAGGTAAAGAAGCAGTAATAAGACAAAGAAACAGTAATAAAGCAAAGAAGCAGTAATAAAGCAAAGAAACAGTAATAAAGCAAAGAAACAGTAATAAGGCAAGGAAACTGTAATAAGGTAAAGAAACAATAATAAAGAAAAAAAACAGTAATAAGGTAAAGAAACAATAATAAGGCAAGGAAAATGTAATAAGATAAAGAAACAATAAGATAAAAGATTCACAAACTAAGAATGGTTTTAACACACACAAGGTGTTACAGACAAGTGATCAAAACATTCTGACTTCAAGACAAGAATGAACAGACTTAAAAGTGGTTGTGTTTATAGTTGATATTATTGAGTCTTGGTGTTTGCTTATTTTATCATTAATGCTTCCATTATCTCTAGCTTTTTGTGTATGGATGAGGCTATTATGTTTGTATTATCAATAAGTTTGTTACAGGTTAGGGTTTGGTATGTCTCTATGTGTATTTAAATGATACCTAATTGAGATATAGTCAGAGAGATTAAATGTGAGTCTTCTTGCTAGGCATCTTGTAGTAGATCCAATATGACATTGTATAATGGTTAGCAAGCTTGCCTCCCTAGAATCATTACAACTGAGTAGTGAATTCAATCCTTAGTTGGTGCTCCATACTTTTGGCCTTGTGCCACATCTAAGCTGTGTGAAAAAATTACTATCCAATATGATTATTTATGAATTCGATCAGGAACAATGTGCTGACCATGTTTGGAAAATAAAACATTCCTCTAACTCTAGATACTTACATAAAAATTCCATACATTTAGTTAAAAGGAAAAAATAAAATAAAGGCTGAAAGTGACTGAACATAAAAAAACATTTGAACAATTTCTACAAAATTTCCATCTAGAAAACAAGAAAATCATAAGAACACAAGAAAAATTAAATGATATATCTTCATTGCAGTACCTTGTCAGTTGTTTTTAATGAAACTTGTATAAAAGAGAGATTGCTCCCAAAATACACCACTATATAGGAATTTTCTAAGCACAGCTTAGATGTGGCATAAGGCTGAAAGTATTGAGGTGACCATATATATATATATACAGCTTTTGAGATTTTAAAAAGAAAACACTTGACTGGTGTTCAGAGCGAGGGAAAATTTACTTGACCAACTCCATTTTCTTAATAGTCACCTTACATAAACATAGCTTGAATCGCAGATGGAAAACAAAAAAATGAAATTTCAATTAAAAGTTTGAATGTGTTAGAAAGGATTTAAAAATTTTTGAAAATAATAACAACAAAATTTGATCTTTCCTCTTAATAATAGCATAAACATTTTGATGATAAAACAGCATATCATGATGTTAAAAATGCTCACTTCTTTAACATCATGATATGCTGTTTTTTTTTGGCAATTGAGTGGAGGTACCTAAATTTGTAGTTTCTTTCTTCTGTTTGACTAGAACCTCAATCTTATAGATGATAAAAAAATAACAAATCTGAATTTCTGAACGATTTTCTATCAAAAAATTACTTATTTGTATAATTTGTTTTTCAGTGTGTGGTTGAAAGAAATATGCGTAATTTTTTTATTCTTTCAAATGTTCATTTTTACTTTTCGTAAGTGGGGAGGAAATATAGGATAATATTTTTCCAAATTTTTCTAAAAATCTGTGTGTATCTTTAATCTGGGTGACAGAGACATTTTCACTCCACTCTGGAAGCGTTAATTAAAAAAAGGTTTACACTGACTGGGACAATAAAGGCCAAGAGTTCTATAATATCATTGTAGGTCATTCTAAGTAACTAGTGAATCTTCAGTGGCATACTTTTGTGTTGTAAAAGGAATCAGATTTCCTTTTATTTTTAATTGACCACAGCTGAGTAAAGCAATAAACTTTAATTGCTAAATTAAGTTTTTAATTGACTGAGTCAATCGGGTGAGTGAAATCTCAAAGGTTGTATATATATGTGTGTGTATATATATATATATATATATATATATATATATATATACCAAAAAACAATTTTTGGGAAAAGATGTAGGACAAAGTGTAAACAGTTTTTGTGTGATGTGTTTTGCTAATTAGGACTTTCTTAGATGAAGTTTATGTTTGCAAATGAATGAGTGACAATGAGAATTTTAAGTGTAAAGATAATTCTTTTCTTATATGAGTTTCTGGTATAAAATGTAATCAATTTTATTTAGATTATTTTCTTTTTTATTTGTGTTTCCATGACTTTCATTATTAAATATCCCACATTGTGATAATAGACGATCTGCAAAAAAAGGTGAAACATTGAAAGAACCTGGAGACAAATTTAATGTGGATGATCTCATGATAAAAGGATTTCTAAATATTTTTATCTTAGTGAATTGTTTGACAAAAGACAAAAGGAAGCCACTTCATATTGAAGAGAAATTGACTGAAGTCAAGATGCCAGGATTGTTTACATTACAGACCCTTATACGAGGGTCATTCAATAAATAAGGTGAATTTTTCAGTATAAGAACTTCTAATACAGACAAGGATGTGTGTTGTGGTACAGTGGATATCGGCTCGGTACGAGAAGCCGGGGAGCCAAGTTTGAATTTCAGTTGAATCCATTGTATTCACTTACGCGCAAATACCCTTGGGAAAGGTATTAATCCGTCTCTTCCTTCCAATTATGGGTTAAATAGCAGGACAGATTGGGTTCTATAGCCTTTTTCGGCAACCAGTCTACTGCAGAAAGCAATGGCAACCTACTGCGGGATAATCTTCTGTCTGGTCAGTCATGTCTCTTTCGAGACATGATTGCCCAAGCGTGTATCACGTATGGCACTTAACTGACTGAATACAGACAAAAGCTTACTTTTTTAAAATGTTTTTCCTTTACTTCTTTTTCAAAGAGATTTCATTTTTTTTGCAGATTGAAAAAAGCTTTGAGAGTTTTGTAGATTAACAAAGATGGCTGACCAAGAAGCATGCTCCAGGATTGAACAGAGGTTAGTTAGCAAGTTGTTGGTTGCTGGAGGGTGCAAACCAGTTCAAAGTTCATAGGAGAATGTCAGCTGTGTATGGTGCCACATGTTTCAGCCCAAAAAATGTCTACAAGTGGGCTAAATTGTTTAAAGAAGGACAGAGCAGTGTTGAGGATGAAGACAGGCCTGAGAGGCCTACAGAAGTGGGTCTCCTGAGATGGTCGACTCAATCAATCATCATTTCATTCCTTGAGAAAGGAAGCACTGTGAACATTGCCAACTACTGTGAACTGCTGAGACAGGTTAAGAAAGACATAAAAAACAAACACAGGGGTCATCAGTCACATGGAGTCATTTTGCATCACACAGCAGACCAAACAGTGCAGACCATCAATGAGCTAGGCTGGGAACTGCTCCCTCATCCCCCTTACAGACCAGACCTTGCTCCTTCAGACTTTTGTTTGGTTCTTTTGAAAGCATTCACGAGAGGCACAAAGTTTGAAAGTGACTATGAAGTCAAAAGTGCTGTGAGCAATTGGCTGAGATATCAGTCAAAAGATTTTTGCACTGAGGTAATACAGAAGCTTGTGCAAACATGGGAAAAGTGTGTGACACTGCTGGGGGACTACGTTGAAAAATAAAAGAAAGTAAGCTTCTATCTATAAGTCCTTATACTGAAAAGTTCACCTTATTTATCGAATGACCCTCGTATATAATATATATAATTAATTGTTAGCAATGAAAAGATCATACAAAGTAAAACTTGCTAAAAACTACAATGAATAGCCGACGTCATATCTCAATGTTGCATAAAATATCATATATATTCTGCAAGAAAGAATGCAATAACTATTTTTTATTCACTTTCATGTTAGATAGCATTTCTCAAGACTGCTATTTGTAACACGGTAAAAATAATATTGTTTAGCAGAATGTTTTGGCACATATTGTAACACTGCCAACATCTACATCTCACAGTCATTAACTTTGACTGAAAAATTTTAAATTAACTTCTAAATTACAAGATGAGCTTTCCAAAACTAATTTTTTTAACAGATTTCACACACACAAAAGGTTTGTTTTTTGCAATGAAAACATTAAATGATATAGCAAATCTAAATAAAAAAAGACTAACTAAATCTCAAATACTTCAATTAAATAAGATAAATTTATTCTAATTGTAAAAAATCTAAATTAATTACAGCAGCAATCTGTCACAAGCCTAAGCAGAAACAATAATCAATGATATTTAAAATAAGCCCCAGTTTCAGGTGTGAATTGCACCATGACTTGGCTTTTATTATATAACACCATGCACAGAAGCCAATATAATAAAATCTTTGGCATTACTTCAATATTGATTTGATATGTATATATGTACTGTATTTTTAAAGCATATACAAGCTACACATTCCAGTAACGAATATTTAGAAATAATATTTGTGTGTTTACAGGAAATAATTTGATATTCTTATAATATGTAGCGGCAGTCAAACAGGAAGTAATTTGGACAAAACATGTAATTAGAACAGCAGGGAAAATGTTTTTAATAATACTGCTACAATAATTTACAAGTGAAAATAAAAAAAGCTTGACTCCTCATATAAGACCTGATGGACATTATCTGGGTTCTTAAAATGGAAATATGCATTATCAAATATGGTATATTCTAATCTAAGCTTATTTATAAAGTGAACTTTGTCTGTTTGTGTGTGTGTGTATGTATGTGTCCATTACCTATAGACTCCAAAATGGCTGAATACAATTTTTTTGAAAATTTACACAGTTGTACTATAAGCATCTGCAAGTGTTCTTAGCTAGGTTTTGTGTCAAGGTACCCCCAATAAGTATTGAAAATCGATAATCAAAAAAATTGAGTTATAGATGGAGTGATCTGATTTTAATCAAATTTGATACACTCATAGACAAAGACATAAAAAACAATATTCAGAAGTTTCAAGGTTGCAGTTCTTACAATAGTGCAGAAAATTGATAATACGCACATTTCAGCCCTTTTATTTTAGTTTTTGCTTCAGGTTTGGCTCTAGGTAGGTATAATTGTAGTTCTTAGTCTCAGCCATGATACCATTTACTCAGAAGACATATTTAGCCTTCAAAATTCAGTTTACAACAAAAAAACTTATTTGATATCGATACCAGGAAATCAAAATTTGACTTACATCCATTCATTTTTTTTTTCAGTCTACGGTTTCACTTTAACTGGAAACAACTATTGCTTTTTAGTCTTTGATGCCAACGTCCAAAGAGTCTGAGCTCCAGGACCATGGATTAGTTTTAAAGCTTTCATTACACCCGAGCAACGCCGGGCTATACTGCTAGTATTTTTTAAAGAAACTTTCCTCTTTCTGTTTGGAATTTGAATTTCACATCATTTATTAACAGTTTAGTGGATTAAGACATTTACTCATGAATTTTGTTTGTTGCAAGTGTCTATATTGGCCTTCAAACTGATATTGTATGACAAAAGACAATTACAAACAAAAGAAAAACATTTTTTCCTATTTGTTTTTAATATTTTTACCCCAAGCAAAACAGTACTGCCACTGGTGTGCAGAAGACTACATAAGAGGGGAGCAAAGAGAAAGAGAGACAAGTTAAAGGAGGTGTTAGAGAATAGATAAGAGAAGTATAGAAAAACTGTTGTGAAGAGAGTTATGTGAGAGTAGAGTGAAAAGGAGCAAGAACAAAATACTGGGGTGTCTGGAAAAGGAAAGGAGTTAAGGTGATAAGAGATGGCAGTTGACATTGAATTTAAACTCTTAGAGATTGTAGCTATCAGGGAACCAAGTACATAGAAGGGAGTTCCACAAGTGGAAAGTGTGAGAAAAGAAGCTGTTAAAGTTAGTGTGGATGCATTTGGTTGTTTTGACTGTAAAAGGGTGGTACCTTGTTGCCAGTCTAGTAGCTCAAAATTATTTTAATTTATTTATTTTTTTAATTATTTCACTCCAAGCCAGGTGTGAATATAACATACCCAAATGGAATTGAATGACAACTTTCAGATTTCAATTTCTATGGTGTTATTCCTTACACTACCCTTATGACACCTGGTATTCAAAAGTGGTCACATCTAGGTACTGACCAGACTTGATGTTGCTTAACTTTAGTGATTGCACAAGAACTGGTATTTCAGCATGATGTGGCCATAAGACTAGGTTCCCGATTGGGTTGATCAGGGAGTAGTATTTAAGTGTGAATAGAGAAACTAATGACCACTTGCAAATGGATGGAATGTGTCTCCATCTGCCCAGATTAGGGACAATATGTGGGTAATTATAGCCAGACAACATTAATTTAAATGTGCTACTAGATTGGCATCTAGGTCCCGCCCTTTTACTATTTAAACAGTTAAATGTAACCACCACTGGTATTCCAACAGTTTCTTTTCTCACACTTCCTGCTTGTAGACCTCCATTCCATTTACTTGCTTCCCTGACAATTGCAATCTTTAGAAATGTCAATTGCAACTGTCATGAATCCCATTCTATTATTCTTTTTTCAATACCCTCTGTATCTAGTCTTTTTTTCTTACTATATACTCCTTACACCTGTAAAAATGAAGTGAAAGAGAAACATTAAAATAATTTAAGTTCTGCTCCTCTTTATGAAAGCTCATTTCACTTGTGTGTGTGTATATATATATATATATATATATATTCATCTTTGCTTCCCTGCCTTGTAAAATTTGCAAAGTAATAAGAAAAAAAAAATGAACCATTCTATTTTCATTTAGAATTATCCACTTGGCAATAAATACTAAAAATAGTATTAAATATATCATTTCTTTAAAATAAACTGGGGTGGCCTCATAATTATGGCCGGTAGTGTATGTGTACAGGGTGCAACGGATAAATTGTCATCTAAATTATGTTGAAATGAAAATAAAACTGACATCTCATTTTGACAGATATATTTACCAAAATTAAACAAAAATATCTTCAAATACTAAAGAGTAAATTTATTCAATAAAATTGCCATTGGCTTCAACCACAGCCTTCAGATGACTTCAGAATCTCTTGCATCTCTTCTGGATGTTCTCCTTGTTTAAGTTGTTAAACACTGCCATTTCTTACCTTCAGTTCATTTTTGGTATGACAAGGAATTTTGTTAATCTCTCACTCAACTGCACCCTACACATAATAATCAAGGGGGCTGCAACCTAGGTGGCCAGATGTAAGGGATGATTTGGTTGCAGAAATTGCCTGACAGCTATGAGTGGGTTCTCTTCCTTGTGTAGCACGGTTCAGAGTCTTGTTGTCAGACATAGGGTCTTTCAGTCAACTTGACCCAGGGCAGTACAACCTCCTCAAGATATTTGATGTGGGCCTCTATGTTGAGTCTTACACTCTGTGGAAAGATGAATAAAGGTATAACATTGCCATCATTAGTGATCACTTCAAATACCTTTGCAACCATCATTGGACTCATCCAACTCTTTCCAAATCCTCTGCACTGTTCAAAGATTGACACCCAAATGCTCTGAAATTTTCATATTGAAGCTTCTGGTGTGAATACCAAATAATACAGCATGTTTCCAAATTTCTGGTGGAGTGAATTGCTCTTTTTCTCATAGATGGTGTCAAAATGACTCTACTATACTGTGCAGTCAACAAAACCAGAAACAAAAAACACACTTCTGAGAAATTGAATATATAAAATGATGACAATTTACTAATCACACTTGTTTGTGTGTGTGTGTGTGTGTGTGTGGGTGTGGGTGTGGGTGTGGGTGGGTGTGTGTATATATATATATATTTTTTCATTTGTAAACAAGTTACTTTGTAACCCAGGTTTCTACCTTTCAGTGTCTTCAGGCAATTTACAATAACTGATTTTACCATTTCTTAAGAACACTCACATAACAGGGATCTTTTATGAATGCACAATTTTCAAAATTAGGACAAGTTACTTAAAGATCTTAGAACACTTTCATCCATGATTGCCTGATTCTAATAAGTATTTGTTGGCATGGTATGGATCATACAATCATGGATAGAAGTGTTCTAAGAACATTAAGTAACTTCTAATTTTGAAAACTGTGCATTCATAAAAAATCCTTGTTACATGAGTATTTAAAAAAAATGGTAAAATCAGTTATTGGAAATCACCTGAACACACTGAAAGATAGGAACCTGTATCATGAAAAAACTATTAGTATTTGGTTGTGAACCAGTGACATTTCTAGTTAAGCGATACTAATATAAACATTTATACGCTGATGTAGCATGTGTAGTAAAAAGAAGGACAAGTTACATGGCAATAACAAATAAGCCTTTAATATAACAAAAACAAGTATAATACATTCAGACTATTTAAGTATGTCCCAAAAAAAATGAATGTTCATGTTGTCAAAATGGACAAGAATGTTTTAGCAAGAATAGCAAAGAAATTATATACCGTTACATCCACAGTGATCCTCGTGGTTATATGCACTAAAGCAAGGAAAAGAACTGAACCTAGACCAAGGAGAGTTCCTCAAAAGGGAATACAACTGTTGTTCTCCTTAAGGGAAGACAACTATTGTCTCCCTACACTCGTTTACAAATGAAAACTATTCAAAAGTTTGACAATATAATTATATTGAACACTTTATAATACAATTGTGTACTGATTTAATCTAATTATCACCAAAATCTATAAGGTTAAATAATATATACATTGGTAGGTCCGTTGGCTCTAGGTTAGCTTCATATTTATTTGCTCTGCTATTGTATTGAGTGCTTTATGCATTAGGTTCCTCGTCTTGGGGTTTTTTTTCTTTCGACTAGTACTTTGACTAATGTTCAAGTGCTTAGTTCGTTTCTTTTTTTGTTTCTGTTTTTTTCCCCTCTGCGTTTATACTCGGTGGGTTTTTCGAGACATGTTCAAAGATAAATTTACAGTTATATATATATATATATGGTTAAATATACCAGACAATGAATGTCTATTAAGTTTAATCATGAGCCATTCTAAACATCATATTTTGGCTTTAATTTCAGATCAAAATAAAGACAAAAACTGTCCAAAATTTGGATATTTTTTATTATGCGGGTTTTTAAGCTTTTGGCTCACATGAGCCATCTTCAGAGAAATTAAATCCAAAATATGATGTTTAGAACAGCTCATGATTAAACTTAAAAGACATTCATTGTCTGTTAGATTTAACTGAATATATGTTTAGAAAATTACCTGCTGCATTGATACACTATATATATATATATATACAGAGAGAGAGAGAGAGAGAGAGAGAGAAAGAGAGAGAGAGAGACTATTTATTCTTTCTCCTGTTTATGCACCAAATTCCTCAATCATTTCACTCCCCCTCCTGTCATCATTTCACTCTCCCTATCTCAATCATTTCCTTCCTCCTGCGCTAATCATTTCACTTCCCATCCCCCATCTAAATCCACTGAACACATAAACAAAGAAGTTAAAGAGAAAGAAAGCAAAATTAAACTGTTTCTTTTTACAGCTATTGATAATTAACTAGCTTACTTTTAACCTAATTACCCCCTCTCATAGTCACTTAGGCAGTTGTCAGTCTTTCTCTTATCTCTCTCTCTCTCTCTCTCTGGCATTGCAGTATTTGCCTTATAATCTTTTTACCTGTCACAGCAAGCCTCATCATCATCCAGAAAAACTGACAATCCTAAAAATATCTGAAAGTTTATGAGCCATTCCATTGACTGAGATAATATTCTGGGAATGAATATCTGTCTCTTTTCCTCTAACCCAACTGAGATATAAAATTACAATTTTTTCTTTCTTTTTAAAATCATTTCACCCCAAGCAAGGTGAAACTCCCACTGATATGCAGGGGTTACATTGAGCAGAACCAGTATATTGAAGAAAGGGTTGATCAAGATTCAAGAAGACATTTGAAATTAACATTATATAGTTTCTGAAGATTGCGACTATCAGGGATGCAAGTAAACAGAAGGGAAGTGCAAGAAAACCTGTTCAAGTAGAAGCGGTGGGACCTAGATGCCAATCTAGTAGCACACTTAAATTCATGTAGTCAGGGCAGAACAGAAAAAAGTTGGCATTAAGAAGCTTGACACACATCCTTTATCTAATCTCAGTAAATGAAGACACTTTCCATCCCTTCGTAAGTGATCAATGACATCTACATTTACTCTCCTGTACAATCACAAAGTTAAGCAACATCAAGCCTTGTAAGTACCTAAATGAATGACAAGTTTTGAATACCAAATTCTGTATGGGTAGTGTAAAGAATAACAGCCTAGAATTGGAAAACTTAAAGCTGTGTTCCAATTCCATATAAAAAAAAATATACCTTTTCCCCCCAGTTATGGGTTAATTAGTTCTATTGCTACATCATTATTTCCAAATAATTCTTACAATCTGAAAATATTTTCTGGCTTTAAATAGCATTCAAATGTTTGATAATCTATAGAAAACAAATCAATCAATAAAAAACAAACAATTCTTCCTCACAATGACCACGTTGACATCCTTTTTCTCTCCCTCTTCAGATTATCCTTTCTCTTTTTCCTAGTGATCACCAGTACTGTACATAGATGTCTCCATTCATACTTAAATACTCTTCTCTGTGGGACCTAGTTCTACACCTGCAATGACAGAGATTATACACCCATTTCAGCAAATAAACATTTTTTTAACAGTTAAATATAATATATATATGTAATATTTTTCTAGTGCATTCCAAGTTACTTAGACAGTGGTTACTACTGATATGCTAACGACCATTACCGAGTACATATACCAGGCACTCGACAAGAATGGTGAAGCCTGAACTGTTGCCTTGGATATCTCCAAAGCATTCGACAGGATCTGGCATGCTGGCCTCTTGTGCAAACTGCAGAGCTATGGGATAACTGGACATCTGGTTGACCTCATCCAGTCTTTCCTCTCTAACCACACATTGAAGGTGGTATTAAATGGGCATGCCTCCCAAAACTACCATACGAATGCGGGCGTCCCTCAAGGTTCTATCCTAGGTCCCACACTCTTTCTGATCTACATTAATGATCTCCCTGACACCATTAGATCCCAAGTTGGCATGTATGCCGACGACACAACAATCTACTCTCGCATCGATCAGAAACCAGGTCTGGACGACAAAGTGAACCTCGCTGCCGTACTTGAAAGGGACCTCCAATCCGTAGTGGCCTGGGGTAGGAAATGGCTGGTAAATTTCAATGCCTCTAAAATGAAGCTGTTATCAACTAACCACCATAGACAATTGCATCTACCTCCCATTAGCATGGGACAGGCTAGCCTCCCAGAGAGTAAAATACTACGCCTCCTTGGCCTTACACTCTCGGCGGACCTCAAATGGAATGACTATATTGAACCCATTGCCAAATCTGCTGCTATGAATGTCAGTTCCCTGTGCAGGGCCCGGAAATTTTTCCCACCTGAATCTATTCTGCACATATACAAATCTACCATCCGCCCGTTTATTGAATATTGCTGCCATATCTGGTCGGGTGCCCCTGCTGCTCTCCTTGGGCTTCTTGACAAAATACAAAGAAGGATCTGTAATGTGGTTGATACTGACTTGGCAGACCGGCTGCAGCCACTCTCTCACCGGCGTGATGTGGCTTCCCTGTGCCTCTTCTACAAGTACTTTCATGGCTTCTGCTCCGATGAGCTTAGATCACTGGTGCCGCCTAAGCACGAATTTACACGAGATACTAGATTAGCAACTAGGTCCCACCCTTTTACAGTTAAACAAATAAGATGTAACCGTAAATTCTACTCCAACAGCTTCTTTTCTCGCGCATCCCGCCTGTGGAACTCCCTTCCACATGTCTGCTTTCCTGACAGTTACAATCTCCAGGTGTTTAAATGTAGGGTCAATAGACACCTCCTATCACACTAACTCCCAACTATTCTCACAACACTCTCATCTACCAACCCTCATTCTCGGTATCCTTACCCGCCTATCACCCACCCTCTGACATTTCCTATATTTAATCAGCCTTTCTCCACTCTACGTAGCCCCCTGCGCAGTAGTGGCAGTGACATGACTTGCTCGGGGTGAAACGTTTATCAAAAAAAATTACTACTAAAGTTTGCATTGTATCTTTTTTAAAGATGTTACTGCATTGCCACTAACAGCGATGATCATCTACCAAGCAAATCAACAATGTAAAGCAAATCAAATGCCTGTTATTATATGCACCAACAATGATTTACTATCTCCCTATATTCCAAAGATTTTTTTTGATCATGGCTTTTTGTCCTTATATTTATAATGCCCAATGCTTCAAATGGTCACCCATCTGACTAAACTCAATGCTGCTGAACCTCAGGGATCAAACAGCTGATTTCTGCTTGATTTGACCATAACATAGTGATATGGTGTACCAATATACCATTTTAGTCTATGAGATATGTCTCCTTTCAGCTATGGCCATAATTGTTAGTGGGTGTCTCTTTAAAAAATCACATTGTTGAAAAGCATCTGACATTCCACCCATCAAGATTGTTTGTTTGTTTAATGGCATATCAACTCTTTATGGGTCATTTAATGCCAAAATATAATTTTCTTGGGAGCTTGGGTAATTTTTTTCTTTTACAAAAATCTGTTGCTAATAATTTGTTTTTACAATAAAAATGCATTTTATACTTTCAATTTCTTGGCCCCAGTTTAGGTTTATAATATTTGCCCATAGCTGAGACCCTAACAAGTTCTACCACCCAGGGTTAGGATGGGCCTGGAAACAACAGTAAAAATTATTTTTAGTAGGAAGATGATATAAATTTCTGCCAAAAGTATCACTGGTTGCTTGGTCAATGAATATTAAATGTTTCTTTCTAAGGAAACAGCTGATATTGTCATGAGAGATGAAAAAAATACTAACATTTGATCCTAGACTGATGGCTATGAGTTGAAGAAAAGTTTAATTCAAGTAGTACGGATGTGCATTGTGGTGCAGTGGATATCAACTCGGAACCACATTTCGGGGAGCCAAGTTCGAATTCTAGTTGAATTCTTTGCATACATTTACACACAAATAACCTTGGGAAAGGTATTAACCCATCTCTTCCTTCTAGTTATGGGTTAAATAATAGGACAGATTGGGTTCTATAGCCTTTGTTGGCAACCAGTCTACTGCAGAAAGCAATGGCAACCTACTGCAGGATAACCTTCTGCCCAGTCAGTCATATCTCTTTTGAGACATGATCGCCCAATGTGTGCATCACGTATGGCACCTAACTGAATGACTAGCTGCCCAGTCAATGAATGCTGAATGTTACCTTGTAAGAAAATGGCTAATAAACATTAAGTTTATAATAACTCATGGACAAATGCCATCCTTATGTACAAATACTGGTTATAAAATCGTATCATTTTCCTATGATCCAGTTTTACAGAATAGGACACTGTGGTTAACTCTCTTGCCTGTGTGCTCTGCTACATGCTGCCAGATGTAGTTTATTGTCATACCTAGGACGGCACCCATCAAGAGTCTCTTTCAAAGATTCTGAAAGAAAAGTGATATTAGTCCGTCATCCACCAGTGACTTCTAAATAATATTCCCTCATCACTCTTCCTATGGCTGCTCTTCTGAGTCCACATTTGTTTAACCCTAGCCAGTAATACGTCACCTTTTCTATTTTTTCCACCTCTTTTCATGCACACTCGGCATGAGGTCAATTGACACCTATAATTGATAAAATGGCTTTAGGAAAATGATGCATAGGGGTCTTAGAGAGGTAGATACTTCAAATTCTACAGAATCACAAAGAATTGTACCAAATAAGAGATATCTTCTTCTTCTTTTATGTGCCATGTCCTTTCAGGACATAGGCAATCATGGCTCTCCACATCTCCCTGCTCCTGGTTGCTCTTAGCACACTTTCTCTTTCCTGTTGCACCATGCAACCCTCGTTCCATCATCCACCTGATCAGATCCTTCAAATATGTTATCTGCTGCTTTCCTCTGTCTGTTTTTCCCTCTATCTGGCCTGTTAGTATCAGGTTCTCCAAGCCCTCCTTCCTCATTGCATGTCTCAGGAACTTTAGTTGCCTCTTCCTGATGCTCAGTATTAATTTCCTTTTCGTCTCCATCCTTTCCAAAACCTTGTCATTGCTCACATGCTCGGTCCATGATATTCACAGCATCCTTCTGTAGAACCACATTTCAGCTGCTTCAAGTTTTCCTTCATTTTTCAAAGATATTGTCCAGCATTCACTGTCATATTGAAGAACCGACATCACATAGCAATCCAGTGCTCTCCTCTTTGTTTCTAGTGAAATTGTCCTGTGTCTTAATACTTTACTAAACTTTTGGAATGCTTCTTTCGCCATACCAATTCATCTTCAGATCTCAGTGTCGCACTTTCTGTCTTCTGTTAGAACACTTCCTAGGTATTTAAATTTATGTACCTGCTTGATTTTAGAGTCCCTCACCTGTAATTGGCATTTTGGGCTGCCCTTTTTGCCGATGATCATGTTTTGTTTTTCTTGCAGTTTATTTGTAGTTCTTTCTTGTCACTCTCTTCACCTACCTTCTGTAGGAGGTCTTGTAGTTTTTTTTCTGTGTCTGCTATCATCTGTGTACCGTATATTGCTTAAATTTTGGCCTCCAATTATGAATCCTGGCATAACTTCTAGGGTTCTAAGAATAGACTTGCTGAATAAGTTGAATAGATCCGGTGAAAAGACACATCCTTGTCTTATGCACCTTTAAATCTTAGTATAATTGCTAAATTTGTTGCCTGTTTGTATGCAGGCAGTTTGCTGCCAATAGAGATTCTTGATTACTCTTAGGTCTTTCCCAAATATGTTGAGGCTGCAAACTCCACCAATTCTTTGTGACATATTTTCTCAAATGTCTTTGCATAATCAATAAAGTGCGGGTATAATTCCTTCTTCATTTGTATTGCCCTTTCAGAGAGCATCCTAATCATAAGTATGACATTCCTTGTTCCAGTATCTTTGACGAAATTACAGAGTTCTGGCCTGATTCTGCTTCTCGCTTTATTCATCAGGATTCAGACGATCAGTTTTGTTACATGGCTCATTAAAGTGATGGTTCTGTGGAATTCGCACTCGTTTGCTCCTGGCTTCTTAGGCAGTGCAAGATAGACTTGCTGAGGTCATCTGGTATTACACCACTATTATAAATTTCATTTATTATTTCTGTAATTTTCTCTATGCCAAATTCTCCCAGGGCTATCAACAGCTCTATGACTATACCATCTGGTCCTGCTGCTTTGTTTCTGTTCAGTTTGGCTATTGCAGATTCCACTTTAGATTTTACACAAAGATGTTGATGGACCAGAAATATTAAAGCCAGAAATATTAAAGACATACCACTGAGAATCAAAGTCAGATTGGCATAACCAAGTATGCATTTCAAAAGTTAAGCAAAGTATTGAGAGACAGGAAAATTTAATTGGAGACAGAGAAAAGTGTAGTGGACTGTTATGTGATATCTGTCCTTCTATATGGAAGCTAATGCTAGACAATCTCTTCAAAGATAAAGAATAGGCTTGAAGCAACAGAAATGGACTGAACAGGTGAGCATCAACAATGATTTGGAGATGATACAAAAAAGAAAATTCATACTTGACATCAGATAGAGGCAGCTGAGATTTCTGGGACATATAATAAGGAAGAAGAGCTTGGAGAATCTGATACTCACAGGATGGATAGAGAGAAAGAGAGACAGGGGAAGGCAGCATCAGACCTACTTGATGGGCTTGAGCTGGTGGATGACAGAACAGAGTACCAGAGAGGTACCAAGAGGAAAAATATTAAAATCGACAAGGGTTAGGGGCAAGTGGAAATCCACGATTGCCTACATCCTAAAAAATATGGCACATAAAAAAGAAGAGGTGTCACATTACTTTTAGCAACAGCTGAAATGGATATCACATATACATATGAAGAGAAAATAATGACATGATCAATATATTGACTTACCACACTTACCACACTACTTCAAGCAAAAAGGTAGTAAGGAAACACCCACCAATGCTGAAATAGAAAGAGTGATGAGTGTACTTGAGAAAACTATTATTAAGAAAAATTATTTTTAAGAGAAAGGTTTTATAAATTTTCATCAAAAGTATCACTGGTTTGCTCAGTCAATGAATACTAAACACTTCTAAGGAAAATGCCATGAGAGATGAGAAAAGATACTACACTTTGGTCAAAGCCTGAGGGCTATGGAAGGATAGTAACTTTAACTCAAGTGGCACTGGTTACTTGTTCAGTGAATGCTGAATGTTAGTTTATAAAGAAATGGCTATTATTATTTTTAAAAACTCATGAACAAACACTGAATACTCTCCTTATATTAAGATACTAGTTATAATGTATGTAGTATCTTATCCTGATTAAGATACAAGTTATAAAGTATATAGTATCTTATCGAGATTAAGATACTAGGTATAAAGTATATAGTATCTTATCCTGATTAAGATACTAGTTATATAGTAAGTAGTATCTTATCCTGATTAAGATACTAGTTATATAGTAAGTAGTATCTTATCCAATTAAGATTAATAGATATTAACTTAATTAAGATTAAGATACTAATTATAGTATGTATGTATACTTATCCTGATTAAGATACTAGTCATAAAGTATATAGTATGCTATCCAGATTAAGATACTAGTTACAAAGTGTATAGTATCTTATTCAGATTAAGATACTAGTTATAAACTATATATTATCTTATCCAGATTAAGATACTAGTTATAAAGTATGTAGTATCTTAGCCTGATTAAGATACTAGTTATAAAATATGTAGTATCTTTTCGAGAATAAGATATTATTTATAAAGTATATAACATCTTATCCAGATCAAGATACTAGTTATAATGTATATATTATATTATTCAGATTATGTGACTAGTTTTAAAGCATATAACATCTTATCCAGATTAGGATACTAGTTATTATGTATATAGTATCTTATCCAGATTATGATACTAGTTAAAAAGTATATAATATTTTATCCAGATTAAGATACTAGTTATAATGTATATAGTATCTTATCCAGATTATGATACTAGTTAAAAAGTATATAGAATTATATCCAGATGTAAAACGTACATGCTGCAACATTTCCTTATATCCAGTTTTACAAAACAGGATCCTGTGGTTGACTCTCTTGCCTGAGTCCCCTGTTGCTCTTCACCAGCTTTTCTTTACTATAGTGAGTGCATGCAGATTTAGGTTGAATTTAGTAATTAGTTCTTGGAATTCCAGATGTTGATTAATAAGCATTTTCAATTGTTCCATCAATTGATTATTGATTTCACTCATCCAAGCACAGAAGCTGAATAGTTTAGATATCACACAATCCATACCTTGAAGCCAAATTGATGTTCTTCAGTACAGTATTCAATCTGGTTATGTTAATCTATTTTCTATCTAAATAAATACATAGCAAATTCTCTCTGTCCGTCTACATGTCTGAATCCTCTATAATTCTAGCTAAACTTTTTGGAATCTCAGAATAGAAATTCTGCCTATCATCTGGTGCTTCAACATCCATTACTGGTATTTGTGTGTTGTAGCATGTGCATTGTGGTGCAGTGGATATTGGCTCAGAACAACAAATCAGGGAGCTGAGTTTGAATTCCATTTGAATTCATGGTATTCACTGATGCAAAAATACCCTTCAGAAAAGTATTAATCTGTCTCTTCCCTCCAGTTATGGGTTAAATAAGAAAGCAATGGCAACCTACTGCGGGATAATCTTCTACCCAGTCAGTGATGTCTCTTTTGAGACATGATCTCCCAAGCATATTTCACGTTTGGCACTTAACTGACTAAACATCATGGGACTATTCTAGTTGGCCAAATGGTGATTCATATCACATGAATTTTTTCCAGGATGTGCATTATGGTGCAGTGAGTATCAGCTCGGAACGACAAATCAAGGACCTGAGTTTGAATTCCAGTTGAATTCCTCGCATTTACTTACACACAAATACCCTTAGGAAAGGTATTAATCTGTCTCTTCCTTCCAGTTATGGGTTAAATAACAGGACAGATTGGGTTCTATAGCCTTGTCTAGCAACCAGTCTGTTGCAGAAAGCAATGGCAACCTACTGCGGGATAACCTTCTGCTCAGTCAGTGATGTCTCTTTTGAGACATGATTGCCCAAAGTGTGTTTCACGTATGGTACTTAACTGACTAACTTTAGTCAATTTCCCATCATCGTAAGGTTGCCTCCCTTTGCCTTTTCTATAAATAATTTTATGGTAATTGTTCAGATGAGTTCTTCATTATGGTATCAAGACTTTTTGAATTTAAGCACAGTACAAGGCTGGCATCTAGATCTCATCATTTTTTTATTTTGCTAGTTGTAACCATAAATTTTATGCTAACAGTTTCTTTTCTCACACTCCTCACTTGTGGAACTCCCTTCTGGCTCCATGCTTTCCTGCCAAATTTAATCTGCAAAAATTTAAATTCAATGTCAATTTCTATCTTCTGTTCTGATTTCTATTTCTTCTTCTCCCACATTTTTAATGTTTCTATTTCTTCCACACCATGTAACCACTTGTATCTTAGTGGTTTTATTGCCTTCCATGGGGTGATACTGATTTTAAAAAATGATGAGGGAACAGTCTAAAATTCAAATCTTCCTGTATCTGTTCTAAATAAATAAACAGCAGATTCTGTCTGTACGGCTTTTTGTCTGAAACCACTGGAACTTGGTCTACATTTTCTCTACACAGACATATTGTCCTGTTTCTGAATAACGATGACCTCAGAATTAAAAATCTGACCACTATCTGGTACTTGAATATCCAGTAATTTGATTTGTGTCTGGTTAAGGAGAGAAAGATTAAAAATTCAAATTTTAATTTAACACTATTTACATTATTCAAACTATCTTTGTTGCTATTTGCATGATATTTTGGCTGTTGTATGCACCGACCTTCTTCAGTTGCTAGGAATTTTGAACCAAACCCTTTATTATGATCACTGGAGTATATCATTCTCATTCCTTGTGTGAAACATCGTTTGGTTGTCATGAGTTATCTCCCTGTAACCATACTCTTTAAGTTACTTGTTCACCACTGCTGTAGTCTGGTATTGAACTCATAACTCTTTGGGTCAAGTCACTGGAACTAACCAACATCTATATCCATGATGCCATGTGTCCTTAAGGACAAGAATAACTGAATTTCTATAATTATTAAATATCTTTTACCAAAGTTCATATTGCAATTTTTGATGTTAATGGTTTTCTCTAGTATTACACTATTTACATTTTTCAGACTATTGTCCTCATCTTTGTTGACATTTGTATGACATTTAATAACTTTAAAATTTTAAAATAATAATAAAATAGATTATTTTTATCTCACTTCTTTTGATATATATTTGCATATTTGATTATATATTTGTTTGTCAATCTGTAGCTGTTGAAATTGCCAGATGGGAGTATCACAAAGATGAGGTCCACATGTTCAAGAGGCTTGAAGAACAATTCTTGCTCAGTGCTAAATGCTTTGCACACTCAGATCAATTTTCACCATTGATCTGAGGAAGTCATTGTATACTGATGATTGTTTAGATATTCCTGAATCTGTCTTGTGCTATGCATGATATTCATATGATAGTCTTCATCTGATGAAGCTATTTAAAAACATGACTTTTTAGATTATTTTTTCGGTTTTGGTTTAACATGTGGTGTTGGGTAAAAGTATCCTTTATTCAGCCTATTCTATACTTCATTTTCTCATCCATATACAGAATTTGCTATGACTGATCAATAGTATTTGATGTATTTGAAGTATATAGATGTATTTGAAATGTATTTATTAATCCCACATCCAGAATTTTATCATTTATTCAGTTTGTGGTAACACTACTTTCATTCCATTTAAAAAATCAGCAAGCCAATTTCCAATTCCAGTCATTTCTTTAAATTAACTTATGTGCGAATATTGTTAGGGAAGAAATAAATCTATCTATTCTCCTTCAGTCAGTTAGTTAAGTGCCATATGTGATACACGCTTGGGCGATCATGCCTCAAAAGAGACATGACTGACTGGGCAGAAGATTATCCCACACTAGGTTGCCATTGCTTTCTGTGGTAGACTGGTTGCCGACCAAGGCTGTAGAACCCAATCTGTCCTGCTATTTAATCCATAACTGGAAGGAAGAGACGGATTAATACCTTTCCCAAGGGTATTTGAGCGTAAGTGAATATAATGGATTCAACTGGAATTCGAACTCGGCTCCCCGGTTTCTCGTTCCAAGATAGTTTAATCTATATATATAAAAGGTAAGATGTTTGTGTGTGTGCCTGTCTGTCTGTCACACAAATATTCTTTAGACTTCCAGTCAGATCATGGGTTACTTATTTTTTGATCCCCACCCCCTGATATTGGAAATTGATACCCTAATATCTGATCAGGTCTGAACAAGATCAGGATTTCAGCCCTTTTATCATGGTTCTTGCTGCAGAATTTGGTCTAATTTGGTAAAATTATAGTTTTTAGTCTCAGACATTAGTAGATCTTCTCAGATGACTCATTGTCCTTGATGTCAGAAATTGGTATCACCGATATTCTATTGAATCTGATCAAAAATCGATATTAAGCCATCAATATGGCTCATTTTCTCCGATTTTACTCCCGATGGGCACGATAAGTTTTCATGGACTTACTTAGGTTAGTTTATCCTTGGATGACTCCAATATTGGAAATTAATACCCCGATATCCTATCAGGTCTTATAAAAATCAGGTTTTCAGCCCTTTTATTTTGGTTTTTGCTTTGGGTTTTGCTCTAAGTAAGTATAATTGTAGTTCTTAGTTTCAGCCATGATACCATTTACTCAGAGGACTTATTTAGCCTTCAAAATTCAGTTTGTGATAGAAAACTTATTTGACATCTATGCCAGAAATCAAAATTTGACTTACATCCATTTATTTTAGTAAGTTCTACGGCTTCAAGATCAACCTTTCAACAACCTACATTTTTCATGCCAACGTCCAAAGAGTCTGAGCGCCAGGACCATGGACTAGTTTTAAAGCTTTCATGACATCCGAGCAACACCGGGCTGTACTGCTAGTTAGTAATATTTTTTTCAGGAAATCATTATTATCTTAAAAGAATTATGATCTAAAAATCTTTTCTGGCATTAAACAAGCTGCAAATGTTGATAAAACATAAAACACAAATCAGTCAACTCTAATTCTAGATTAGAGTTTCTGCCTTGTAAAATTTTGTAAAACTCTTGAATGTTTGACATTTTATATATAAAAGTAGAACTATTGTTTAGCCCCTAAATTATTGATGTTTTGTTTTTTATTGTTGTTTTCCCCACTCTGAGTAACTGTGTTCTGGGGAAAATGAGAATTAAACTTAAAAAAAAATACAATACAGAAATGATGATGGGACAGATAGATCATCGTTGAAACTGATGAAAGGAGTCTTGCACAAAATAAATATTGAATTAAGCTCTTAACACAACAGACATATTTGCCTTGAACAAGAATTGAATCACCTCAATTTCAATTACCAAGTGTTTATATTGGTTGAAAATTAATGGTATCTCCATGGCATCCATTATTACAGATTGGATTTTAAATTAAATAATTAACCTCTAGAGTCAGTGCAGCTGAAGGAAATATATCCAATTCCCTAAACTCTACTTGCAGAGATCTTCATTAATGGATGCTCAGCAATGAAAAAATTCTAATATGCTTTGAAAAAGCCTTTAGTTCCAAACATTTTGTTTAATTTTATTTTTGAAGACTTGTAGATGCACTTAAAGTATGTTTGAAATTTGTCAAGCATTTTCAGAGAACATATACATTTGCATTCTATCTTCGGTGCTTGTCTCAGTTCTCGACTACAGATAACTTTCTAATTTCTAATGGATTTCTAGAGTAATATTCTTTATTATACATGTCGATGGTACAGTCATTAGTAAAGCATTATATATGTGTATAAGTGTACCCCTGCTGTCAAAAATGACATCAAAATATTTGAAAGGATTATACATACATATATATATATATATATATATATATATATATATCAGCATGCAGTGTGGGTACAGAAGAATCCAACAGAGTATCCTGTACATACAGTGGTAGAATAACTCTCTAAGAGAGCTCTAAATATATATGTATATAAATACATATGGAGCAGATATAAGAAAAATTAAGGCGGACACATTATTTCTTGGTAAATCGGAAATATAGGCCTATTTCAGGTGAACCATCATCAGCTTCCGTCTTGATTTTGTAAAATCAAGACGGAAATAACATGTTTGCCTTAATTTTTCTTATATATATATATATATATATATATATATATAAGAAAATATAGGGAGAAGTGTGGACTGGATGATAGGCGAATCTATTTACTTCTATTGGCATGTTTTATTTTTATCAAAGTTTGTATCAGAAAATGAGATATGGCAAAAAACAAGAAAGAAATTCTTGTATTTTTTATTTTTGTGGAGTTTGATTTTCATTGGTTAATCAGGTTTCATGTGCAGTCAACTTGTTTAAAAAATGTTGATACAATTTATGGTATTCTGAATTTATACCAATATTTAGTTAAAAAACTGCTTTTTAGGCCGGTATTTTAATTCAGTTTAATGCATTCTTTATGACAAAGGCATTCTTGTGGTTTCTAAAATGTGACACGATCATAAAATAATGATGTTTACACAAACAATGTATAATAATCAATTGTAAATTGCAATACTTATCATATATATATAAGTATTGCAATTTGCAATTAATATATATATATATATATATATATATATAATCCTACATTTTACACATGACTCTGACTTACATGCATTTCAATCATGTTCTGGTGCTATCATATAATATCATATCATACTGGCCTTTTTTCAATTTTAGGCCACTGTTCCATTCACACCTGATTAAAATTTATATATTGATGTATATATATATATATGCATATACACATATATATACTTATTTGCCTCCTTACCTATATATATATATATATATATATATATAGGTAAGGAGGCAAATAAGTATATATATGTGTATATGCATATATATATACATCAATATATAAATTTTATATATATATATATATACCAAGTCCCATGCTGTTCACATGTAATTATGTTTGTATGAGCACCAGTGGGCAAGCATGTGTGTGTCTGCATACGACAATGGGTGTACGAGCATGTATGTATGTTTGAGTTAGTGTGAGTGGCGTTATGATGACAATTTTTCTCCCACTTCCATAAAAACACCAAATTACACATCCCCACATATATCCAAATTTTTAAAAAATTAATCAGTTTGATGATTGCAAAAGTGTGAAACTCAGGGTCACAAACTCACATCAATCCAACTGAATATGTTAGCTCTATCACTGATATTGAGCACTTTCGAATAAGTACCACGCATATATAATATATGAATAATATATATAACAAATTGTATATATATATACATATATTTATATTTATATATGTACACATTTCACACACACACATACACACACACACATATATATATAAGAATGTAATTTTTATTTTTTTATTTTTTTTTTAATCATTTCACCCCGAGCAAGGCAGAAATGCCACTGATGTGCAGGGGGCTACATAAATGTAGAAAGATTAATTAGAAAAGAGTGAGGAGTACAAGCTAGTTAGAAAGGAACAATAGAAAGCTGAGAAAGCAGGTGCAATGACAGATACATGGGCGGAGAGAACGTGAAGATTATACAGGGGAGGGGAGAGAGCTAGAGTCCAGTGGTTAGTAGGTGAGTATTAACTTTGCTTTTAAATTTCTGGAGGTCGTAGCCATCAGGAAAGCAAGAATACGGGAGTGAGTTCCACAGGCGGGAAGTGCGAGAGAGGAAGCTGCAGGAGTAGAATTGTCGTCTGCGTTTGGCTAACCTGACTGTGAATGAGTGGGACCCAGTTGCGTATCCAATACAAGTAAAATATAAGAAAAAAGTTAAATGCAGCTTTTAAGAATACTTATTGAGAGTAACTTTGTCTTAGAGATGCAAAATATATGGCATAGCCACCTATGTCACTTTTTTTTAATTTAACTTTTATCCAATTGTGAAATGGTAAATATTCTTAAACTCTACAATTGCATTTTCAGCTTTTTCTATAAAACAATACATCAAAAGAGACCGTTCTCCACCATTATGAGACCACAATTTTGACATGAAAAATACTACTCTGATCAAAGAAAAAAACAATTCCCAATGACAAAAATGTCTAGATTGTGCATTGATCACAAAATCATCTACAGTAAATTTGCTCCCTATTTCTTAAAACATTTAACCATTCCTGGCAGAGTTTCTGTTATCACAGTGTGGAATATTTAATCAGAAACATGATGGAAAGAAAAAGAATTTAAATTAAATTGGCTAGATAAAAAATTTATGTATCAAAATTATAAAAGTTTTATATGAACACAAAAGGGACATCTTACAAAACAAGACATGAACTGCATTGGTTGCCCACCATAGCAAGAACACAATTTTGACATAAAACATACTACTCTGATCAAAGAAGAAAACAATTCGTAATGACAAAAATGTCTAGAGTGTGCCTTGATCACAAAGTGATCTACAGTAAATTTGCTCCCTAGCTCTTAAAACATTTAACCATTCCTGGCAGAGTTTCTGTTATCACAGTGTGGAATATCTAACAAGAAAAGTGATAGAAACAAAAAGTAATCTAAACAAATTTGGCTAGACTGAAAAAATTTTGAAAATTTTCAATTTTCAATATCCCTTGAGTATGTGTAGTTTCACAAAAACAAATTTAGTCCAACCAGGTCCTAAAGTACAAACCCCATCACAAGAAAACATTTTTTCCTTTTGTTATACATTTTCCCCCATTATATATACATATATTTTAATTGCTTGAATGCTATTTTTAATGAATATCCAATTTTGAGTTAGTCAGTTAAGGGCCATATGAGATAATGGTTCGTTTTGACATGACTGACTATGCAGAAGATTTTTCCACAGTAGGTTGCCATTTCTTTCTGAGGTAGACTGGTTGTCAAACAAAACTATAGAACCCAATCTGTTCTGCTATTCAACTCATAGCTGGAGGGAGAAGTGCTGGATTAATATCTTTCCCAAGAGAATTTGCATATAAGTGAATGCAACAAATTCTATTGCAATTCGAACTCAGCTCTTTGATTTCTCATTCTGAGCTGATATCCATTGCACCACAAGGCATGTCCATATTTCATGTAGATGTTCCATTTATTTATTAAACAGAACAAGAGATTTCTTTTAGAAGTGTCATATAAGTAGATCCTATTAACAAATTCATATACAGAATGCAAAGGTGAGATTTTCTACACAGGAGTGACAGTTGATTTTGGGTTTGTATTTTCAATGTGCATTGTGGTGCAGTGGATATCGATTTGGAATGACAAATCAGGGAGCCAAGTTCAAATTCCAGTTGAATTCCTTGCATTCACTTAAGCACAAATACCCTTGGGAAAGGTATTAATCCATCACTTCCCTCCAGTTATGGGTTAAATAACAGGACAGATTGGGTTCTATAGTCTTGGCTGGCAACCAGTCTACTGCAGAAAGCAATGGCAACCTACTGCAGGAAAATCTTCTGCCCAGTCAGTTATATCTCTAAAGAGACATGATCACCTAAAGCGTGTATCACGTATGGCACTTAACTGATTTTCAATGTGATTATAGAGAAAGTAATGGTTGTAATGACAATCCTGATGGATGACAAGATAATCCAATAATATATCTTCAGGTAAAAATACCCTGGTTCAAAGTCAATTTGTTAAGCGCCATGCAGGATACACACTTGTGCAATCATTTCTCAAAAGAGACATAACTGACTGGGCAGAAGATTATCCCGCAGTAGGTTGCCATTTCTTTCTGTGATAGACTATTTGCCAACCAAGGCTATAGAACCCAATGTCTTGCTATTTAACCCATAGCTGGAAAAAGAAGAGATAGATTAATACCTTTCCCAAGTGAAAGCAATGAATTCAACTGGAATTTGAACTCAGCTCTCTGATTTCTTGTTTTGAGCTGATATCCACTGCACCACAATGCACATCTGATAAATTTGAGATCCAAGATTGAATTCCAGTTGAAATTGTTGCATTCACTTATGTGTAAATACTCTTAAGAAAGGTATTAATTTCTCTCTTCTCTTTCCAGCTATGAGTCAAACAGCAGGACAGATTTGGTTCTATAGCCTTGTTTGGCAACCAGTCTACCACAGAAAATAATGGCAACCTACTGCAGGAAAATCTTTTACCCAGTCAGTCATGTCTCAAAAGAGACATGATTGCCCAAGCGTGTATCATGTATGGCCCTTAACTGATTGGTCCCAAGTACTTGACCCATTAATATCCCCCATAAATTCTAGTATTAATTATAAAAAGTTTTAAATTCATTATTAGGAGTTTCTACATATAAGTCATAAATGCCCAACATCATAGAAATGAGGCAGTACGTATTAATGCATCAGATCAAAATAAATTGCAATTATCACATACTTCTTGAAGTGACAGGGTATTTTTTAAAAAAGAAGTTCAATTTCCCAGGTTTGGCATTGTAGCATGTTTTACATTTTTTTCTTTACAAACTGTCTTTGTCTGGTTCTATATTCCAAAAGTAAATGGATATATTAATTACTAATTCATTTGGAGAGTTGAGTTACTAAAGAAAAATAATTTGAGCAGATCTCCAGAAAAGGGATAGCAGAACAATCTACCACAGTCAACTAAATAAAGGGTTCGGTTCGAAATTTCAATGTATATCACCTGAAGAAGGCCGGGGTGTACAGCAAATATGACAATAACGATGAGAACAACTGTTTGAACAATGTAAATAGTGAAAATTATTACAATTATTTCATCTCAAAAATATACACAGATTTGAAACCCCACGATTTTTGTTTCTTATTCTATTTTTTGGCTTCGGCATCAACCTAATTAAATTATCCATTTAATAAATGAAAAAAAAATGGCACCCCAGATTAATAATTTGTAAAGACCTTAAGCAATGCTAGTACCTAAAATAAAATTTTAAGTTGAAAAACGGTCAGTTTATAATATGCACCTGATAATTCAGTATGTATAGAACTCCGAGTCGACTTTGACTTGGTATAATGGTTAGAAAGTTTGTCTTGTTGGAGCAATTGTGACTGAATAGTGAGTTGGATCATTACTTAGTACCCCATAATCATTTGGGCATCTCAACATGAAGTAATGGTTGGCAAGCTTATCTTGCTAGATCAATTAGAACTGAGTAATGAGTTTGATCCTCACTAGGTGCCCCATACATTCTACCTTGGGCCACATCTAAGCTACACTTAAGAATTCACTATTCATTAATTGTCAATGCACTATGAAAACATAGTTAGCTTATAAAATCATTACCAAATAGAAATTACTTACAACTATATATGTTCAAAGAAGAGCTGAAATATACATGGAAAAATCTGTTTTCTTGAAAACGTACAAGCTTGGTCAGCATTGGTTTTACAAAACAAGCAAGTAATACTTACTCCATTTTTATTCAGAACCCTTTTTTTATCTTTCTCTTCATATTGTGTTTTCTCAGTTTGCGTTTATTTGCTCATGTTTACAAGTTCGGGCTCTGATCAACTCGGCATGCAGCTGAGATATATTACAGGCAGCTGTGTCTATAGAAACTTTCATTGGATCTTGAGAAGTGAGATCTTGTTTGAAGCCAGAAAATCAATAATCCCCTTTCTGTTTGGGCAGTTCATTGAAAGTGCTCTGGCCTACCATTTGTAGAGCCGTGTGCAGCTGATAGACTGACTAAATGCTAACCTAGAAATACTAAGCATCTATGAACAGGAATTTAATGGTTGGACTGGTGAAATGGATGATAGTTATGTGGGTGTTAAAAAAGGGGTGAATGATGTTTACGGTCATAGACATTGTTAGATATTTTTCGTCAGTTCCTATTGAAAATATGCCTCACTGACAGATCGATTAGCAAATATAGATTCCAAGTATAATTTAGTGACAATGACGAGATTGTTCTGTTTCTTCTTCTATGTATCATGTCCGTTTAAGATGTTAGCAGTTATGGATCTCTCCTAGTTCCTGTTTTTTGTAGCACTTAATCATTTTGCTGTCTCTTCTTAAAATTTTTCTGCCATCCATTTATGAAAACCCACTAAGTAGGTTTGTGTTGTTATCCTCTGTCCATCTTGCCTTAAGTTTGTGGGTATTAAATTTTTCAGGCTTTCTTTTCACATTATATACACTAAAAATTTAAACTCTCTCTTCCTGATAAGTGTAAGAGAACATTTGTTACTATTTCATTGAAAACTTTGTCATTGCTCTCATGTTTGGTCCATGATATTCTGAGAATTCTTCTGTAGAATAACATTTCTGTTTTTTCAAGTCTCATATTCATCTGTGATGAGATTTTCCAGCATTCATTGCCATATAAGACTGATATAATCTAACAGCTCAGTGATCTTTTCACTGTTGCTATTGAAATTTTCCTATTTCTTAATACTTTGCTTAGCTTTATATTGAATATTCTGTTGCAAATTTGAATCAACCCACAACAAAGAAAAAGGCAAGAGAAGTTTTTGAATTTAAAAATATAAAATATTTCTATTTTCATGTTTTTACTATTAAATTCTTCTCAGTGTTTATTAGAGCCAAAGTTCCTGGTTTGTAATTGTTTGTTTAAGAATATGATTTCTTCACGTGTGTGTGTCAGAAGGCGAGGTAAGAGAAAGTGAGAAGGAATGTGTAAGTATTATGTAGCTTGGTGAGGAAGACAGGTGAGTGTCAGGTAGCTCAGCGAGGAAGATGGGCAAGTGTCAGGTAGCTTGGCGAGGAAGGTGGACAAGCAGCTCTGTATAGAAAGATGGTGAGTGTCAGGTAGCTTGGTGAGAAAAACAAGCAAGTGTCAGGTAGCTGAGCAAGGAAGGCAGGAAAGTGTCGTTAGCTCGGCAAGGAAGGCAGGCAAGTGATTAAGAGAATTCTTTGAAGTCGCTGCTATGAACTAATGTAGAATGTATCTGGCTATATCTTCTTACTGGCTTGTTCTAGCTTTGCTTCACTACTCTTCCATGGGATCACAAAGCATGTTTTCTATTGTCATTGGCTGAAAAATGTAAAATATCTATTTTCAAAGAATTCCTTGATTAACCGGAAGGATGCAGAGATCCTCTGATACAGAAACCATTTTTTTTCTCCTTTAATGATTGATCATCTTCTCCCAACAATACCAAGGACAAAACATTTAAGTAACAAGGTGGGGGTTAAAAGGAAAATTGAAACTACGTACAATCTTATTTCTAAGCTAATTCAGCACAAGGCTTGAAAACCACTCATTGTAGGATATATATATATATATATATATATAAATAAATGTGTGCTGGATAGCACACATTTTCGTAATAAAATTTATCGTAAAATAATCAGGCCGGTAGATATAAATATAAAATACTGTTTAATTAAAAACAGAATATCTACTTAAATATGAGTATCAGTAAAAATAATGTTCAAAATAATTCATTACAAATTGTTGGTTGCTTATAACCAAGTTTCGTTAAAATTCGTTAATTTCCGTAACATGTTTACATTTGTTGACATTACGATACATTTCAGAGCAGATATGGTTTGTTTATGGTAGATCAAAAATTGTGTTATATAAGCATGATAAAAACCTCGTCTGATCAAGAGGCTATTCATGGTCGAGTGGTTAAGACAGTACCAGATCAAATGGTAGCTTCCCCTATGTAAATAGAGGTTGCAGGTTTGAATCCTGCTGGATAGCACACATTTTCATAATAAAATTTATCGTAAAATAATCAGGCCGGTAGATATAAATATAAAATACTGTTTAATTAAAAACAGAATATCTACTTAAATACGAGTATCGGTAAAAATAATGTTCAAAATAATAAATATATATATATATATATCAAGGATATGTTTGATGATCCTAAACTGAAAGGAATTAAGGTTGTGGATGTCGGGTATGCTGGGAAGAAACAACTCAACATAACGTTTTTATTTGTCGATATTTCTGAGATGAGATAGTATTTATACTATTTACATTATTTGGACTATCATCTTTGTTGCCATTTCCATGACGTTTTGGTAGTTATATGCCTTGCCCTTTTTCAGGTGCTAGGAATTAAAAAAAAAAGGCCTTTATTATAATTACAATGGCACCTGAAGTAGGCCAGAGCATACAACAACCAAAGCATCGTGGAAATGGCAACAGAGATGATGTAAATAGCCTGAATATTGTAAATAATATAATTTTTTTATAACTGAATAAAAGTACTTAACCTTAATACTCTCCATTATAACAACGTCCATTATGTATTTATTTGTACATATAATATATTATTATATATATAATATTAATAATAATAACAACAATAAAACTACACTTTAAAGAAAACATTCACAGTTTCTTGCACTTGTTTCTTCTATACTAATTTCTTTCATTGGAACAACCCTTATTTCTGTTTTATATATATATATATATATATATATATATATATATATATATACTATTTTCCTTTTGTCGTCCTAATGAAGAGAGAGACAATAGCAAGGCAGTGTCGCATCAGTTCATTCTCTTTACTACTAGTTATTTAGCCTTTTGCCATGTGTTTGCATTAACTATTTCATTTTAACTGTCATTAAGTACTGAAGAATATATATATATATATATCCTCAATATTATAATAAAAACCATTGTGTATTTATTTGTGTATATATATATATGTGTATTTAGGTAGCAAATTTTCTTTTAGACACGTCAGATTATATAAATTGCAAACATTGTGTCGGCTTATTTTTAATAAAATCTGTTTATAATTCATGGATATATAGTTAAAAGATGTCAGAAATGAGCTGTAACATTGACAGATGTATTATTCATATATGGTACTTTCAATCTCTTTTCAAAATCATCTTTATTTTGGATAATTTTCACGTTCTAATGAATGCAAGCAATTTGTCAGAAGAAAAATTTACAGTAATTTTAGCAACACAGTTTTACAGTTATTTTTTGTCACCATAACTCACACCCCTGAAGATAATTCCAGAAAGAGATTGAAAATACTTGGGTACATTTAAAAATGAATGATAATAACATCTGTCAATGTTACAGTTCATTTCTGACATCTTTCAATTATAATACACGAAAGATTATCCATGAGTATGAAAGGATTTTATTAAAAATAAGCAGACACAATGTTTGCAATTTATTTAATCTTGCATATATATATATATATAGATATAGATATAGATATAGATATATATATATGAATAACATTGCTGTCATTTAAAGCTGCATATTGATATAAATACTTTGCAGTCATTTTTTACAGCACAAGTCCATTTGTTAATGAATTGTTTTTAGTTATTCTTAACAATGTAAATTGTAAATTTTTAAATTATTGTTTATAAAAATATTTTTAGAATGTCAGTTTACTTTATTAAAAAATGAATTACATTGCGATTTAAAAATAATTATAAAAAAAAACTGCTTCATTTTATTTTGCATTTTTCTATTTACTTTTTTTTAACAATTTAAAACAAGTGTGTTTGATTGAATTATTTGAAAATAATGAAAAACAAAAAAATGGTTCATGTTCTACACACACACACACACATACACACACGCACACATACCTATATATATAGTTTTTAGTTGTGATGAAGCTTAGTGTCAAGATTGTTTTTCAGTGGTTTACTGATAAAAAGATATTTTGGTAAACAAGTTTTTTGTGGTATAGTGCTCAAGACAGAAATAAAGCATTGATAGTATTAATGTGGAGAAGTTTGTCACTTAACTGAGCAGAGTCATATCAACTTCAAAGTTTTGTGAAGGAAAACACACACACACACATATATATATATATATATATATATATATTAGAGATAGTGTTAAAAAGTGATAATGTTTAGCACCAATATTGCTGTTTTTTTTTCAATAGTTTTACTGATAAAATATATTTTGACAAGCAGATATTGTGATCAAGTGATAATGACAAAGGTGAGGTCATTAAGCTGCATGCAAATAATGATAACTCTTCATCCTTGAAATTCAGACAGAAGACGATCAGGTGACAATAACACAGGTGATGTCATTAAGCTGCATGTAAATAATGATAACTCCTCATCCAATTAATTCAGACAGAAGGCGATCAGTTGATGATAACACAGGTTAGGTCATCAAGCTGCATGTAAATAATAACTCTTCATCATTGAAAATCAGACTGAAGGTGATCAGGTAATAATGTCAAAGGTGAGGTCATTTGGCGGCATGTAAATAGTGATAACTATCTTTGAAATTCAGATACAAGGCGATCAGGTAATAATAACAGGGTTATTAGGCTTCATGTAAATAGGCAGGGTTATTAGGCTTCATGCAAATAATGATAACTCTTCTTCCTTGAAATTCAGACAGAAGACAATCAGGTGATAATAACAAAAACAGGTAAAGTCGTTAGCCCAAATGTAAATAATTAAATTTCTAGTAACTGAGAGCGCTCTGGGAATTCTCTAAAAATCATCAAAGTACTCATTTTTTTGTAGTTGGAGTTCCTGTACCCTTCTGTGTACATAAAATAGAGGAGAATAACTTAAAGGTTAGGTGTAAAAAACTTTATATAATTATACTCTACTGTTGTTTCATTGGAAGTGTAAAAATATCACTCTTCTTGAATACTTGAGATTCCTCATCACCAGTATTGTATTTTATTTTATAGAAAGCCTTGTGAATTCTTGGTAAGTGAGAATAGTGTCTCCACAATATTTTCTAGGAACTCTATAAGGGTCTTTGAAGTAATCATTGTCTCTGTAGGTTTTGTTATATATTTTCCTACTAACCCCAACTTAGCTGAACAGTTCCCTGAATGTGGGTGTGATGCTCAGCAATACTTATTTATACATTATTTGTCACTTCATCATAGCTAGCCCCTCAGATCATAATTTTGTATTAAGTTTGATCCTGAGAACTATGCAGTTCAAACCTTGTGCCAGACTAAGTTAAACTTAATAAATACTTATTTGTTGCACCTCACCATGGGGCAATTGCTAATAGTTTAGCCTAAAAGAATATTTTACTGTAGCAAGTTCATTCATCATCAGTTACCCTACATTTGTATTCTTGACTAATATTTGTATTTATTAAATTTCATCCACTTTGCATTTTTTTTCAGTACGTTCCAATGGGTGCTTCAAGCTACTGAGGCATGAGTGGCTCTGGCTGCTGAGGGTTGGTTTTTTTTATTGAGTTGCCATCTCTAATAATAATTTAATCTTATTTATATATAATTATGTATGTGGAGAGAGAAACACATTGAACAATACTTGCCATGATGTGCAAATTATTTTACAAATTTTAGTAAATTCTATTCTCATGGTGGTTTGGGTATTTCGGCTTGGTTCCAGATGAAACAAATTGTTGCATATATTTAAGTGAGTATATAAAATAAAAAAAGCCTTTTATTCTAACAGTAGAAAAATATTTCTATTGATACAAAGGTATAAGTCTTTCTCTATAATAGTTCAATAAACTTATTCTAATGTGATTAATATTTTCTTTGTGTTAACAATTAATTGGAGTAGATAGACTAAACTATCGCCCGGTTCACACTACACCCACATCTATTGAACGGGTGAAGAGGCTCATCCCTTGTTTCCTGTTTAGGATATGGTTTCCGGTTTTCTCTTTTCCAATCTTTTCACTCTTATGTAGCCCCCTGCACATCAGTGGCATAACCGCCTTGCTTGGGGTAATATGATTAAAAAAACCCCACAAAAAACACAGTAGACTCTGCTTTGGCATATAGGGTAACTCCTTCCTCACACTGTTACTGATCTTGTAGACTCACTTGTCAAGTATAAAGTCATCAAATCATCACAGTAGGTGGTACTGATTAAACACTTATGAAGTGTGTAGGGTCACTGCATCCTCACACTAATGTTACTAACCCTGTAGACACTGATGGGAAGTATAGGATCCCTGAATCCTCACCCTAGGAGATAATCTTGTAGACTCCCTCATGGAGTAGAGTGTCACTGCATTACTGCACAAAGTGTAACTGAATTGTAAACTTTCTCATGGAGTCAAGGGTCGAGGATTTGTGCTGATAGACAAACATGTCCCTGAATAATTGTGCAACTCTGGTAATTTTTTAAGTTACCATATTTTCATAATAATTCTTAACTGCAAATCAACTTTTAATTATTCTGTTAGGTTGTTACAAAAATAATAGCTGATTTCAGAAACAAGATTTTATTCTTGAAAAATTCCTCATTGATAAAATTTGCTGGCTGTGATCTTTGAAAGCTGATTCTTTGGACCTCTAAAAGTTTTACTCTTTAAAAATGTGCTTAATTGCTCAAAAAAAATGATGATCAGTGGGTGAAATATCAGGATAATATAGAGGATGTGGTGAACTCTCATATCCTAAGTCTGTGAGATTTTGCAACATCATTCTTGCAACGTGGCCATGATCCAGGCTATATGATGGACAATGCAGAATTTTGAATCCTTTGAGATCTTCACGGTTTTACTGAATCATCTGAGGTGGATGCACTTTCCTGTCAATTATGATCTTCAAAAATTCTAATATGATATCAATTATCATCATCTGTCCCAAGTATGATATTAAACTGCTTAGGCTGGATAAGAGTCTTTAGCTTTGTATAGTAATTTGTTTACGAGAAAGAAATCTTTAAAATAAAACCTTTACATCTACTCTGTGTAGAAAAGGGTAGGTTGAACTCGCCAACCTTGGTAGATAATCTTCCAAGAGATGGTGTCTCAAAAAAATTACTGAGTTTCCAGTTTCCTAAACTGGCTGGTGTTAGTAAGAGCATAGAGCTGTAAAACTCACTCCAATATTTCATGATGGTTCAATTACATAATGATAGGTAGACCATGTAAAACATGGACCCAACTTATCAAAGATGATTTTAAGTCTTACACAAAATCAGGTCGCCTGGAAAAGAGACATCAAGAAAACCCCATCTAACTCATGCTAGCATGGAAACAGATGTTAAATGATGACAATGATGATGATGATGTCTTTTTAAATTCTGTTCTTTTACTTTTCTTTCTGAATAACGTTTTCCTCAGTTCCTTTCTGTTATGTCGCCAAGTATAAATGAATAACTCAACAACAGAATCAGAATATAAGTTGTATTCTGTGGAAAGACGGTTAGTATGTACAGAAGTGATTAGTAATATTTACAATAGAAAGATACAAGAGTCCAATCCGTCGTAAGACGTGTGTATACGTGATTACTTCTGGTACGCCACCGGAAGTGTGACTAACTCTTCACTGACTCGCACTGACTCTTCAGTAACTCATTAGAGACTCTCAAGTGACTCTCTATGACTCTCTTGTAGAGAATCCACCATTGCTATATATAGCAATGGGAACAGTCCATTTGTAGTCATATAGGAGCGGCGCCCTAACACTTTCATTCTCAGTATGTCCTTCATGTCTTTATGTCTTGTTTGGTAAAATTACTAAAAAATATTAAATCAAACATTGCAATATTGTATAATTCCTCTTTGTCTATGGAACAAGATCTTTTTTCAAAGAGGCATACACTCTGTCCATTTATTTAGTTACCTTCCATTTTTTGGCTGATGAAGATCACCATCTTTCAGTTGTTTCAGGCAGAGTGCGGCTCAGTTGTATGAAAAATTACACTGAGAGGTTCATGGTCCCAAATAACAGTGTCCTGAGGCTGAACTACCCCATGGCAAGGAGGGTTAGATTGGTGGTCACCACCGAGGCCAGTGAAATGAAGACTTGGGAATTTTTAGCCCTGGCCCATGTGAATGTGTTAAGGTTCCCCACAATGACATGTGTCACATCCACGTCTTAGTGGGAAGACTAGGTAAATATCATATACTCTGTCCATTTAGGTAGAGCAGAAATCTAAGTTAAAGCTTAACCATCTTACATTAACTCAAAATGGATGACCACCAATCATTAATCATGAACTTCTCTTTTTTACAAAACATTTTTGTTTTTCTGTAGGTTCAGCAAATTGGTCTTGACCCAGACACTGTTTCTCATCGTTTACGTTTCATATGTAAACTCATTTTTCAACAGATATCACTCCACATTTTAAAATCTGTATAACCAGTGTAGTATAAGTTTTCTTTTTGTTTCTATTCTCTCTAAAACCTTGTCATTGTTCACATATTTGATCAATGGTATCCTCAGCATCCTTCAGTAGAACCACATTTAGGCTGTTTCAAGTTTCTCCTTCATCTTCCAGGAGATTGTCCTTCATTTGCTGCCATATATCACATAGCAATCCGATACACTTTTTTTTGTTTATAATGAAATTATTCTGATATTTTCTTACATTCTGCTTAGCTTCCTTGGTCATCCCAATATACTTTCGGATTTCAGTGTCACTTTCCATCTTCTGTTAGAACAATTCCTTGGTATTTAAATTTCTGTACCTGCTTGATTTTAGTATCCCCAACCTGTAATTGGTATTTTGGGCTCCTCTTTTGGCTTATGACCATGCATTCAGTTTTCTTATAATTTTTTAGTCCTTTTTTGTACATAAATTGATTCTAGATGCAGTTTCTTTTCATTCAAACATATTTCTGCCTTGGTGGATTGACTCATAATTCATAGTAGTGAAAGATTCAATAACATTTAGCTGCTGATGGTGGTACTGGATTTGTAATGGCTGTACAGGCCCATCTGGGAGTGAGAGTCTTGATTGCAATGAATACATGTAAAGATGCATTCCTCTGATGTCACCATGTAGTTTTCTTTCCTTTGAGTGCACTTAATCTTGGTGGCAAGCTTCAGTTTCTTCTCTCTTTACTCCAGTACTCATGTTTCTAGTATGAACAATCATTGGTGATATCTTCTCACCTCTCAATGTATGTGTCTATCACCTTCATGTTGTTTTTGCAGATGTCATTGAAGCAAAGATGAAGGAACCTCCTTGCTGGTGGTCATTTGCCCATACAGAAGGACCTTCAGAATCCTCCCATAAGTAAACTGCTGTTTTTTTTATATTTTGCTGTCATGCTGAGGCAACACTGAAGTGTTCTCTTCTGGGTGCAGGCTTGGGTAGAGTTTTATGAGAGATTGGCATTTGTCTATGCAAAATATATGGACAATCGTTCTCAGTGCTACATGACCCAGCAGATAAAAGCATTGATGTAATCTAGTGACTTGACCCAAACAGTTGTACATTTAATACCTGGTGACAACAGTAACAAACAAAAAAATCTTAGAGACTTGAGTTAAATAGCAATAACTAAAACATCTGGTACTGGTATGATACATAGGACAAGGAAAATCTACCCCAGTTATCCAAATAAATGGTTCGGTTCAAAATTCCAATTATCCGAACACAGTTGAAGTGTACAACAACAAAAATGTTATGAATATGAAAATAAAGATCAGGATAACAGTCCAATTCATCTCAGAAATATAGACAAATACCGTTTCCAACTATTCAAACTTGGTTCTGCATTTGTTGCTTGATAAATACAACATTACAGTGAGAGATGCAGTTACTTTCTTAACATGTGAATACATGCAATTGGACAAAGGAATGGCTGTTGCCAAGAAACCAATTGCTTTACAGAGAACCTGAATAATAACACACTCTTTTCAAGATCATGGAACCAAACAAAGTAAGAACACTTCACTGTTACTAATAACTTATAACCCATGTCACTTTGAGATATGAGCATCACAGAGAAATCCTTTCTTCTTTAGTAATATCATAAACAATGCAGTATAGCACTTTGACTATTCTATTCAATCATGGCGACAACAATTCAGTATACATAAAATCAAAGATTCTTCAACTCTACTGATTATATGTTATATAAGGAGATTGGCATTCCCAAGAAATCTCCTTACCTGAGTGATGTCATGAATGACACAGTATAGCATCTTGACATTCTCTTAGTTCATGGGATGGGATAAACTAATGCTAGACAAAGTTTTCCTATTATTCAAACTTGGTTCTTCCTTGGTTAATTTGTTCGTAATTTACAGCAGGGAAATTCATAATTACTTTATGAGCACTCTCACACTCAGAAGTGCATTTTATGAATAAATATTTCAATATTTTGGAAAATGCGTTCTGTCATAAATAAACAAGAGACGTTTTTGAGCAGATAATCATTGGTGATGAAAAATACTTTATGATAAAGTAGAAAAGGAAAATATAGCAGAATCTAGGAAAGACTTGTTAACCTCCATAGAATTTAATTAAGAATGTTTTCTTTTCTGTATATTATGAGATTAAAAAATAATTTTCATAAAACTGAACTTTCAAAATCTGTTACTGCCTAATATTACCTTGAGCAACTGTCTAATTTGAAACATGCATTCAAATAAAAATGCATTTCTCTTAGCAAGGAATTAAAGTGAGAATTTTGTAGCATGATAACTTGCACCCTCATGTTACAAATATGGCACAACAAACAATCATGTAGCGAGGAAGAAATGTTTTTAAATGTGTAACTTATTCTTCAAAAATTGTTTTTTATTTATGAGTCTATTGGAAATCATTGGTTGTTGTTATCCTTGAATTTATTAAAAAAATATTTTTGTCTTTTTGCTGGAGTCTTTTGGAAAATATTGGTTGTGCTTATCCTTGAGTCTATTGGAAAATATTGGTTATGTTTTTCCTTGAGTCTTATGGAACACATTGGTTGTGTTTATCTTTGAATCTTTTGAGAAATATTGGTTGTTTTTATACTTGAGTCTATTGTAAACATTCATTATGTTTATCCTTGAGCCTTATTGAACACATTGGTTATGTTTATCCTTGAGTCGTTTGAAAAATATTGGTTGTCTTTTTGCTTAAGTCTATTGGAAAACATTGGTTGTGTTTATACATGAGGCTATTAGAAAACATTAGTTGTGTTTATGCATGAGCTTGTTGGAAAACATTGGTTAGGTTTACATTTGCATGTATTGGAAAAATATTGTTTGGTTTTATACTTAATTGATAGGTAAATATTTATATATAAATATTTCTTGTTATATATGTGAATTTGTTGGTAAATGTTCATTATGCTTGTTCTTAAATCTATGGATAGACATTGTTTTGGTTTAAATGTAAGTCTATAGGTAAATATATATATATATATATATATATATATATATATATATATATATTATACATGAGACTATTGGTTAACATTGTTCATAATTATGCCAGAGTCTATTAAAAAGCATTGATTGTTTTTTATTTGAATCTTTTGGTAACATTTGACTATACTTATTTTTAATGCTATGGTATATTGATTTTGTTTATACTTGAGTCTACACATCAACATTACAGTATTTACCTTATTTGGACTATTGTCCTCATCTTTGTTGGCATTTGTACAACGTTTCATCCATTGTATGCTCCAGCCTTCTTCAGGTGCTAGGAATTTCAAACCGAACCCTTTATTACAATCACTGGGGTATATCATCCTCATTCCTTGCGTAAAGCCTTGATTAGAAGTTATAAGTTATCTCCCTCTAACCTTGCAAGTTACTTGTTCACCACTGCTGTAGCCTGGTATTGAACTCACAACCTTAAGAGTCAAGTCAGGAACCAACCAACGTCTAAGGACACATGGCCCAGTAAATAGAAAACAAAACGTTGAACAAATGGCAACAAAGATGAGGACAATAGTCCGAATAATGTAAATAGTGTAAATACTACCTCATCTCAGAAATATAGACAAATGGCAACAAAGATGAGGACAATGGTCTGAATAATGTAAATACTGCCTAATCCCAGAAATGTAAACAAATACATAAATATTAGTTGTAGACATGGGTCTATAGGTAAACATTTGTTCATAATCTAATCCACAAATATACACCATGTAAATGGCTTCTTTTGGTGGTTAGTGTTAATACTCTGCAGGATGTGTCATCAGTATATTATAGGTTTCATAAACAGGATATTCCTGCTTTTGTATAGTTTGAGTAATCTATATTTGAAATGGATGTGCATTGTGGTGCAGTGGATATCAGCTCAGAATGAGAAATTGGGGAGCCGAGTTCAAAATCCAGTTGAATTCCTTGCATTCACTTAAGCGCAAATACCCTTGGAAAAGGTATTAATCCATCTCTTCCCTCTAGTTATGGGTTAAATAACAGGACAGATTGGGTTCTATAGCCTTGGCTGGCAACCAGTCTACTGCAGAAAGCAATGGCAACCTACTGCAGGATAATGTTCTGCCCAGTCAGTCATGTCTCGAAGGAGACATGATCACCCAAGTGTGTATCACATATGGCACTTAACTGGCTGATATTTGAAAGCTAAAATGACTCTTATGAAAAGAATTGCCATTACTAAGATATTTGTACCTAAGCTGGAACTACAAATGCAGCTTTGAAGTATGAAGAAGAAATAAATGAAACATGACGTGTACGTGAGCAATTTTGTTTTTAACTTTCTTTGCTTCTATGTGACTGTGCCATATAGATGCAAATATGTGCTGTTGAAGAAAACAAACAAGGAAGAAATTATGGTCAGTGGCTGGATGGTATGCAGACGGTGCAGAGAGTAAAAAAAAACTTAATTTCTGGAGGCTTGGGTTAGATTTGCACAAAGTAATCATGCAGAGAAGTACATTAAGTGCTGGCACATTTTTACTGCCCTAGCATGACATGTGAATAGAGAAATTTCACAATAGTTTGCACATCATTGGCCTTTATAAGTGTATATCAAGAAAGGCACTAAGAAATACAGGAGGACATGCAAATATGCAAACATATAAAAATCAGTGTCTATGAATTTATATATAATTTTCTGTAGGATGTTATATTTTGCAGCTATATAAAGTGTCAGCTCTCTGCCTCCGAGCAGAGAGCACAAACCCAGTCGTGGTTCCGCCGAAGGGTAGAACCACGACTCGGTAAAAATAGACAGACATATTTTTGGCCCGGCTATATGGCCGGGAATACCCACATTAAAATGACCATGTGTCACATCCGGCCTTGCGTGGGAAGGCTAGTAAATACAGCAGCTATATAAGTGGTGCAAAAGTAGGTGGACAGTAAATGATAACATTTATTTTGAGCTTACATATACAATTGAGGCCTTCAGTACAAGAAAGTACTTTCCTCCATGTATATAAAAATCAGTTAAGTGTAAGAGTTTGTATGTTAAAGCAGATAGTTTCATCTTCCTTTAAAACAAATGGAGCAGTTTATCTCAAACAGATAATAAATTATGGTATTCCGAAAGTCAACAAAATTTAAAGACGATTTTCTCTTTTTTTTTTGTTTTTTGGTGGCAGAGAGTATATTTTTTTGCTTGTGTATATGTATGTCTGTAAATGTATATATATGCACATATGTAGAATCTAGTAAGGGAGCCAGAGATAACCTCAATGCTATTCTTCAGAAGGACCTCCACTTTGAGGCAGACTGAAGTAAGAAATGGCTTGTAAATTTTAAAGCTTCTAAAATGAAGCTGATCTCTGCCAACCACCACAGGCGATCCCTCCTATCCCCCATCAGTATGGACCAAGTGAGTCTACCTAAAAGCAACTCACTGCACCTCCTCAGTCTCACCCTCTCTTCTAACCCCAAGTGGAACCATTACATTGAATCAAAAGCTAAATCCACTGCTAGGAAGTACAGTGTGTTGAGCCAGGAATTTTTTCCCACCTGAGTCCATCTTGCACATATACAACTCAATCATCTGACCGTGCACCAAATACTATTGCCATATCTGGTTGGGCGTCCCTGCCCTTGACAGGCACCAAAGAAGAATCTGTAATGCAATCGTTCCCAACCTAGCAGCTCACCTCCAGCCACTTTCTAAATGGCTTCCCTCTGTCTCTTATACAAATATTTTCATGGCTTCTGCTTTGACAAGTTTAGCTCACTGATGCTCCCTTTACAAAAATTTGCTCAAGCAACCAGACTGGATACATGGTTCCCACCCTTTTACAAATAAATCAACTAAATAGAGCCACCACTTCTACCTCTGCAACTTCCTTTCTCCCACTTACCGCCTGTAGAACTCCCTTCCATATACTTGCTTCCCAGGTGGCTACAATCTCCAAGAATTTATATGCAATGTCAATTGCCATCTCTTGTCTACTTAACTTCAGTCCTTCTCTTGTCCTTTCCTCATCACTTTGTACATCTTGTTCTTTTCCATTTTTACTCTACCCTCACAACTGTCTTCACACTAGTCCTACCATCCTTCTCTTGCCCTCTTTCTGACACCCCCATAACTGATTTGTCTTTCTCTTCCCTCTCCTCCTGACTAAACTTTTACTTTTATGTAGCCCCCTGCGCACCAGCTGCTTGGAGTGAAACAATTGAAAAAAAATTGCTGTGGTTATTTCTTCTATATACAGTTAAAAAATTGCTATAATTATACAGAAATAGTGCTTGCTATCGGGGATAGGGCACTAAAAGACAAGATAGTTTGGACATAAGAATCAGCATTGCATGATGACTAGCACATTATATAAAGGTTTGATACTGATAGTGAAGTGTTGGGTCCTATGTCCACACATACCCTCTCTTTGTCTCTAACTCTCCCTCTCTCCTTATATATATATATATATATATATATATATATATATATAAGGAGAGAGGGAGAGTTAGAGAGGATTTATATATATATATATATATATATATTATATATATATATTATTTTGAAACTATTCTATTGAACATCTATTGGATATTTTGGATAAAAACTGATAAATCTAATGTTACTTCGCAAGACACACATTGGGAATAAATACAAGCTGCTTGGCAGGAGATACCATTAGATACATTGAAGAGGCTTATGATGTCAATGCCTGACAGAATGAAGGCTGTGATCAAAGCAAAAGGCTATCGTACTAAATATTAAATTTATTTAGTAAGAAGTATTTTTTCTTGCTAAAGCATTTGTTAAGTAAATCAAATAAAATTACTTAAATTAAATTGTTTATTTTCTGTCACTATGCCTCATAAAAGATAAAATAGTTCTTGTCCTAATACTTTTGCACACTACTGTATATATATATATATATATATATATATATATATATATATATATATATATATGATATGTGCGCAAATGTTTCCCTTGTTGGTAAATGTTAGACATATGTAACAGTAATTATGTTAATAAACTGAAGCCAATGTGAAGCACTTGTCAAAATATTTCCTTCTGATTTCTTAAAGCTTTAGCAATGCATTTAACGTATGCATATAGGAGCTTTCCCAAATTTTCTACAGTTCCAAATGTGACAGATGCACTGTGTTTCTTCAGCAATTCATCTGTCATGAAATTTCTTAAAAATTGTCTCAATATTTGCCTGTCTGAAATTTATATTTATATTGCAAAATCTCAGAATGCCTATGAGGATGATTATCAATGCTCTTAACTTTGATCAATATTGTATGCCATTTTTCAAAGAGTAACATCACTTCTCAGAAAAAAAAAGTAAATTAGTTTTATTATGATTAAAAAAAAATACTTAAGTTGACCTATACATGAGATCAACATCTGTACAAGTAAACATGGCATTTTAAAGTGTTTATTTTTGCCATTTAATTATATAAACAATCTTGACCTCTCCAAGTCTTAGGCTAACCATTATATTTTCTATATAACCTCATGAACTTCACTTCTTGACTTTTCTCATAATCATACAACACATACTAATTGTCTCCCTGGAGTGGTTCTTCACTCTTGTATTGGGTAAACATTATTATATAAAAATAAAAAATTCTATAAGAATTTGCATGTAATATTAAATGTGCAAAGTTACAGCAAAAAAAATTAAAATAAAAAGGTTCTAATATATTTTTAATTTACTTGTTTAAACATTATTTTTCTTGGTACTTATATTTTAGTAGATACTCTGTTCTTTATGAAAAAAACATTATATTTATTAATATCTACTGACCTGAAAAATCAAGAAATATTGTTAGGAAAATAGATGTCCACAGGCAGGATTTGAACCTGTGTCCCTTGGCAAAAACCGTCAATTGAACTGACATGTCTTATCTTAGACCACTTGACCACAATGGACTTACAGTCACACAAAGCCTGAAATAATGCCTTTAGGATAAGCAATCTTAAATTGCTTAAACCTAATCTTCAGGCTTATATAGTGTTCATTACTCTAGTCATACTAAATTACTCTCTTACATCCTGTAGTCCTGGGTATGACAATAAACTTCACATAGCAAAAATTCCAGGAATATATTTTTGAAAGAAAAAATATTACCAGCAATAGATTTTTGAAGGAGAAAATATTACCAGTAATCCAAATCTGACTAAATCAACCTTCTCATTATAAATGAACATTTAAAAAAAAGGTTACTATAAAAAACCTACTTTTTGGCATTAAATAACCTACAGATGTTGATAAACTACTAAATAAAACTCTTCTTCATCTTTGAATAGATTATCCTGCATTCACTGTCATATAGGAAGACTGGCATCACATAACAGTTCTGAATCTTAATTTTTCTTCAGGTGTATATTGACCTGAGCAACTTACAGGGAAGTCCAAATTGAACCATTTATTTAATCTATGGTGGGAGGACTGTTCTCATTATACTTCCTATGTTTAGGGATCTCTTGTCTAGTTCTTGGTTTTAGTACTACTCAATTATTGCTCATCCTGTTTCCCCTGCATGAAATGAAGTCACCTCTTAATTGCTGTTGTTTCCAGGTCTATCCAGATCCTGGACGGTAGCACCAGTTGGGGTCCCAGCTATGGGCAAATAGTTAACGTCCAAAGTAGGATCAAAACACTATGAAACTATAAAATTAGATCTTTGTAGTGAAAATTCCAGCAATATTTTTTGAAGAAAAAAATATTACCAGCAATACATTTTTGAAAAAAAATATTAACAGCAATGTGTTTATGAAGAAAAAAAATATTATCAACAATACATTTTTCAAGAAAAAATATTAACAGCAATGTGTTTATGAAGAAAAAAAATTTTATCAACAATACATTTTTGAAGAAAAAATATTAACAGCAATGTGTTTATGAAGAAAAAAATATTATCTACAATACATTTTTGAAGAAAAAATATTAACAGCAATGTGTTTATGAAGAAAAAAATATCAACAATATATTTTTGAAGAAAAAATATTAACAGCAATGTGTTTATGAAGAAAAAAATATCAACAATACATTTTTGAAGAAAAAATATTAACAGCAATGTGTTTATGAAGAAAAAAAATATTACCAGCAATACATTTTTGAAGAAAAAATACTAACAGCAATGTGTTTATGAAGAAAAAAATATCAACAATACATTTTTGAAGAAAAAATATTAACAGCAATGTGTTTATGAAGAAAAAAAAATTATCAACAATATATTTTTGAAGAAAGAAAGAAAATATTAACAGCAATATATTTTTGAAGAAAATATATATATATATCATTAATACATCTGACTCTTAACAAAACCCACTTTACAAAAATACATCAGTGAAACCTGGTCTACAAACTGATTTCTTATGAAGATTACATATTCTATTCGTATGAATCTATTGAAAAAAATTGTCTGCATTGAATGACCCATTGAGGTTAATATGCCATAAAACAAAACAAACCAAACCTTCTACCTTTCATTTTAAAGGATCTTTTCAAAAATAGAAAACCAGAAGGTATCTTGAGTTTTCTAAAAATTAAACAAAAAAAGAATTCATCAAAACCTGACTAAATCACTCTTCTCATTATGACCAAACATTTAAATAAAAAATGTCCCTAAAATATCCATATTTTTGGAATTAAATAGCCGACAGTGTTTGATATACCAATAAACAAAACTCAAATTTGAACTGCATGCAAATAAACAATGTCTGGCCCAGAGAATAGGAATTTTGATTTCAATCCATGAGCTAGAAAATGTGTAACTGGACTCAGCAATAACTGAGCAGTAATAAAAATAACTGAGCAGTAATAAAAATAAGGAGACAAAATATTGCTGGGTATGGCCAGTGGAATGAGAACTGTCTACCGCCATAGTTTGAATAAAGGGATCAATTCGTAATTACCTGGATCAACATAAGCCTGAATAAGTCCAACAATCAAAGCATTGTGATAATAAAGATGAGGACTATAGTCATAATATAAATAGTGCAACTAATATTTCACTATCCCATCCTCTGTTAAAACACTTCCCAGATATTTTAATTGTTGTACTTGTCAGATTTTCATTTTGTCAATTTGTAAGTTACATGTTGGCTGCTCCTTAGCTAAATTTATGTAGTGTTAACCTTGCATATGCTCTGCAAGGTATATAAATTTGGATCAACATCTGTCTATATTTCTGAGATGAAATATTGCAAATATTTACATTATTAATATTGAACAGCGACTGTTGTCCTTGTCTTTGTTGTCATATTCACAAGATTTCACTCTCACTTTCTTTTTTCAGGTGATTGGAATTTTGAATCTGATTAATTATGAGAAATTTTGTTATGAAAGATGCATCAGATCAATTGGTGGCTTCCCCTATGTTGCTAGAGATCACAGGTTCAAATCCTGCCAAATTACACACATTTTCATAAAATTTATTGTAAAATAATCAGGCCCAATAGAAATAAATATAGACATATACTGTTTGATTAAAAACAAAATATCTACTCAAATATGAGTATCAATTAAAATAATATTCAAACAAATAAATTAAATATGTTGGTTGTTAATTCCATTTTGTTAAAATCCTGAACTTTCCATACAAATTTTCCATACATACATTATATATATATTATGTAGAGTGGAACAATATGGGTCTTTCACTCTCTCCCTCCCTATCTCTCTCTTTATATATATATATATATATATATATATGTGTGTATTCTCAGATATAATTTGTAGAGTGGAACAATATGACTAAAAGAAAGCAACTCAAAGAATGGTAAGACTGAGAAAAAAACGGGACGCAGATTAGTATTTTTATATTTGATAGTGCACTCACGAAGATTTTTCTTTTGAGTAAATTATTTTCTCTTTTGATAAGTATGGCATTTCCATATTGAAATTGTGACCAAATTTATTTCTGGGTATGACCAGTGTATTTGTTTAATTATTATTCATGGTGTCCTTTTTTTCTAATAGAAAAGAAGAAAATTTTTGGATAGTAATTGAAACTCACTTGAAGCGAGTTAAATGTGTAATGCTCTTCATGCTAATGACATTTCCATGGAGCCTCTCTATGGCATATGACCTCATTGAATTTCTTTTAACGTGTTTCTCTTGAATTTATATTTAAATTAATTTGGGGGTCATCGGGAGAGAATGTGCACTTTTTTGGGGGGCCTTCCTCTCAATGGTTTCACTTGCACACCAGTACCCCTCATTGACGTGAGTCCCCACTATAATGATATACTAGTGTGTTGTAGATATACTAGTTCAAATGTCTAACAATGAAATTAGATTTATGAAAAAAAACCGGCAAAATTTTTGTTCTGAGAGCCAATGACATTTCCACCGAGCCTCGCTATGGCATATGACATCATTGAATTTTTTTAATGTGTTCCTCTTGAATTTATATTTAAATTAATTTGGGGTCATCAGGAGAAAATGTGCACTTTTTGGGGGGCCTTCCTCTCAATGGTTTCACTTGCACACCAACCCCCCTCATTGACGTGAGTCCCCACTAAAACAATTTAAATTTATGAAAAAAAAAACAGCAAACCTCATGTTCTGAGAGATAATGACATCTCCACCGAGCTTCTCAATGGCATATGACTTCATTGAATCTCTTTTAATGTGTTCCTCTACTCTCCCAAGCCAACAAATACAACATAAAAAAAATCAAAAGAAAAAGTTAAATCCATCATTTCAACATCTTATCCCATAGCAATATACTTCATATGAAAAAGTTTTATTCAAGTATACAAAATGACATAATTAAATATCAAATATTTTCTCATTGACCAAATGAATATTTTTGAGTGTTTTATAATTTTCGAGTAACAAACACCATTTTATTTTTGTTTATATATACTTTAGTGCAAATAAATTCATTTCCTCTTTCCAATTTTTTGTTTATAGATACTTTACTTCCAAAATATTAATTTCCTTTTTCCAATTTTCCTCTCGTCTCTAAAAAAACAAAAGGAAACTTGTATTTAGTTTTAGCCAGTGCGTTTTTTACACTGACAGATTTTATATGTATGTGTATGTGTAATGTGAATGTGAAATTTTAAAAATCATTCCCAAAGTTAATTTTAAAGTTTTGTTCAATTTCTGACAGACATATTTATCAGTTTTGTTTTTATATTATATATTGTAATAAAAAGAAAAATATACCAGGATAAAGAAGATTCATTATTTCAGCCAAATTAATTAGGCTCTTAACCTTCACATTTTTCTTTGAATTTCTTAAGCTGACCATGACAGTAAAGTACTGCAAATGTAAATTGAAACTAAAAAAATCTTTACCCCAAGTTGGATAACAAGACTTGAGATAGACCCGAGTTCTTAGCAAGAGATGCACTATGACATTGCCTTTAGTAAAGAACACCATATCTATCATTCTTAAGGTCATAGTGGATCACATTGACCCAGTCATATGTGCATATTTTTTTTACCTTGGTTTGTTTCTTTATTTCTGCTTTCTATTTGATGTCAGCTTAGGTTTTGCTTTCATTCTTTGTCTTTCCTTCCAATATGCCCGCTTTTTAAAATTTGTTTTTTTTAACTTCTTCTCTTATTTGAAGCATCAAAAGCAATAGAAATTACTCCTTTTTTTTCTTTCTGTTTTCTTCTTTCCTTTATCCGCATGGTCATCTTTGAAGATTATTTCATCTCATATTTTTCGATAAAACACTTTTCGTTTCTCATTCTTCAGTAAAATTGTTTGCCTATCTCTTACTCCCATATATATATATTTATATCAAACCCTTCAGGAGTAGAAGTCTCTGCTTTGCATAGTTCATTACTGCCTGGAATGTTGACGTAGGTGGACTTTTTGTGAAAGTACTTTTTTACCTTTCTTTTTTACAGTATGATTCGTCCTGTACAAGACAAGGAGCTGGGGGGGGGCAACTTGAGGTAGAGGGTTATGCTATGGGGCAATTTATATGGAAAGGAGGGGAAGATAACAGTTGAATCTAAACTAGAAGAAGTCAAGATTGTGGTAATCAGGGAAACATCCCCTTTGGAGTCTATTTTATTGGGCCGTGGTTTGCAGGAAGAAGCTGTTTGAGTAGAACTTACTTTTCAGCAATGGAATACAGAGGAAGTTTGAATAGTTTGTGACTATGTAAGTGGCATAGCGGGTCCTAGCTGTGAAGGTCAAACTTAGTGGGACCAGGTGATGCAGTTCATCCTGGTAATAGCGATAGAGCAGGGACATATTATCTACATCCTGCCTGGAAGAGAGGTTGAAGTGTAGAAAATAATTAGTCCTCAACAAGTACTCAGAGGTGCTTTTGAACTCTATCAAGACTGGAAACTGAGGTCTGGACTATTACTGTACTGTTAAAGATTACATATTCTATTTGTATGAATGTATTGAAAAAAAAATATATGTATATTTTCGAAGAAAAAATATATATATCATTAATACATCTGACTCTTAACAAAACCCACTTTGCAAAAATACATCAATGAAACCTGATCTACAAACTGATTTCTAACAAAGATTACATATTCTATTTGTATGAGTCTATTGAAAAAATTGTCAGCATTGAATGACCCATTGATGTTAATATGCCATAAAACAAAACAAACCAAACCTTCTACCTTTCATTTTAAATGATCTTTTAAAAAATAGAAAACCAGAAGGCATCTTGAGTTTTCTAAAAATTAAACAAAAAGAATTCATCAAAACCTGACTAAATCACTCTTTTCACTATGGCCAAACATTTAAATAAAAAAATGACTACATTTTAGTAATAAAAAAAAATGTAGTATTAAAAAACATGACTACATTTTTGGCCTGATCTGGCTCTTATAAAGCTAGACAGATGAGGTCATTAGGCTGCATGTAAATAATAACTCCTGATATTAGAAATTCAGACAGAAAGCAGTCAGATGATAACACAGATGAGGTCATTAGGCTGTATGCAAGTAATGATAACACCTCATCCTAGAAATTCAGACAGAACTCGTGCCACCAGACTGGCAACAAGGTCCCACCCATTTACAGTTAGATCGACCAAATGCAGCCGACAATTCCACTCCAGCAGCTTCTTTTCTTGCACTTCCCACCTATGGAACTCCCTTCCATATACTTGCTTTTCTGATGGCTGCGAACACCAGGAATTTAAATACAATGTCAATACCCATCTCTTATCCACTTGACTCCAGTTCTTTCTAGATCACCTTGTATAAAATGTTCTTTTCTTTTCTCTCTAACTTTGCAATTTTTTTCACACATGATTCCATCTTTTTCTTGCTCTTTCTCTGACACCCCCTGTAATTGGTTCCTCTTTCTTTTCACTCTCCTCTTGTCTAAACTCTTACTCATATGTAGCCCCCTGTGCATCAGCGGTGGTACCGCCTTGCTTGGGGTGAAACAATTTTTTAAAAAATCACAGTATTCTCTTACCTGTTTGCACTTCTCCCCAAAAGCTGGTTTTTGATTGGTCAATGTATGGCTATTTTAAAAAATGTCACGGACAAATGCATGAAAGTCACAGAATTATATATTTAGATTGATGACCAGTTTTGTGATATACTTTTATCATATTCTGTGTTGACAGTGTTGTTTAACTTTGTATTCATAGCACACCATCTTGGGTTGAAATGATTAAAAAAAAAAAAAGAAGGCCATCAGGTGATAATAACACAGGTGAGGTCATTAGGCTGCACAAAAATAATTATAACTCTTCTTCTTTGAAATTCAGACAGAAGGCAACCAGGTGATAATGACAAAGATGAGGTCATTAGGCTGCATATTAAAAATGATAATTCCTCATCCTAGAAATTCAGACAGAAGACAATCAGGTGATAATAACAAAAACAGGTAAAGTCATTAGCTTAAATGTAAATAATTAAATTCCTGGTAACTGAGAGCTCTCTGGAAACTCTCTAAAAATTATTGAAGTACTCATTTTTTTGTTGTGAGGGTTACTGTACCATACTGTGTGGATAAAATAGAAGAGAATGACTTAAGGGTTCAGTCAGTTAAGTGGCTTATGTGATACATGCTTTGGGTGATCATGTCTCGAAAGAGATATGAATGACTGACTGGACAGAAGATTATCACAAAGTAGGTTGCCATTGCTTTTTGCATTAGACTGGTTCCTAGACAAGGCTAAAGAACCTAATCTGTCCTATTATTTAGCCCATAACAGAATAGAAGAGACAGATTAATACCTTTTCCAAGGGTATTTGTGCATAACTGAATGCAAGGAATTCATCTAGAATTTGAACTCACTACTCCAATTTCTCATTCTGAGTTGATATCCACTGCACTTCTTAAGGATTAGGTGTAGAAAAATTGATATTTTCACCCATCAGATATGGCAAATTTAGTAAAGAATTATATTCTACTGTTGTTTTATTGGAAGTGTAAAGATATCGCTCTTTTTAAATAAATGAGATTCTTCATCACCAGTATTGTATTTTATTTCATAGAAAGTCTTGCCGATTCCTGGCAAGTAAGAAGTCACTGGGAAGTTAGTGTTAGAACAGAAGGTAAGTCAGCTGTCAATCTCTAATCGTCAAGTCTTTTGGAAGTGCGACCATATATTTTCCTGTATCATTGGTATAGATGTTTATAAATGATCAGAGCATATTCTTTGGTAGATCATTTATATAAATCAGAAAGAGGAATTGATTCAAAAAGTGATCCATAAAGAATCCCTGTTATGACTGTCAGTGCATCAAAAGATAGCTGTTAATAACTATCCTCAGGGATCTACCTGTTAGGAAGGATTTTATAATAGAGAAAACTCTTTCAGTGATTCTATAGTTAGAGAGCTGGTGTAGCAAATCTTTATGCTACACCTTGTCAAAGGCTTTTCAGAAATCCACTGCTATGGTCTTCATGATATGTGCCATCTAGAACCTCACCAATTCTGTGTATTATACTAGTTAAGACATCAGCAGTGGATCAGACTGATTAAAACCCATATTGCTTGTTGCACAAGAGATTGTTTCTATCCAGTTGCTCAACAACTGTCTTATTGATAATGGATTCAAAATGTTTGTTGATGATACTGAGGTCTGAACTGAGAGAGGGGATTGGTTGTCTGTGTTTTTGATAACTAGACATATGCATGCCTCCTTCCACATGGTTGGGAAAAAAATTTCTCCTTCAATCAACGGTTGGATAATTTTGAGTTGATATTCTTAAGGACAACCATTAAAATTTTATCCGGGCCAGTAGCTTTTTTAAAGTTATTCATGTGCAAGTCAGAATACAAAAATTTGAAATTAACTCAACCTGCAAAATAAAACCCAAATATCCTCCATTAGACAAATTATAACATTAAATATTCCTAAATGAGGTAAAATGCTGTTTAAAAAATCTCTTTGTTTTGTTTCTTGTTTTTGGGAGATATGATACTTCCATTTTATATTAGTAATGTTAACAAAGGCTGAAAAAAGTAGCCTTTTCAAGGCATACCTTTAATTTGTACGATAAATATTTCTAAATTGATAGTAACAAGCAGAAAGGTATTGCTGGAAGTCTGGAGGTACATAAGGCAGAAAGAAGTATTGGAGATGAAAAAAATATTGAATAATCTGCTTGAAAGTCTTGAGTAAAAGTATAGCAGAACAAACACTGTAAAGATAAAGATAATAAAAATGCAATAATTACTTGTGGTGAGCGATGGTTGGCCACATCCCGAAAGGACATCTAGTAATGGCATTAGTTAAATTTGTGGGTTGCATCTACACGACACTTTAGCCTCAAAAGGGTTGGTAACCGTCTGACCTACGCAGACAAATTGATCTGGCCTCCACAGAGATATCAGATATAAGAATGGCATGTATCAGAAATGTAATCTCGAAATGGGTTTGTTCAGCAGTGGTGGTACAAGGAATTACTATTTTTTTCTTTTCTGAAACTGGATTTGATTTGTTTTGTAAGGTTTATATCAAACCTCTGTACGTTATTTAAAATCTTTTTTTTTTCAGTATATTAACATAAACATACATTTTGTGAATAACAATTATTTTTCCAGATAGAAATCCTACTATTTAACCTATAACTGGAGGATGGGGGCCATATCTTTCCTAAATGAATTTGCACATAAGTGAATTTAACTAAGCTGAAATTTGAACTCAACTCTTTGATTTCTTATTCTGCACATCCACCACTGCTATTCATTACAAAATTCAAACAAAAGGTTTCATAAATTTTCAAGGTGATCCTTAGTCAAGTTTCATTATTTCAACAACAACTTTAATCTAGTTGTATTACCTTAAACCATATGTTCCCAACCTTTTGCTGCAGTTACCCCAAAGTACAATTTCACTATTATCTATTAACATAATGAACAAATACCCATACTATAGGAAACTATATTAGTGACAACAATTACCCAAGTTTGATTGTGACCACAGTTCTATGATCTGGTGTCTAAAAAGTGGAGAAATTCTTATTTTTTTCCACAAGGCTTGAAAGAAAGATACTTTAAGAGAGATTGGGGTAGGGGGAATTCTTTCTTGAAATGATGTCTCGTTAATAATTTGGCACAGTGTGAAATTATAAGCTGATTTCCTCTTCCCAAACCAAACATTCATTATCCTCAAAATATGGGCTCATATTTACTCCAGGGTTGGGAACCATGGCCTTAAACCATAGCAGAATGATATATTTCCATGACTGATCAAACATCACCAAATTTGGTTCCTACCTAATATCATTATTTTATAAAAATCTTTACCTCCATACCTTATATTATAACACTGGAGCACTGGCTTGCTCTGCTGTCATATTGAGACATAAAACCTTATCTTTGAAGAAAATCACGTTACAGCATCAAAGCTGAAGAAGAGAAAAGTACAGATGAACGCAACATGCCTGTTTACTTAGGGATAATTTACAACTCGAGAAATACATATAATATCGTTTTCACCAAAGCAAACTCTTGACCGAAAAATCCTGATGAGATATATTAATCAAATCTCAACTACAATATGTCTCTGTAAATGTTGTGCCGATTTTGTTAACACCAGAACCCAGCAAGTTAAGCAAGAAAGATGATAGCATTCTCCTTCCTAATTTGTTTAAACAGCGCAAATTAGAAACGAAAAGCCATAGACGTAGATATATGGACAGTAATGTTGGATTTTATGGTCAGCCAGCCAAATATCATGGCTGTGTAAATGGAGATAAGACTTGTGATGTTTCAGCATACGTAATATCATTAGAGCCACAGTGTCTTGTTTTGGGGGAAGACAACTGTTTACGCAGGCCTGTGCTCCTGGGGGTAGGGCTTCTTTAGAGGTATATTTGTAAATCTCCAAAAGTAAATTATCTTTATTGATACAGACACTTAATTTGATTTTGGTGGTGTTTTTTATTTGTATAATGTCAATACTTTATAAGGAAACTCGGCTGTAGATCTGAGTGTCGGAAACTTGGACAACATTTAATCACAGTTTCAAATTTAGTTCAGATAACAGAATTTCTCCTTCACACATTCATTATCAACACAAAATTTCAGCCAATCAATTCTCCATCTTTTGCCATATATAAAATCCGTAAAAAAGAGATAAATCATTTTTACAGTAAATATTTCCAGAAAAAAGCGGTTTCAAATATACCAACTGAACAAAGCCATTTTTTTGAGTGAGCTGCAGGCAAGGCTGCTACATATGTACCCCAGCAATTTCCATCATTAAGAGGATTTACTTCTAATACTTTCTTTTTGTTGTATGAATATATACAACTGGGAAACTAAAGTTATTCCTTCTGAATTGTCACTGTTTTACTCTGCTTCAAATTAGATTGCTTTCTTATTCAAGGTCAGAATTGCAGTGAATGAGCCAGCTGCTGACACCTGCCAAGCTCTCAACATCATATCTCATGACTCTGGTCAACCAATCTAAGACATGCATCAGTTTCAGGTCTTACAAACTATACTCTTCTTCAAAATTGCTTTTCTGGATCACATAGAGACATTCCATTCATATCCTCTATATTGGCAATACAAAGAATTTTTTTTTTTTTAATCATATCACCCCAAGCAAGGCGATAACACCACTGATGAGCAGGGGGCTACGTAAGAGTAAAAAGATTGGAAAAGAGAAAGCCGGAAACCACATCCTTAAACAGGAAAGAAGGGATGAGCCTCTTCATTTGTTCAATAGACGTGGGTGGAGTGTGAACCGGGCGATAGTTTAGTCTATCTACTCCAATTAAACATTTTATTTTTTCATGTTACCTATTGCTGTTTCACACAATTTGTTGCTGTTTTTGTCTGTTCTCTTATCCAATATGAATCCTTACATAACATCACTCTTCCAATTATAACAGAGCATTACTATGTACATATATTTATTTATTCTTTTTTAACTGTTACTCTTTCAGAGGCATCTCAGTAAGGTGTAATTAATAATAAGCTTATTTTGCAAGATCTCTTATGACTGTGTAGTGAGTTCGATTTTCAGTGGGTACTCCATATTTGTTGCCTTGGGCTAAATGTAAGCAACGTTTAGTAAATATGAATTGTTATTCTTCCAGATGAAACTGACATTATACCGAGACTCAAGCTTAGTAACGCATATTCGCATTTTAATTGAATAAAGCCTTGCAATAGAAAGTTTTTTTGCTTGCATTACACTTTTTTATCAAAGTAAAACCAAACTATGTTAAAATCCATATTATCATCTTCACTCTTCAAAATTACTCTTTGTCAATTTTAGCGGAACTCATCTCAGTGAGAGTAATATTTTTCCTTCTCTTTCGAAACAGTCTTCTATACTAGATTTTTCCATTTCCTCAAAGAACAGATGTGTGTGTGTGTGTGTGTGTGTGTGTGTGTGTGTGTGTGTGTGTGTGTGTGTGTGTGTGCATAGTGTAATGAATAGCTGGATAGAATATAAAATCATCTAGCCAAGTTCGAATTCCATTCAAGTTTTTTGTTTTCACTGAGGCAAAACATAAAATAAAATAAAATAAATAAATAAATAAAAAATAAGTGTAAGAATCAATCTCTTCTTAACCCAGTAATGGATAAAGTAGTTGTTTTATCTGGGGATAAAAATATTTGTTATCACAAAAGAAATAGTTAATGCAGAAAAAAAAATAATTGAATTATTCTTACAATGCCCAAAACACATTTTTCTGTTTTAAATAACCCACATAGAGTTGATAAGCAGTAAAAAACAAATCTAAATCTTAAAGTAGAAACAGAAACGTGCTAATATCATCTACTAAAGAAAAAACCTAATTGTCCAAACATAATTTGTTATAAGATGCATCATGATTATAATTAAATAAATTCTAGCAGCTGTATACTCTGGAAAATGTGTTACCTTCCCACATAATTATATATATATATATATATATATATATGAGGGAAAAATGTATGTCAAAATGTAAAACAATGTTTCGTGTGATGCGTTTCATCTTTTAGAACTTCATTGGATTAAATCTGTTATGTTGGTGCAACGACACATGCGCACAAACGAGGATTGCTGGAAATTTTTCTAATTTTAAATTTAAACGGTTCTGTTCTTTAGCATTCTCTCACATGCGCCAATGGCCTGGTGGGTGAATATCCAGCTGTTGTCAAATCAGTCAGGTTTCAGTCCCGGCTTGAGACAAAACTGTTAATCTAGCCGCACTGAAGAGCTGCGATACAGCAAAACAGGCCTTTTTTCTGATGGTCTCTCTCTCTCTCTCTATATATATATTTTTTTATAAGCGTTTCACCCCGAGCAAGGCATGTCACTGCCACTACTGTGCAGGGGGCTACGTAGAGTGGAGAAAGGCTGATTAAATATAGGAAATGACAGAGGGTGGGTGATAGGCGGGTAAGGATACCGAGAATGAGGGTTGGGTAGATGAGAGTGTTGTGAGAATAGTTGGGAGTTAGTGTGATAGGAGGTGTCTATTGACCCTACATTTAAACATCTGGAGATTGTAACTGTCAGGACGATTTAATTTACATTTTTTTTGTTTCCTTCACTTTGTTATTAGATATTCCAGAGTGTGATTCCGATGAAGTTCTAAAGAACTAAACAACATGCGCAAAAACTTTTTTTTCCACTTTGTTTTACGTTTTCCCCTAGAGTTGTTCCTGATGTATAAAATTTATACATCATTATCTAATAAAATTTATACATCATTATCTAATAAAATTTATACATCATTATGTAATACAGACATACATACATGCATACCCCTCGATTATACTCGTAAACCCCAGCAAAGGAAGAGTCAGTACAGTTTGAACTCTTTTTTGAATTGTCACGTTTTCAAGTGATCCACTTATTATGGACATTAGTATCACATTGATATTTCATATATTTCTTAATTCTTCATATTTTTCCATTCTCGTCCTTCACTCTACACTCAGCTCAAACAGAAATGTTCACAGTCTAGAAGGTTCTTCATTCTCCCATTCAAGATTATCAGATCCAGTATTCTTGCATGAATTGTCGTGGTCACTTTGAGTGTTTAAATCATACTTTTTTTTAATTATCTCTGTATCTAGTCTGTGCTAATACTATTTAACTAACGAAGACCAGATTTTGTCGAAAACTTTTTCACATCAAAACCTGCAGAATCTTACTCAAAAGGTATCGTAAAGCTGCCTGATACGTAGCAACAAGTTATTTCAGATAAGGGTGGTTATATAATTGAATAAAATATAATTGTACTGTATTTTTAATATAGTTGATAAATAAAAAAACAGAAATTATCTATGACTTAACCGAGTACAGGTAGTCATCGACTTACGGCCGCGATTAGTCACAACCAACACGTCGTAAACCGATCTATTCGTAGGTCGGTCTTCTATTAATTTTGCAAACAGTTTTTCAGGCATTATTGTATTTTTAATAATTTTTAAAAAGGTTTCTTAACATTTGACATCATTTGCATCAACTCTCTACATAGTGTTTTATTTCTTATAATTGTCAGTGGCATAGACGGAGAACTTTTCACAGCTTTACAAATTCTTTCTGTGTTCTTCAAAATCGTCGATACTCTAGAGTGTGATAATCGCATTCACTTTATTTCCTCCTTCGTCCCGTTTATTCTCCGAAATTTCTGTGTCGCGATCAATAGCCTTTCTTTCTTTCTTTCTAGGCAGGTTGAGAGGTAGACAAAGAAAATTTCCTGTTGGTAGACCTCTTGGGTTTTCCAAAAAAAAAAAAAAAAAAAAATCAAAGACACAGACGAACACTGGAAAAATGTGTTGCACCGAGGATGCCCTAGCACTGAGCTATGTGTGTGTGTGTGTGTGTGTGTGTGTGTGTGTGTGTGTGATGCTGGGAGATGGGGCGGAAATCGTTGTACGCCAAGCTGAGAAACGCTCATTCTGCCAAGACGCAGGGGAGTCATGAACTGTCATACCAATTTATAGTTGTGCTCATGAAGTCGAACTGTTATAAGTCGACAACGATCCAAATTATTTGAGCTTTTCCTGAGAACGAGCTCGGACGATGCGCACTTCGACAACAGAAGTTTGAAATTGGAATAAAAGGCAGCAATTCCCAAAGAAATTTGAACGGGAATACGTCTTTCATAAATATTAACAGATTAACATCTTTGGCCATAAGATCCTCAATGATTCTGCCACATTGTGACAAGGTATGAAGTATTTCCGTTAATGTAATCAGAGGTATCAATGTCAACAAACTTGAACTTTTAACAGCATAAAACCGCGAAGGGCATATAAAGTAGTATGAGTACCATTGACAAAGATGAGATATAGTCTAGCAAGAAACCACTTGAAACCTTATTTACTGATATATTATGTCAAGTGACTTTACGGGTGCTACTGGTATCAAGTAACTTTGTACTACCTATTGCACAGTTAACTAAAACTGGTTACCCCACCCCAGATGAAAGAGAAGAGCAAGATTAAAAACGTTCTGTCAAAGGGTGAATAAAATGCTCGTCATATATAGCTTGCATTCAGCAAATGCTATGAATACTGCGTGGGGACGGCTTCTTAGATTGGTTAACGGCCAGGGCCAAAAAGACCCTCGCCCGATTGCATTAAGAGTTACGTATCTGTAACCAAAGCGAGACTTTATGTTGGAGCGCATCGTTTAATCTAGAGGCTTGTTTGCCGAAAATACATGACGTATTAATGAATACCTACACTATTTACATTATTCGAACCATTGTCCTCATCTTTGTTGCTATTTCTACGACGTTTCGGCCGTTGTACGCTCCGGCCGTCTTCAGGTGCTAGGAATTTTGAACCGAACCCTTTATTACAATCACTGGGATATATCATTCTCATTCCTTGTGCGAAACGTTTGGTAGTTATGTGTTATCTCCCTCTAACCGGACTCTATAAGTTACTTGTTCCCTACTGCTTTAGCCTGGTATTGCACTAGCAACTCTTTGGGTCAAGTCACTGGAATTAATTAACGTCTATATCCACTGGACCATGTTCGAATAATATAAATAGTGTAAATAATACCTCATCTAAGAAATATAGACAAATACTAATGAATATCTGTTCAACCCAGATATGTAGAAGGATCTGGTCAGGTAATTAGTTACACTGCCACCCTCTGGAAAGTTCAGTTATTGGAATTGATAACGATGATGTTGAGGCTGGTATATTTATAAGATCCTGCGAGAATTGTCTTCTTTGCAATAGGGAAGAGTTTAGTGAGAATAGACAGACATTGGCACTATTCTCAGAAGGCAATACGCTCTTAACTTTGCCAGCTTCCTGTCAAAAACCTATTATTTCGGGATTATCGACAAAGATTGAGATTGATATGACCTTCACACAAGATCAAGAAACCACTTTGACACTGAGGCATCATACGTTCTTAGGACAGTAACATTCTATCTGTCTTTGATTCCGAAGCAAGTTAAAGAATCTGGGAGAAAACAATGTTCAGGGTGGCTAGATGGGAACATTCTGTTTCAGAGGTTAAAGCATTGATTCGTGTGTCTTCTATTTTTCTGTGCAAGATATCTCTTCTTTTTAATGTCCCCTGTTTTTATATAAGAATTTGACATTTTCTTCTTTAATTGTGTTCTTTTCCTTTTAATGATAATTTTTTTTATTCTTTCCTGTCGCTTGATGTATTTTTTATTTCATTCTTTTATTCTCATGATCACTTATTAAAAAAAACAAACTATGCATATTTTGATATTTTTACGTTTTTCAACTTGCATTGTTATTTATTGTGTTGAGGCCTCTTATGCAAGGTTAATTTAGGTTTGAATTTCACATGAGACAAGGACATTTCCCAAGAATTTCTTAACTAAATTCTTGCATACCAAAAATTATTTTTATATGGTTGAAATCATTCATTAAATTAGCAAATACAAAATTGATAGAAATGGTCAAAGCATTAATTGTAATTATATAAAGTGTATTAACAATAACAAGAAATATATACTTTGTACAGACGTTGAAAGTGTCTGATTAAAATGTCTTTCATTTTCTGCATAAGTTTGTGTTAAAGCTTTTGAGGTAAGTTGTAATGTTCTTTGTCGCTGGAAGATTTATCAGTCTCATAGGTAATTTGTGCGAGGAATAATATTGATAGAAGATTGGTGAATATGTCTGAGTTTTCATCTTTGTAGAGTTTAGAAGAATGATTTAGTAAGAGAAGGTGAGTTGGTCTTAATGTCTTACAATTGAATGCATAATTAAATTATTCCATTTTCTTCGTGTTATTTTTATCATTCTCTCGCTTTGATTTCTTTCCTTGCCACTTTTCATATATTCCTCATTTCTTCTTTCTATCCTCTCTTTTGTTTGTTCTTTCTTTCTCTTTTTGCTCGACCTCCATTTTTTCTTTCTTTGTCTATCTCCGTTTTTTCTTTCATGTGTACATCTTTTTCTTTATAGTCTACCTCTTTTTTGTCTATCATTGTTTTCGTTTTTTCTTTCTTTGTCTTCCTCCGTTTTTTCTTTCCTTGTCTTCCTCCGTTTTTCATTCTTTGTCTTATTTCGTTTTTTCTTTCTTTGTCTTCCTCGGTTTTTTCTTTCTTTGTCTACTTCTGTTTTTTCTTTCCTTGTCTTCCTCCGTTTTTTCATTCTTTGTCTTATTTCGTTTTTTCTTTCTTTGTCTTCCTCCGTTTTTTCTTTCTTTGTCTACTTCTGTTTTTTCTTTCTTTGTCTTCCTCGGTTTTTCATTCTTTGTCTTATTTCGTTTTTTCTTTCTTTGTCTTCCTCCGTTTTTTCTTTCTTTGTCTACTTCTGTTTTTTCTTTCCTTGTCTTCCTCCGTTTTTTCATTCTTTGTCTTATTTCGTTTTTTCTTTCTTTGTCTTCCTCCGTTTTTTCTTTCTTTGTCTACTTCTGTTTTTTCTTTCCTTGTCTTCCTCCGTTTTTTCATTCTTTGTCTTATTTCGTTTTTTCTTTCTTTGTCTTCCTCCGTTTTTTCTTTCTTTGTCTACTTCTGTTTTTTCTTTCCTTGTCTTCCTCCGTTTTTTCATTCTTTGTCTTATTTCGTTTTTTCTTTCTTTGTCTTCCTCCGTTTTTTCTTTCTTTGTCTACTTCCGTTTTTTCTTTCCTTCTCTTCCTCGGTTTTTTCATTCTTTGTCTTATTTCGTTTTTTCTTTCTTTGTCTACTTCCGTTTTTTCTTTCCTTGTCTTTCTCCGTTTTTTCTTTCTTTGTCTACTTCCGCCTTTTCTTTTTTTCTACTTTCTTTTTTTTCTTTCTTTGTCTTCCTCCATTTTTTCATTCTTTGTGTTCCTCCGTTTTTTCTTTCTTTGTCTACTTCTGTTTTTCATTCTTTGTCTACCTCCGTTTTTTCTTTCTTTGTCTACTTCCTCTTTTACTTTTTATTTTTACTTTCGTTTTTTTTCTTTCTTTGTCTTCCTCCATTTTTTCATTCTTTGAGTTCTTCCGTTTTTTCTTTCTTTGTCTACCTCCGTTTTTTCTTTCTTTGTCTATTTCCGCTTTTTCTTTTTTTTTTCTACTTTTGTTTTTTTCTTCGTTGCCTACTTCTGTTTTTTCATTCTTTGTGTTCCTCCGTTTTTTCTTTCTTTGTCTTCTTCCGTGTTTTCTTTCTTGTCTACCTCCGTTTTTTCTTTCTTTCTTTTGTTTTTCTTCAGCTTTTTCTTTCTTTTCCTACTTCTGTTTTTTCATTCTTTGTCTTCCTCCGTTTTTTTCATTCTTTGTCTTCCTCCGTTTTTTCATCGTTTGTCTATCTCCCTTTGTCTTTTCTGTTTACTCTTTCTGTTTTCTTGTCCGTCTCTCCTTTGTCCATCTTTGACTATTTCACTTTAGTCTTTCTTTCTCTTCTCTCTTTCTTTGATAACTTCTCTTTTGTTTTTCCTTTTCTACATCTCTTCTTTCCTTCTTTTTGTCTACTGCCCTTTTTCACTTTTGTCTATCTCTTTTTGTTTCTTTTTTTTCTATACTCTCCTTTTATCTTTTTATTTACCTTTCTTTGGTCCTTTTTATTTAACTCCATTTTTCTTTATCCTTTTGTCTTTCAGTTTCTGTTCTTCTTTTACCTTTACTTTAGTGCATAAATGCAGGTTACAAAATTTTCATGTATCCCTTAATAAAGTTCTTCGCTGAACGAAAAGACTTGGTTAAGAAAGTTTTTCTTTTTGACTTATAATCTTTCTTTTGCATCAAGGATATTTTCTAAACTCTTCAGGATCATTACATTCTTCTCTTCCTCCGTTAATTATACGCCTCTGCCTTTTTTTTTTTGCCTCTTAAGGATCATTACCTATCCATCAACTGGAACAGATGCTTCAAAGACTCAATTATTTTCTTGTCTGTTTTTCTTTTTAATCCTGTTTGTTGAATTTTGCTTCCTTCTTTTACTTTTTTTTTTTTTGCAATAATCACCAGCATCCAGTCAGTTGTAGCTCTTCCCTTTCTTTTACTCCTCGTGCGTTTAACTGACGGCAAAACTACAAAGAGCGCAGCAAAATAGTTGTCTTATCGTTTTGTTATGAAATGAGCGCAAACATGAGGCCATTTTAGATGGGTTCGTTTCATTCTCGCATTAACTTACCATCTCATTTTTTATTGAATAAATGAATAGATTTACAAGATATCACTTCATAGCAAAGGTGAAAATAAAGAATCCTTTTCAGGCTGTTGACAGCCAACCTTTCACTTAGGATAAATTCATGGCAAAAGTCGACTGTTATCTGGCCGTCCGCCATTTTTGCAACCATTTACATTCAACCGCGTTAACTCAATATGCAAATAGTGATAATAAATTGAAGTCTTTGCGTCCGTTTTGACTGCAACCAGGAACGCGATCTATAGTAGATCATAATAACCTTGTAGCATTTTACACACAGCTGTTTTTTTTTTTTTAATATTGGTTTGGTTTTGGGGTTTTGGGGCAGCACATTATTTCCTGATTCGATAAAATGCTGGCTTATTGCATAGCCACTTGCGACAGAAAATTATCTGTATCTGTGTAATGATGTCTAGACGCAGTCCTTTTTGTCGCCCAGTTTGACTTTACGGGCTAGGAGAGGCTTATTGTTCTTAATTTGTGCAACTAGATATGAAGACAGTTTTAGAGTGGGATTTTTCAGCTTCTATCTGTGTTTATGATTTTGACACCACTAAAAAGATAGATTTTTTAAAACTACATATTTATTGAATAGTGGTATATTTAAAAATCCTCAAGATTACAGAGACGTGAGTGACACTTAATTTAAATATTTGTAGTGATGTCACAAAAATATTTTAAGTACCCATATTTTTCGAAAAATATTATTTACAAGATTTTTATCAAACTCTGTTTTATCGAACTATATTTTTATGACTTAATAAAATGAGCGCGTTGTGTAGTGGTTATGTGTAAGATGTAGGAGAGTTAAACCTTATCAGCGAAAATGGTCTTGTGTCAAACTTCACTGAACTCCCTACGTTTAAAGTATCGGACGGTTGCAGAGTAAGTGAAAGACAAAAAACTATTCTTTTATGTTAATAAAAAGATTTATTAATCATCTAATTGTTGTTATTTATACAAATTATAATTGAGTGTGAAAAGTTCATTGGAAAGTTTTTCTGCAATATTTTGAAGTTCATTTCTATTGGATTTAGGACGAAATGTTTTTGAAGGAAAGCCTTATTGTATCCGTTTTTGCATGCACGGATAGGAGTAAACTTCTGTATTATGAGTTTGTTCCTCATTCATTTGTTGCTGGTCAGTTTTGAGGAAGAAAAATATGGGTGAAAGTGAGAATGATGCAGTGAGAAATTTGTCGTCTGTTTTTTGAATGTCTCGACAGATATCGCTCTTTGTCTCTTGCACGAGGAAGAAGAGATACAGAACGCAGCACGAGAGAGAAGTGAGAGAGTGAAAAATGCGTGTCAACGTTGATTGGACGTTCAGTATTAACACGACTCTCTTTATTTCTTTTGCTGTATAAGGAGTAAATGAAAGAGAAAGAAATGCAGGTCGGCGAAAATGACGTCCCAGGGATGGTTCGAAAGAAAAAGTAAAATCACGAGTATATAAGCATTCTGGAGACCAAGAATAAGATCAAGTTTGAATATATTTTCCTTGTCTTCTAATTGGTCAATATATAAGATTGTGCCTCTAATTTGTTCTGAATGACGCCCGCATATGGTAAAATATGTAAAACCAAATTATCTAGTTAAAAAGGATTTATTATTTGTTAATTCAAAAATTTAACTGCTCTTTTCGTTAGCTCCTGAAAAGGTATTAATGTGTGTAAAGTGGAATTTATTAAGCAATCAAAATATAAAGAAATTCGACAGTGGAAAGATAGACACTCTTGACTGCTAAGTGTTCAATTTTAATGTCTTCTTTTTATGAATATATACACGTACGTGTAACGGACAATGCATGTAAAAGGGAAGAAATAAGCAAGTCTTCAACACGGCTCTACGAATGTATTTTTTATTATTTGACTAGTATCATAGCCCGGCGTTGCCCGGTCAACTCAGAACATTTTAGTAGTAGGAGAAGATGCCACTTTTTATTTTACATATTTTGTTTTTGTTTGAAGAAACACTTTTTTAAAAAAATATTTCTTTTGTTTCAAAATTCCGGGGAAAAATATTCACATATTTTTGTTGAGCAAATGAATTTTTAAAACGTCAGAATAAAAATTAAATATAAAGGCTGATTTTTTGTTTTGTTTTCATAAAAAAATGTTTTAGTCGCGTTTGACACGTGTGATTTGATTTCTGTGACGTAAAACGTCGGAATAAAAATTAAATATAAAGGCTCATTTTTTTTTTAAATAAAAAATATTTTAGTCGCGTTTGACACGTGTGGTTTGATTTCTGTGACGTTATTCAGCAACCATCTTAGATCTTAGATGTTTTACGGAGCAAATGTAAACAGTCGTGTCCATTGGCCAAAAAGTGTGAAAGGGAAAATTGCTGAACTTAAACTCAAAAAGTATGTGTCGACCTGGCTTTCCCTGTAGATATGTGTCCCTAGAAAGTTTGAATGGCGTAGCTTAAAAAATGTAGGCGTGCATAGGGAACAGTCACACACACACAGATTGCCTTATATATATATATATATATTATTGTTTTTCTTTCAAATTAAAAACAATGAATTATAAAAATTCTTTGCGGACAACTTGATGCAAACATTTGTGTTTCTCTTTTACAGTACAACCAGATGAATTGCCTTAGTATAGAAAAAACCCAATTCGTCTTTGGTTAGAGAATGGGTGTGACACGGATGTATGTTGTTTTATCTATTCATATATATTTGTGTTATCGACCGCATGTATAAATCTACCATCCGCCCGTGCATTGAATACTGCTGCCAATACTAGTCGGTGCCCCTGTTATTCACCTCAGGGTTCTTGACAAAATCCAACGGAAAATTTTTTATATGATCGATACTGGCTTGGCAGCTCAGCTGCAGTCGCTCTCTCACTGGCCTGATTTGGTTTCCCTTGTGTCTTTTCTACAAATACTTTTACGGCTTCTGCTCCAATGAACTTAGCTCACTGATGCCCCCTATATATGAATTTGCTCGAGTAACTAAACTAGCAAATAAGTCACACCCTTTCACAGTGAAACCGATAAAATGTAACCGCAATTTCTACTCTAACAGCTTCTTTCCTCGCACTTCCCACCTGTGGAATTCCCTTCCGTATACTTGCTTCCCCGACAGCTGCAATATCCAAGAATTTAAATGTAAGGTTAATTGTCATCTCCTATCTTACTCTCTTTCTTTCTCTCAAGCTCTTTCTCCATCCACACTAACTCACTCACACCAGTATTCTCATCCTTCTATTCTCCTTGTCCTGACAGCCCCTATAACCTACCGCTCTTTCTCATCACTTTCCCCCTCTGTAACACCCTGCGCAACAGTGGCAATAAAACTGCCTTGCTTAGGGTGAAATGATTTAGAAAAAAGATTGAAGAAAGCTCGTGAACAAACTTTTCTCTGTGTGTGTGTGTGTGTGTGTGTGCTTGTGTGTGTGTGTATGTATCTGTGTGTGCGTGTGAATATCCCTAAGCATTTTTGTAATATTATTTACGCGAATGTTTTTTTATGTGCCGTGTCCCTTTAGGACGTAAGAGATCATGGACTTTCACTTGCCCCTATCCCTTGTTGCTATTAATATTTTTCCTCTTGGTATCTCTTCCCACACCGCTCCACTATTCATTTGCTCAAGCCCATCAAATATGCCTCTCCCTGCTTTTCTCTGTCTCTCTTTTTTCTATCCGACTTGTGAGTATCAGAATCTCCAGGCCCTCTTTCCTCATTACATGACCCAGAAACCTCAGCCGTTTCTTTCGTATGCAAAGTATGAGTTTTCTTTTCGTTTGCATCTTTTCCAGCATCTCGCGTGCTCGGTCTGTGGTATTCTCATCATCCTTCTGTAGAACCACATTTCTGCTGCTTCGAGCCTTTCTTTCAACCTTGAAGAGATCGTCTAACATTCGGTGCCATACAAAAGTATAGATATCACATAGCAGTATAGCACCCTTTTCTTTGATTCTAATGAGATATTCCCGTTTCTTAGTTCTCTTGTTAGCTTTCGGAATGCGCCCTTGGCCATGCCAATGCAACTTCGGATTTTAGTGTCACACTTTCCACCCTTTGTCAGAACACTTCCCAGGTAATTAAATTTCTTTACTTGTTTGATTTTAGTTTCCTCGATCTTTAGGTGGTATTTTTATGTCTTTTTTTTTTCTTTGTGATGATCATGCACTCAGTTTTCTTGAAATTTATGCTGGTTTCTTTCTTCTCGCTTTCTCTTGCTACCTTCTGTAAGAGGTCTTGCATTTTCTTTTCAGTGTTTGCTATCAGTACTGTTTCATCCGCGTATCTTATTTTTTTTTTTTAGACTGTGGACGCCAGTGACGAATCCTGGCAAAGATTCTAGCTCTCTCAGAATTGTTTCGCTATACAAGTTAATAGTTCCTGTGTGGAAACACGCCCTTGGTCCTTTCTATTTTTGTATATCTGATGAATTTCTTTTCTGTCCATATGCCAATAAAGTTTCTTGATTATCCTGTCTTTTCTGAAAATGTCGAGGTTGCTGAACATCTCTAAAAAGTCTTTGTGGCGTACTTTGTCAAATGCCTTTGCGTAGTCTATAAAACAGTTTCAGATCCTTCTGCATTTCTATTGCTCTTTCTGATAGCATTCTGAGTATGAATATCGCGTTCTTTGTTCCGGTGTCCACACTGTTTTGTCCTATCTATGGCTCGAATCCAAGTGATGTACTCTCAAGTCATCCCAATCCAAATGAAGTACTCTCAAGTCATCCCAATCCAAATGATGTACTCTCGTGTACTCTCAATTACAAATTTCTTAAAACACTCTACACCAGAATTTAGATATATTCTAACCCAAAACAATAACCTAGAAGAAGGCATAAATATGCAAAACCCACCAGAATACACAAATATATATATATATTACAAAAATACTCAATCAAAATAGTAGAAAATACTAATACTGTTTCAGAATTAAGAACCGATAGTGATTGATATGATGGTAAAATAATGCATTAATCAATTTGATTGTTACCAGAAATTTCTGGGTGGTTCCTATGTTGACCAACTTGTCAAAACGTGACTCCATTACCTATAAAATGTGTGTCAAAATCGCCTCCATTAACTGAATTTTTTCTTTAATATGCTTGGCTCAGAATATTAGACATACGTGATTTTAGCCTCTTTTTCTTTTGCATTATCCTCTTTTGATATATACAAGGTGCGGTATACATAATTCTTACTTATACCCACTGCATAATGGTCAGCTATTAACTAAACGAAGATACCATTGTCTCTAATGTCTTATCATTATGTGGGATATATTTGTGTGAGGTATTTATGCCGCACCCTGTATAAAGCCTGGTTTTCCTCTTCTTGCTAAAAGCCATAACTAATTATCACGCGATAATGACTGACAAAATTTTGAAAATATCCTTAATTTGAAATTTTCCTATCGATAGACAGTCTATTTTGTTTATAATGAATACCTTTTAGCTTCAAATTAACGAATTGATGGATAATCAAGCTGGAACATCTTATTATCCCAACCACTCGTTTTATTAAATTTTTAGGAAATTTCTTCCCACCCCTTAATTTAGGCTGCAGGAAATATTGGACAAACCTTTTCATAAGTGAAAATTTGTTTAAAAATGGCTTTTAGAAAAAGTCTAACCACTCCATCTTATTTGAAACTAAATTATTCGGTCGTGAACTGAAATGAGAAATAAGCACCAAGACAGCTAATTATCAAATGACAAAAGAATGAGTCGGAAGATCTGCGCATCCTTGGGTTAATAAATTAATTCTTTGAAAATAAATATTTAATATTTTTCAATCACTCGACTCTTTGAAAAGTATGTAGGCAAAGTCAACAGAATTTCTTCTTCCCTTTAATTTTTTATTTGTTTGTTCTTTACAAAAAGCAAGTCCATCTCTGTGTCTAATCTGTGCGATAGGTAAAGTTGCAAACCCTTGGTCTCCAATTCTTTTTGTTTTTTTCTAGGTCGCCTGTGTTGCCATTTAAAAAGGTGATTTTAATATTCTATTTTATTTTTCTTTAGCATCCATTAAAATTACGTTTGTTGGCAATATCCCAAATTTGAAGTGTATTTGCATCTCTAGGCCTTTCTGTATCTATCGTGTATTATAACTCTCTCCATGCCTTCTTTACAAGCTACTTTTGAGGTATCCAATATCTTCCGTTAAAAATTTGGCTATTAGGACTTATACAAAGTATAAGATTTAATATCTAACTGTTTTTCCGTTTCTTCCCGTTATGCTAAATTCAGGTTTGTATTTTTTTTTTGTTTTTCACGGGTTGTTAGCAATGAGCAATTCTTATATTAGCTTAGAAGGCTTTTCCCTCGAAATAACAGGAACTTAAATTCTTGATTAAGGGTAGTTTTCTTCGACTTTGTGACATACTGTTTTCTTCCCTTCTCTCTTTTGGACATGCGTTATGGTCACTTGTCAATCTCCAACATTTTTCGTAACTGAAAGGTGTTGAAATGAATCCGCCATGATGTCTTTTAAAGCTTTGCGCATCTCAGTTTAGGTAGCTGGTAAGCTTGCTTGGTAATTTTTGTTTTTTTCTTTTTGTTCCTAGTTTAATTGGAAATGTATTTTTTTCAACAGTTTCTAAATGAAATAGATTGATGTTTCTTTTAAAATGTACTATTGATTTGTTTAATGTGAAATATTGCAAAGCGTTCTATTTCTACCCCCCACTTTGTTACTCTATGTTTCTCTCTTTCACTGGGTCCTTCCAGAGTTCTTAAAGTGAAGATCGATCGGTGGAATTATCCAAAAAAAATAACAATAAAGGTATTGTCTTAAAAAAAAAATAACGAAAATTCAGTGAAGTTTTTTTTATTTTTTTATAATCGTTTTACCCCGAGCAAGGCATTCCACTGCCACGATTGCGCAGGGGGTTAAATAGTGGGGAAAGTGATGAGAAAGGATGGTTAGATATAGGAAATATCAGAAGGTGGGTGATAGACGGGTAAGGATATGAGAATGAAGGTTGGGTAGATGGTGAGAGTTTTGAGAGAATAGATGCAAGTTAGTGTGATAGGAGGTATCTATTGACCCTACATTTAAACTCCTTGGAGATTGTAGCTGTCAGGAAAGTAGACATGTGGAAGGGAATTCCACAGGCGGGAAGCGCAAGAAAAGAAGATGTTAGAGTAGAAATTACGGTGACATCTTACCTGTTTCACTGTAAATGGTTGGGTCCTAGTTGCTAATCTAGTATCTCGTGTCAATTCGTACCTAGGCGGCAGCAATGATCTAAGTTCATCGGAGCAGAAGCCGTGAAAGTATTTATAGAAGAGGCGCAGGGAAGCCACGTCACGCCGGTGAGAGAGTGGTTGCAGCCGGTCTGCTTTTTCTGTCTAATGGATAAACAATGTGTATCTGGGGAATTGGCATTATCTTCCTCTACATGACTAATCATTATAACTTATACTTAACTTATATATTTATCCATCTCCCACCCTCTCCGTTCTTACCCGTTTCTCCTTCTATTTCTTTTTTGCACGGGATGTTAGCAACTCGGTAGGATAAAAATTAAACCTACGGACGAACTCTTAAGGAGTCAACGGCCATCTAACTAGAGGTGGTGTCTCAAAAAATCACAGTGGAGAAGGCAACGGGATACCACTCCACTATCTATCCCGCGCACAATCACGACTTTTCAAATAAATATATAAAACCCAACGGTTTAAAGGGGATTAACTCCAAAGGAAGCAACTTCCGCACCCAGTATGGATCGACATGCGCAACAGTTGACACCTGAACGTCATCTGGCGACTGTTAGCACCAACGGCGCAAAGTGGACACTTTTTTCCTAAATTTGTCCCTCGCCCGGGAAGGAAAGACATGAGCAACACGTGTCTCTGGATCGTTATCCTGCGAGTGTGCGCAACAAAGAAAGAATTACCTTGGGGTCATGGAACGTCAGGACGCTCAACAACTGTGGTCAACTCGAGAATGTCAAGCAGGAGATGAACAGACTGAACATTAGTATTCTGGTAATATGCGAAACTAAATGGCCTAACAATGGAGACTTCAACCGCGACAACCAGAGGATAATATACGCAGGAGGCAAAAATAACGAAAAAGGATTCGGCTTAATACTAGACAAAGAAATAAGGAAATGCGTTTTGGGGATACTGCCAGCTTTCTGAGAGAGTTCTCTCGGTTAAACTGAGAAGAATACCTTTTAATCTATCTATTATAGTAGTTTATGCACCAACAACACAAAGAAAGAAATAGAATCATTCTACTCCATACTGGACAATGCCAAGGCTCAGTGTAAAAGCCAAGAAATAAGAATCGTAATGGGTGACTTGAATGCCAAAGTAGGGAAAGAGAGAGAAGAGTAGACGACCGGCAAATTTGGATTAGGAATCCGCAACGAACGAGGAGTAAAATGGGTCTAATAGTACACAGAAAATGACCAGGTAATAACTAAAATCTGGTTTCAAGAACACCCACGACGTCTATGAACATGGAGAAGCCCAAAAGGCGACACGAAAAAACAAATAGACTACCTAACCATAAACAGGAGATTAAAAAAATGTAAAATGAAAAACCTATCCAGGTGCCAACTGTGGAAGCGACCACATCCCAGTTATCTGAAAACTAAGGGTGAAACTCCTGAGAATGAAGAAGCCTAGTGCAGCACCATGACTGCAATACAACACGCCCGTGAATTGCGTCAGTCTGCAGAAAGAATACACTGACAACGTGAAAAACAAATGCGAAAATCAAATTGGAAAAGGAAAGTCGAAATGGGACTCACTAAAGGAAGCATTAGTGACATAAGCAAACAACATTGCTTCAAAAGAAATCAGACGTAGAAGAAAAAACGAGTGGATGACTGAAGAGATTCTCGACATGATGCAAAGGCGACAAAAAGAAAATGATACCAAGACATAGAATGGAATACAGGAAACTAAACACGGAAATAAGCACCAAGTGCAGACAGACTAAAGGGGAATGGCTCAATAAAAAATGGCCAGAAGTAGAGCTATTGAGCAGGACTAATAAAGCAGACATGCATAAAGAATAAGAGAACTGACAGGAGAAAAAATAAAGATAAGGACGGACCGGAAATAATAAAGTCCGAAGTGGAAGCTGCAATGGCCAAATTAAATAGAAACAAATCAGCTGGATCAGACGACATTGTAATAGAACTGCTGATAGCCCTGGAAGAATTCGCTATAGAGAAAATTACAGAAATAGTTAATTAAATTTATAATAGTGGTGAAATACCAGATGACGTAAGCAAGTCGATTTTCATAGCACTGCCTAATAAACCAGGTGCAAACGAGTGTGAACTCCACAGAACCATCAGTTTAATGAGCCACATTACAAAACTGATCGTCAGAATCCTGATGAATAGAGCGAGAAACAGAATCAAACCAGAGATAGGACAAGAACAGTGCGGGTTTGTTAAAGATACTGAAACAAGGAACGCCATATTTATGATTAGGATGCTCTCCGAAAGGGCAATACAAATGATTTTATTGATTATGCAAAGGCGTTCGACAAAATACGCCACAAGAAATTGATGGAGATGCTCAGCAGGCTCGACATATTTGGAAAAGACATAAGAGTTATCAAGAATCTCTACTGGCAGCAAAATGTCTGCATATACAAAGCCAATATACAAAGATAGAAAGGGTGTAAGACAAGGATGTGTCTTTTCACTGGATCTATTCAACTTGTACAACGAGGCTATTCTGAAGACCCAAATTTTATGCTAGGATTCGTCATCGGAGGCCACAGTTTGAAAAACATAAGGTACGGAGATGATACAGTGCTGATAGCAGACAAGGAAAGAAAACTGCAAAATCTCCTACAGAATGTAGCTGAAGAGAGTGACAAGAAAGGACTATAAATAACACACAAGAAAATCGAATGCATGATCATCAGCAAAAAGAGCAGCCCAAAATGCCAAATACAGGTTGGGGATACTAAAATCAAGTAAACTGTAATTTAAATATCTGGGAAATTGTCTTACAGAAGACGGAAAGTGCGACACAAAGATCCGAAGGCGAATTGGAATGGCAAGGACGCGTTCCAGAAACTGAGTAGAGTATTAAGAGACAGGAAAATTTCGCTAGAAAAAAAGAAAAGAGTACTGGATTGCTGTGTGATATCTGTTCTTCAATATAGCGGTGAATGCTGGACAATATCATCAAATCACTTACTCTTTCCTCCCAACTTTCTCTATTTATTTATTTATTTTTTCACATATACACGTGAAGAAAACAACTACAAACAAGGAACTTTAACCCTCATACACGCTGAGAAAGGTTTAGTTGTAAAAAATAGAAGTATTTTATATTTTTATATTTAATACTTTCTCGCTTTTTTTTTTGCGGGTTGATTCTAATCCGTAAAATGTTATTTCTCCTAGCTAAGGATACACGCTGATAATTTTAACGTAGCATCATTTTGAGAAAAAAATAAAGTTAAAATTAATTAAAATGAAAACGAATTAATCTTTCATCTGTAGAAATTTGAGTACATTTTTAATACTTATTTTTCGAAAAAAAAACAAAAAACAAAAAACAAAAAAAACACTTCAAAATCAGCAATACAGTAATCTCCCTATCCCTAGTGGCTCTTATCACACCTTCTTCCTATAATATCTCGCAACCCCCGTTCTGTCATCCACCTGCTCAGGCCCTTCAAATATGTTATCCGCTGCTTTCTTCTGTCTTTTCCCCCTCTATCTGGCTAGTTAGTATCAGGTTCTCCAAGCCCTCCTTCTTCATTGCATTTGCCAGGAATTTCAGTTGTCTCTTCCTGATGCTGAGTATTAATTTCCTTTTCGTTTCCATCATGTCCAAAACCCTGTCATTGCTCACATGCTCGGTCCGTGATATCCGCAGCATCCTTCTGTAGAACCACATTTCAGTTTTTCCTTCATCTTTGATGATATCGTCCAGCATTCACTGTCATATTGAAGAACTGACATCACATAGCAATCTAGTACTCTCTTCTTTGTTCCTAGCGAAAGTTTCCTGTGTCTTAATACTTTACTTAGCTTCTGGAACGTGTCAATATGCCAAGTAACCTAGTACAATACCCATCTGGCAAGTAGATTACATTGTCTAGAAAAATTCCTCGAATGACCAGGATGATTGTCTACGTCAAGAATAATTAATTTTGTGTGAAGCTAAGTTTTATTAGGCGATTAATAGGGCCACCTAATTTTTATTGTCTTTTTGTTCCTACTAAATCTTGCGTTACTTAAGATTCCCCCTCCTTCTTCCATTGTTCTTTTACTATCACTAGCAGGCCCTTCAATTTTGATGTTTTTCATTTGCCTTTTAGTTTTAATTTCTTGAACCACTATTTTCTTGAAGACGCTCAAAATCCGCTCAAGTCACCATTAATAATTGCAAAACAGACATATTGTCAGCAAACAAATTGTGCAAGAAAAGTTATCAAAAGGGAATAAAGAGATTAAAATGTCAATCACAAACGTCATCAGGAGAAGTAGAAAGGAAGATAATCCTTAGACAAAGAACAAATTCATGGGCATTGTGCCATAAAAAATGCTTTTTTCGCTTTGTTTTGATTCCTCTAATTTTTCAATTTCTTTAATATATTTTTTTATTCTTCCTCGCATTTTTTTAAGGTATTTTTTCTACATTTTCTTTTTGTAATTTTTCTTCATTTTCTTTTATTTGCTTCCTTTCTCTCTGACTTTGCTTTGTTATTTTCTTCTTTCTCTTTCTTTTTTTTTTTTTTTTCATATTTCTGTTTTTATTTTTCTCTCTCTCACTATTTTCGCCTTACTGAATTTATTCTTTCTACTTCCTCATCATCGTCGTTTTTCTGAAGTAATATATCCTGTCCCAAATTTATAAACGGTTTCAATTTTTTTTCAATTGGAGTAGATAGACTGAACTATCGCCCGGTTCACACTCCACCCACGTCTATTGAACAGGTGTAGAGGCTCATCCCTTGTTTCCTGTTTAGGATGTGGTTTCCGGCTTTCTCTTTTCCAGTCTTTTCACTTTTCCTTTTTGTTTATTTTTTTGTCAATTGGAGTAGATAGACTGAACTATCGCCCGGTTCACACTCCACCCACGTCTATTGAACAATCTTTTCGCTCTTACGTAGCCCCCTGCACACCAGTGGCCTTACCGCCTTGCCCGGTGTGATATGATTAAAAAATAAAAAATAAAAAAAATAGAGAAAATCGTGTTTTTACTTAAAAATTCTTTTTCTCTCTCACTTTTTTGTAATATTCTGCTCCTCTCTATATTTATTTATTTTCTCTTTCTTCCGTTTTCTCTTTCTTTTTCCTTCTATTTCCAACTTTATTTTTGTCTGTTCTGCTTTTTGTTTGTTTATTTATATTTCACTGTCTTATCTTTCTGTTCGTAATTTTCTTTCTTTTTCTACTCTCTTTTTTATTACACTTTCCTTCATTCTTTCTTTCTTTTTCTCTTTATTATATTCCCAGTTTTTTCTTTTTTTCACTCTCTTTGCTCTTTATTCTGTTCCTCCCTGTCTTTATTTCTTTTTCTTTCTTCTATTTCTCTCTTTCTTTTGTCTGCCGTTCCGCTCTTTGTTTCTTTCACCCTCTTTTGTCTTTATTCTGTTCATTATTTTCTTTCTTCCTGTCTTTCTTTTTTACCCTCTTTTCTTATTACACTTTCTTTTATTCTTTCTTTCTCTTTTATTGTTATTCTGTACCAAGTTTTCTTCATTTCTTTCTAGTCTATTATTATTTACGTCAGTTATCCAAACTAACGTTGGGAAAATAAATCTATAGAAATAATTTGCAAATAAAAAATTATTGGAATTTAAAATTGCTTGGTGTCATTTTTTGACATTAAATGTAATTTACGAGACTCACTCCGAAAATAATGCTTCCTATTACCACCAACCCATGATTTGAGAGATGGATATTGATGTATAGAAGTAAAGAGTAAACCTTTTCCGAATAATCTTTACTATTTTTTTTTACTTTGTTTAAAATAACAGCTTAACAGCGATACGGTAAAATGGCGTCTGACATGAAAGTGCATCCGAAGCATTTTAACAGAGTTCCAGCACTTTAAAAAATACATGCTATGATATTTAATGATACTTTCTTTAAGCAACGTATGTCATGAAGATAACTTGAATGGGGAACTGTTAGTGCATAAAAGTGCATTCAAAACAGTTTAACCAAGTTACGTTTAAAAAACATTAACACCTTGATATTTATCAACACTTGCTGAACGTTTACGGAGACCAAATTGTAGATATGAACGTATTTATGTGCTGAGAAATGTGTTTCAGCAGTGGCAACATTGATGTGTGCAATAAGCTACGTTCCCTGTCCCTCGACACAATAATGAGAGCGCTGGGAGAAATGCCCAATCAATGTGGGAAAATAGTGTGTTGTACCTGCTACTTGGGCTTACTGTATCAGTTTTATTTGCCATGAAAATATTATCTTAAAAAATGTGTTTATATAGCTTAATTCGGCTCCGACTACTGTGAAATCATCCGTGGTCGAGTGGTTAAGACACATCAGATCTATTAATGGTTTTCCCCTATGTTGATAGGAGCTGCAAGTTCGAATTATGCCTAATGACACTCATTTTCTTAATAAAATTTCTCATAAATATTTAGGCCAGTAGTTATATGCATAGAAATATACTCTTTAATTAAAAACAGAATATCAACTCAAATACGAGTACTGATAAAAAATAATGTTCACACACACACATAAATAAATATTCTCTATTTTTAAACGGGTTATTTCACTACCCAGGTTTCTACCATGAATGGTGTCTTCTGGCGATTTTTAATAACTGATTTTACCTTTTACCGTTTTTCTTTTTAAGAACGCTCTTGTAACGGTGTTTTATTTGAACGTTCACGTGGCAGAGAATTTATGAACGCGTATTGTTTAAATTCAAACAAATTATGACGTTTTCATCCATGGTTGTATGAACCTAAGAGGCATTTCTTAGTGTGGATGCATTTTGTCATAATTTCTGTTCTTTCATTTCACAGTTCGTCTTTATTTGGGTATTTCATAATTTTTAATTTTTCTTCTTGGCACAGTCCACCATTGTAAGGCTTGGCTGTTTTTACAATGCTCCACGTTATGTGTGGATTTTTTTCATATTTTGATTTCAATTTCCAGACGTGGTTAGCCAATTTTTGTATTGTTTTTTAATTTTACTATTTTAAATGTAGATCTGTGGATGAAGAGAGACAGGTAAAACATGCATGACGTATCCATTCTGAATGTTGCTTATGTTTTAATTTCATTCAGATATTTCGGAAGAACCTTAGCCGGAGTTCAAAGAGGTATTAATTTACATTTGGGTCACTGGAAGTCTTTCTGCTTCCAATGGATAATCTTTTAGCGTTTATCAATGTTCGAATCAAATGGCAAAGACACTTCCTTTATCTCTTTGAACTGAAAATTTCCGGAGATGCTAGCAGCGGTCATCTTTAACATTTCTCATGGACGCCAAAGCGACAGATTGACTTTATACATTGGCATGGCAGTTTTCAACCTCAGTATTCGTGTTTTATGCCAATCCCACCCTCACTAGGCGAGGCAATTAAAAACTGAGGCAAAAAACAATTTAACGTGGAGATTAGGATTCTGTTGAAATCCAGAAACATTGTGTTGCCTTGGGGAAGGATAAAAGTGTCTCTTGTTCTTTCCTCTGCTTGACCCTAACCTCAACTGATTTCCAGATCTGGTTACCATTGCTTAAATGATTAATACCCCACCTCAATGTAACCCGGTAGAAGGAGAAATGGAAACAGTTGAATAAATGGAATAAACAATGAAGAACAGTTAAAGATTTCGGCAGAAGGATGAAAGAAAGAACGTTAAGAAATATATGAGAAGAATATGCACGCAAAAATAGTATGAGACGTGAACCGATTTGGAAAATCATAGTTTGATGATAGGAGGTGTCGTGGAAGAAGAAAAACTGGATACTGCACAGGAAGGAAGGAGAGTTTTAATAAAAGAGTAACAAATAAAATATAGCCATAAAGAAATGAAAAAAAAAAGATGAAAATAAAAATGCAAAAAAGGAAAGGAAAGAAAAGGAAAAAAATAGAAAATGATGAAACAGAACTAAAAAGATGTAAAGGATAAAAGAAGGATGTAATAAATGAAAAGGAAGAAAGAAAGGATGTGAAGAAAAAAGAAAGAAAAGATATAAAGGAAAGAAATACGCAAATATAAAGATGAAAATGAAGAAAGTTAAGATGTAAAGGAAAAAAGAAGCAAATAAAAAAGATGAAAATGAAGAAAGAAAAGATGTAAAAGAAGAAATAAGCAAATAAAATGACGAAAATGAAGAAAGAAAAAATGTAAATGAAGAAAGAAGCAAATAAAAAGATGAAACTGAAAAAAGATATAAAGGATGAAGGAAGCAAATAAAAAGATGAAAATGAAGAAAGAAAAGATGTAAAGAATGAAAATAGAAATAAAATGATTGTAAAAAGAAATATGTAAAGACTTAAGCAAAAAATAAGAATAAGGAAAAATGAAAAGAACGAAAGAAAACAAGGAAGAAAAATTGAAAAGGATAGGTAAAAAAAAAGATGAAAAGGAAAAAAAATTGAAAAGAAACAATAAAAAATAAAAAATGTAAAGACAAAAGAAAAGAGTTTAAGAACAATGAAAGCGAAATCAAAACGTAAAAATGAGTTTTAAAAAGGGTAAAATAAAATGGCTGAAAGAAGACAACGCAAGCAGACATCAGAATATAAAAAGAAAAATATCAAGTTTTTGCTCTGGGCAGACACAAATTAACAGGAAACGACATAACTAAAAAAGAAATAATTTGATAAAGAAGAAAAAATGTGGGGAAAAAGATGTTCAATCATATGATTATTTGAAGGCAGTATCTTTCCAACAGAATTCTGAATTAAGATTTCCTTTAAAAATGAGAAAGCTGATAAAATTAGATTTTGAATCCTAGAGATTAACGTATAGTTATTTTTTAATTTTTTAATAATGTCTACCCTTTACAAAGCCCAAGGGCCACTCAAAATAGAGATTTACTGAAGGTGGTTGTGGTATGAGCAATTTATATGGATATGCGTGAAAGGTAACAGCTAACGCTAGACTTGAAGAGATTAAGATTGTAGCAGACTGGAAAGCATCCTTCAGGGATTCTGTTCTATAAAGTAACAGTTAATGGGAAGAAGCTATCCAAGTGAAACTTATTCTTTACTAAAAGAAGGCAACGGGAATAATGAAACTTTTGCTGCAGGCATCTTGTTCGATAACTTAGGGAATTGCTAATTGACTGTAGACTTATTAATATTATTTTCTTGGTAGTAGTATTCAAGTTTTGTTAAATTTCAGCAAGTGTTCTTTTGATTGCCTTAAACTTCATTAAATAAAAGATCAATCTTTTTTTCAAGTAGAATCTCTGATATTTATGACCAATTTTTTACAAAAATTGTTAAAACCGAAGTGAATTTAAATTTATTAAAGCAGTTAGTACTACTAGACAATCTCCCGATTTTATTTAGCTTATTTTGGTTCAATAACTAAAAAAAATGTATAGGGTTGTAACAAAGATGTGTATTGTTTCAACCCGTGACTGAAATATATATTTCATCTCCTACTAAGAAGGTCGGTTCAATCTATCAGTTCGGGTCACTGTGTCAGGTCAGAAAGTTTTTTTCCGTCAGAATCCATCATGCACATTTATAAATCTACCATTCGTCCGTGCATTGAATACTGTTGCCATATGTGGTCTGGTGATCCTGGTATTCACCACGGGGTTCTCGACAAAATCCAAAGGAGTATCTGCAACGTAATCGATCCAGATTTAGCAGCATGACTTCAGTCACTTTCTCACCGTAGAGATGTGACTTCACTGTCTTTTCTACAAATATTTTCACGGTTTCTGCTCTGGAGAACGTCTTTCCCTGGTGCCCCGACCACATAAATTTACATGATTAGCTTCAGGTCCCACCTTTTTACCGTCAAAGCAGTAACATATAACCGCGACTGCTACTCTTACAGCTTCTTTTTTTCGTATTTCCTACCTGTGGAACTTTCTTCCATATACTTACTTTCCTGATAGCTACAATCTCAAAGTTTAACTGCAACGTCAACTGCAATCTTCTATCTTCTTGATTCTAATCTATCTATTTTTTTCGACATCCCCTGTACTTTTTTTGTCTTTTTTCTTTTCTCTAATTCTAAACCTTGCTCGCTAGTAGCGGCTTTGCCTTGCTTGCAGTAAAACGATTTTAAAACAAAATATATACATATTCTGAAAGGTTATATATCATCACGTCATTTTATATGATTCGCGTGTGGGCAGTCAATTTTAAAGAGAGTTGAGTTTAATTGAGATAACTATGACATCCGGAAGTGGTATGACTCATGGAACGAGAACAATCTACCCCATTGACTGAAATAAAGTGTTTGTTTTAAAATTCTAATCACCTGAAGAAGGTCGGAGCATACAAAGGCCGAAACGTTGCGAATATGGCAATAAAGATGAGGACAACAGTCCTAACAATGTAAATAATGTAAATAATTACAATACCTTATCTCAGAAATATAAACAAATATTGAGGTCTTATTTGGTCAGCAATAAATAGTAATAAAGGGATATTTCTCGAATAACATCATTATTGACAAATAAAATGTAGCCATTCCAGTTTATTTAAATAATTTTCAATTATACTTTAAGCTATGTAGATGTCTCTAAAATATATCACGAGTAAAAAATATTCAAGACGGATTCGGGTGAATTAGAGGGTGACACTGTCTGAGAAAAGGGCATAATTTTATTCGCCCAGAGGCTCCAAAATGTCAAAATCCGGCCATGAAAATGGACTTTTCTTTGACTGGAGAGACTAACACCACTGCAAGGAATTGTCGACATATTCTAGACCAATTCGGATTAGACAAACAGGAATTAGATTATTCTAATTGTTTTTTATAAACAAAACTGGAAAATAAATCCCTACAATATTTTCTGACCCAGTCTTATTGAGAAATATTTAGAAATAATAAAGTTATTTAAGGATTTTCTCGTTCAAACCAATGCAAATCAAATGGGAAGCCACTAAAAATTTATGGAAATATATAAGTTTTATTATTAACGGACATGAAAAACGTAAAGAGGATTCATTTGGATAAACTGAAAGCGAGAAACTTGTAATTGAATCTGAGAGAATTTTTCAATTACAATTTGATCTTGTTAGGGGCCAAACAGCGAGTCATTAACAAGAAGTAATTGCTTATAAAATTCCTGCCTACAGGCTGGAAATATCATTGGAGCTAAAGATAATGATAGATTCAAAAACTACAGGAATCTGAAAGGTCTTCTCTTTTACTTTTTTCTTATTTTTACTTGATACTGGAAAAGCCAATGGCGGCAATGTAGAAAAGGTAAATGTGAGTAAGAGAGACAAAGCGAAGAAAGGATGAGAAAAGAAAGAGGGGAAAGGCAACAAGTTAAAAAGCGAGATAGAAAAGGAGGATTAGAAAAAATTAGGAGAGAAGAAGAAACAGGAGGGAAAAGCGAGAGAGATGGAAATCGAGGATGTCAATCAAGGAGAAGAAGAAAGACGAAGTAAAACGCAAGAGAGAGAAGGAGGAAGATGAAAAGAATGGAAAAAAGGAGAAATAGATAAAAAGTGGGATAAAAAGGGATGATTGGAAAAAGAAAAAATAGATCTAAAAAGCGAGAGAGATGGAAAACTAGGATGTAAATCAAAGAGATGGAGGAGAAGAAAGAGGAAGTAAAACGCAAGAGAGAGAAGGAGGAAGAAGAAAAGAATGGAAAAAAGGAGAAATAGATAAAAAGTGGGATAAAAAGGGATGATTGGAAAAAGAAAAATAGATCTAAAAAGCGAGAGAGATGGAAAACTAGGATGTAAATCAAAGAGATGGAGAAGAAGAAAGAGGAAGTAAAACGCAAGTGAGAGAAGGAGGAAGAAGAAAAGAATGGAAAAAAGGAGAAATAGATAAAAAGTGGGATAAAAAGGGATGATTGGAAAAAGAAAAAATAGATCTAAAAAGCGAGAGAGATGGAAAACTAGGATGTAAATCAAAGAGATGGAGAAGAAGAAAGAGGAAGTAAAACGCAAGAGAGAGAAGGAGGAAGAAGAAAAGAATGGAAAAAAGGAGAAATAGATAAAAAGTGGGATAAAAAGGGATGATTGGAAAAAGAAAAAATAGATCTAAAAAGCGAGAGAGATGGAAAACTAGGATGTAAATCAAAGAGATGGAGAAGAAGAAAGAGGAATTAAAACGCAAGAGAGAGAAGGAGGAAGAAGAAAAGAATGGAAAAAAGCAGAAATAGATAAAAAGTGGGATAAAAAGAGATGATTGGAAAAAGAAAAAATAGATCTAAAAAGCGAGTGAGATGGAAAACTAGGATGTAAATCAAAGAGATGGAGAAGAAGAAAGAGGAAGTAAAACGCAAGAGAGAGGAAGGAGGAAGAAGAAAAGAATGGAAAAAAAACAGAAATAGATAAAAAGTGGGATAAAAAGGGATGATTGGAAAAAGAAAAAATAGATCTAAAAAGCGAGAGAGATGGAAAACTAGGATGTAAATCAAAGAGATGGAGAAGAAGAAAGAGGAAGTAAAACGCAAGAGAGAGGAAGGAGGAAGAAGAAAAGAATGGAAAAAAGCAGAAATAGATAAAAAGTGGGATAAAAAGAGATGATTGGAAAAAGAAAAAATAGATCTAAAAAGCGAGTGAGATGGAAAACTAGGATGTAAATCAAAGAGATGGAGAAGAAGAAAGAGGAAGTAAAACGCAAGAGAGAGAAGGAGGAAGAAGAAAAGAATGGAAAAAAAGGAGAAATAGATAAAAAGTGGGATAAAAAGGGATGATTGGAAAAAGAAAAAATAGATCTAAAAAGCGAGAGAGATGGAAAACTAGGATGTAAATCAAAGAGATGGAGAAGAAGAAAGAGGAAGTAAAACGCAAGAGAGAGAAGGAGGAAAAGAAAAGAATGGAAAAAAGGAAAAATAGATAAAAAGTGGGATAAAAAGGGATGATTGGAAAAAGAAAAAAATAGATCTAAAAAGCGAGAGAGATGGAAAACTAGGATGTAAATCAAAGAGATGGAGAAGAAGAAAGAGGAAGTAAAACGCAAGAGAGAGAAGGAGGAAGAAGAAAAGAATGGAAAAAAGCAGAAATGGATAAAAAGTGGAATAAAAAGAGATGATTGGAAAAAGAAAAAATACATCTAAAAAGCGAGTGAGATGGAAAACTAGGATGTAAATCAAAGAGATGGAGAAGAAGAAAGAGGAAGTAAAACGCAAGAGAGAGAAGGAAGGAAGAAGAAAAGAATGGAAAAAAGCAGAAATAGATAAAAAGTGGGATAAAAAGGGATGATTGGAAAAAGAAAAAATAGATCTAAAAAGCGAGAGAGATGGAAAACTAGGATGTAAATCAAAGAGATGGAGAAGAAGAAAGAGGAAGTAAAACGCAAGAGAGAGAAGGAAAAGGAAAAGAAAAGAATGGAAAAAAGGAAAAATAGATAAAAAGTGGGATAAAAAGGGTTGATTGGAAAAAGAAAAAATAGATCTAAAAAGCGAGAGAGATGGAAAACTAGGATGTAAATCAAAGAGATGGAGAAGAAGAAAGAGGAAGTAAAACGCAAGAGAGAGAAGGAGGAAGAAGAAAAGAATGGGAAAAAGGAGAAATAGATAAAAAGTGGGATAAAAAGAGATGATTGGAAAAAGAAAAAATAGATCTAAAAAGCGAGAGAGATGGAAAACTAGGATGTAAATCAAAGAGATGGAGAAGAAGAAAGAGGAAGTAAAACGCAAGAGAGAGAAGGAGGAAGAAGAAAAGAATGGAAAAAAGGAGAAATAGGTAAAAAGTGGGATAAAAAGGGATGATTGGAAAAAGAAAAAATAGATCTAAAAAGCGAGAGAGATGGAAAACTAGGATGTAAATCAAAGAGATGGAGAAGAAGAAAGAAGAAGTAAAACGCAAGAGAGAGGAAGGAGGAAGAAGAAAAGAATGGAAAAAAGGAGAAAGAAGATAAAAAGTGGGATAAAATGGGATGACTGGAAAAAGAAAAAATAGATCTAAAAAGCGAGAGAGATGGAAAACTAAGATGTAAATCAAAGAGATGGAGAAGAAGAAAGAGGAAGTAAAACGCAAGAGAGAGAAGGAGGAAGAAGAAAAGAATGGAAAAAAGGAGAAATAGATAAAAAGTGGGATAAAAAGGGATGATTGGAAAAAGAAAAAAATAGATCTAAAAAGCGAGAGAGATGGAAAACTAGGATGTAAATCAAAGAGATGGAGAAGAAGAAAGAAGAAGTAAAACGCAAGAGAGAGGAAGGAAGGAAGAAGAAAAGAATGGAAAAAAGGAGAAATAGATAAAAAGTGGGATTAAAAGGGATGATTGGAAAAAGAAAAAATAGATCTAAAAAGCGAGAGAGATGGAAAACTAGAATGTAAAACAAAGAGATGGAGAAGAAGAAAGAAGAAGTAAAACGCAAGAGAGAGAAGGAGGAAGAAGAAAATAGTGGTAAAAAAGAAGAAATAGATAAAAAGTGGGATCAAAAGGGATGATTGGAAAAAGAAAAAAATAGATCTAAAAAGCGAGAGAGATGGAAAACTAGGATGAAAATCAAAGAGATGGAGAAGAAGAAAGAAGAAGTAAAACGCAAGAGAGAAAAGGAGGAAGAAGAAAAGAGTGGTAAAAAAGGAGAAATAGATAAAAAGTGGGATAAAAAGGATGATTGGAAAAAGAAAAATAGATCTAAAAAGCGAGAGAGATGGAAAACTAGGATGAAAATCAAAGAGATGGAGAAGAAGAAACAAGAAGTAAAACGCAAGAGAGAAAAAGAGGAAGAAGAAAAGAATGGAAAAAAGGAGAAATAGATAAAAAGTGGGATAAAAAGGGATGATTGGAAAAAGAAAAAATAGATCTAAAAAGCGAGAGAGATGGAAAACTAGGATGTAAATCAAAGAGATGGAGAAGAAGAAAGAGGAAGTAAAACGTAAGAGGGAGAAGGAGGAAGAAGAAAAGAATGAAAAAGGAGAAATAGATAAAAAGTGGGATAAAAGGATGATTGAAAAAAGAAAATAGATCAAAAATAGAGATGTGGAAAACTAGGATGAAAATCAAAGAGATGGAGAAGAAGAAAGAAGGAAGTAAAACGCAAGAGAGAGAAGGAGGAAGAAGAAAAGAATCGAAAAAAAGTAGAAATAGATAAAAAGTGGGATAAAAAGGGATGATTGGAAAAAGAAAAATAGATCTAAAAAGCGAGAGAGATGGAAAACTAGGATGTAAATCAAAGAGATGGAGAAGAAGAAAGAAGAAGAAACGCAAGAGAGAGAAGGAGGAAGAAGAAAAAGAATGGAAAAAGGAGAAATAGATAAAAAGTGAGCAAAAGGGATGATTGGAAAAGAAAAATAGATCTAAAAAGAGAGATGGAAAACTAGGATGTAAATCAAAGAGATGGAGAAGAAGAGAAAAGAAGAAGTAAAAAGCAAGAGAGAGAAGGAGGAAGAAGAAAAGAATGGAGAAAGGGAAATAGATAAAAAGTGGGATAAAAAGGGATGATTAAGAAAAGAAAAATAGATCTAAAAAGCGAGAGAGATGGAAAACTGGTTAGGGATGTAAATCAAAGAGATGGAGAAGAAGAAAGAAGAAGTAAAACGCAAGAGAGAGAAGGAGGAAGAAGAAAAGAATGGAAAAAAAGGAGAAATAGATAAAAGGATAAAAAGGGATGATTGGAAAAAAGAAAAATAGATCTAAAAGCGAGAGAGATGGAAGACTAGGATAAAATCAAATAGATGGAGAAGAAGAAAGAAGAAGTAAAAAGCAAGAGAGAGAAGGAGGAAGAAGAAAAGAATGGAGAAAAGCAGAAATAGATAAAAAGTGAGAAAAAGGACATGATTGGAAAAAGAAAAATAGATCTAAAAGCGAGAGAGATGGAAAACTAGGATGTAAACTTAAGAGATGGAGAAGAAGAAAGAGGAAGTAAAACGCAAGAGGGAGAAGGAGGAAGAAGAAAGAATGGAAAAAAGGAGAAATAGACAAAAGTGGGATAAAAAGGGATGATTGGAAAAAGAAAAATAGATCTAAAAAGCGAGAGAGATGGAAAACTAGATGAAAATCAAGAGATGGAGAAGAAAGGAAGAAGTAAAACGCAAGAGAGAAGGAGGAAGAAGAAAGAATCGAAAAAAGTAGAAATAGATAAAAAGTGGGATAAAAAGGGATGATTGGAAAGAAAAATAGATCTAAAAAGGAGAGAGAGATGGAAAACTAGATGTAAATCAAAGAGATGGAGAAGAAGAAAGAAGAAGAATGCAAGAGAGAGAAGGGAGGAAGAAGAAAAAGAATGGAAAGGAGAAATAGACAAAAAGTGATAAAAAGGGATGATTGGAAAAAGAAAAATAGATTCTAAAAAGCGAGAGAGATGAAACCAGATGTAAATCAAAGATGGAGAAGAAGAAAAGGAAGAAAAGCAAGAGAGAGAAGGAGGAAGAAGAAAAGAATGGAGAAAAAGGAGAAATAGATAAAAAGGGATAAAAAGGGATGATTGGAAAAAGAAAAAAATAGATCTAAAAAGCGAGAGAGATGGAAAACTAGAGATGTAAATCAAAGAGATGGAGAAGAAGAAAGAGGAAGTAAAAATGCAAGAGAGAGAAGGAGGAAAAAGAAAAGAATGGAAAGAGAAACAGATAAAAAGTGAGATTAAAAGGGATGATTGGAAAAGGAAAAAAAATAGATGTAAAAGCGAGAGATGGGAAAACCAGGGAAAAGAAAATGGGGAAAAGAGAAGTAGGATGTTAAAAATGGTAGAAAATGGATTAAGTAATAAAGAAGTGCAAGGGATAATTAGGGGGGGGATGCGTGTGTAATGGAAAAAGGGGGGAAAAATGGAGAAAATGGATGTAGAATACGCATGAAATGGAAAAGTAGTATCAGGAAAGAAATGGAGAAAGGTGAAAAAGGAGGATTAGAAAATAAAGAGGGTCAAAGAAGAAACGGGATGTTAAATGCGTGAGAGATGAAAAAAAGAACCAGAAAAAAAGAGTTTCAAAGAAGGAACGGGTTTTAAATGCGAAAGAAATGGAAAAAAGGATTAAGAAAAAAAAAGGGGGTATCAAAAGAGCAACCGGATTTTAAAAGCGAGATAAATGATTGGGAAATAAAGGGGGTCAAAGAAGAAAGGGGATGTAAGAAGCGAGAGAGATGGAAAAAAGGATTAGAAGAAAAGGGTTTCAAAAGAGAAACCAAATATATAACACGAGAGAAATGGAAAAAAAAATTAGAAAAGAAGTGAGTCAAAGATAAAAAAGAGAATGTAAGAAACGACAGAGATGGAAAAAAGGATTAGAAAAATGGGTTTCAAAGGACAAATGGGATTTTAAAAGCAAGAGTGACGGAAAAGAAGGATTAAAAAAGAAAGGGACCAAACAAGAAACAAGACGTAAGAAATGATAGAAATTAAAAAGAAATATAAAAGAAAGTGTAGAAATAGAAAATAAGAAACGAAAGACATAGAAAGTGAGACTTATGCAAAAAAATGTGTCAAACCAGAAAAAGGATTTTAAAAAGTATTATCATTTCAAATAATGAAAAGAAAATCTAGATAATAAAGCAAGAAAAGTGTTGGAAAATAAGTGCTGGATAAAAGAATGATGCAAAAAGCAAAATATAATCTGAGACAACAGTTCTTATTTTAATTATTGATCTTCCTGATGTCATCAGTCTATGCAGATGAAACCACCATCATGCAGATGAAACCACCATCTACACCCGTCTCAATAGGAAATCTACCAAGGCTAATAGAGTAAGCCTGGCTTCTGCTCTTGAAACGGACCTCCGGTCAATGGTTAAATGGGGCAGGAAATGGCTTGTAAATTTGAATGCATCCAAGACAAAACTTCCCGCTTTTAACCACCATAGAGAAATTTACCTGTCAGTCATCAGTATGGCTGACGCATAACTTCTGGAGAGCAACACACTGCGCCTCATCGGCATAACTTTTTCAACCAACCTGAAGTAAAACGACTACATCGAATCTATAGTTGCATCTATGGCTGGGAAGGCTGGGTCTCTGTGTCTGGCCAAAAAGCTTTTCTCATCAGAATCCATCTTGTATATTTATAAATTTACCATTCGCCCGTGCAGTGAATACCGTTGCTATATCTGGTCGAGTGCTCCTGCTATTTATCTCGAGGTTATCGACAAAATTCAAAGAAGGATCTGCAATGTAATCGATCCTGATTTGACATCTTGAATTCAGTCTCTTTCTCACCGACGGACGTGACGTGGTTTCCCTCTGTCTTTTCTACAAATATTTTCATGGTAACTGCTCCGACGAGCATTTTTCCCTTGTGCCCCGACCACATGAATTTAAACATGCTACTAGATTGGCATCTAGGTCCCACCCTTTCACCATTGAAATATTTAATAAAACCACCAATTTATTTTCTCATACTTCCCGCCTGTGGAACTCCCCTTCCATTAACTTTCTTTCCTGATAGCTACAATTCCCAAAATTTTAAATGCCAATTACCACCTTCTATCTTCTTGGATCCTGTTCATCTTTTATTCTTTCATCATGTAGCAAGTCTTTTTTTTTTTTCTCACTGAAACTCCTTGCACACTAGTGACGGTCACGCTTTGCTTTGGGGGAAACGAGTGAAATAAAAAAGAAAAAAATTTCAAACGTGAGAAGAAAATGCTAACGCAAATACTTTACAAAATCCTAGTCTGCCTCAGAAAAGATTGGTGAGTATCAAACCTCTTATCATACTTCTTCTCCTTGCCACAATTCTGAAATAATGTTTTTCTAACACTGTAGGCTTCCTACTACTCCAAACATTATGCATTATATAAGATACGAACCAGCAACTAAAACAAATTGATTGTACGAAAAAAAATTCTATGATTTATAGAATCAACTGACCTGTTATCGTCCGTTACTTCTCAGGGCTCGATTAAGAAATTAAAAACACTGTGCAGACTGAATAAAAACAGGTGGTAAATTGAAGATAAGAAATAGACAATTATTAATAATAAATTATCCCGGGTATAAACAGATCCAACTGAAACCCAACAACCGTCCCTTTCGTGAACCCAAAGTTAGCTGTTTCAATAAGAATTCTTTGTCATTCTACATCAACTTTCTTTTTTTTCTTTGTTTTTGTTGTTACCGATTTTCCCTCTTTCTTTTTTTTTTTTTTGATAGTAGAATAGTTTTGCAACACTGAAGGGTGAAGTTGAAAACCTCTCAGTATTTAGTATTGTTGAAGTTAAAAATATAACAAAAATCAATATTGCATTTTTATTAGTATTTATTTTAATCATTAAATGGTTTTTGAAATAATTGGAGTATTTTGTATGTTGAATAGTAAGACATTTAATTTTTAAAAATATAATAATACTAAGGAAAATTGATACGAAGCTACGCACCTTAAAAAAAAGATCTCTTTGCATTTTCCCCAAAATTTGGTTTCAAGCGTTCAGTATATGGTTATTTTAGTGTGGGACTAACGGAAGTTACGGAACTTTATATATTGATGTTTTTATCGCATTGATTAAATATTTTTTTAAATTGTATTTTTAAAATTCATCTGGCACAAGACTCTTTAGGAATAAGAAGTACAGATATAGCTAACTTTTATCTGACACATTCTCCCCACTCCAATTAATAAATATTTTATATAAACTGAATGAGAGATATAAAGTCCTTGACAGGATACGTCATTGTCGGTCACAATTTCAACAATATACAATACTCAAATAACGCAGCACTGTTAACAGACACAGAAAAGAAAATTGCAGGACCTCCTACGGAAAGTAGCAAGAGAAAGCAAGAAGAAAGGACTGAGCATAAACTTCAAGAAAACTGAATATAAGGTTTATCAGCAAAAAAAAAAAAGAGACTCCCAAACTACAATTCGGAGAAACTAAAATAAAACAAGTGAAGAAATTTTTAATACGTGGGAAGCGTTCTGACAGAGGATGGAAAGTGTGATGCTGAGATCCGAAGACGCATTGGCATCGCAAGTGACACATTTCAAAAGCTAACCAGTGCTAAGAGACAGGAAAATTTGATAGGAAACAAAGAAAAGTGTGATGGACAATTTTCTGATATCTGTTCTTCTGTCAGTGAATGTTTGACGATCACTTCAAAGATGAAGAATGAAGGAGAGGTTTGAGACAGCAGAAATGTTGTTCAACAGATTCATGCAGAGGATACCATGGACCAAACATGTGAGCAACGACTAGGTGTTGGAGAGGATGCAAACGAGAAGAAAATTCATACTTAACATCAGGAAGAAACAGCTGAGGTTACAGAGATAAGTAATGAGGAAAGAGGGTTAGGAGAATCTGATACTCACAGAACGGATAAAGAAAAGAAAGGCAGAGAAAAGCAATGCGCGATATCTAAACTTATTTATAAATGGAACATTGTGTGTGTGTGTGTGTGTCCGTTACCTAGAGACTCCGAAACGTTCGAACCGATCTTCTTGAAAATTTACACAGTTGTACTATAAGCGTCTGCGAGTGTTCTAAGCTAGGTTTTGTGTTGAGGTACCCCTAATAAATATCGATAATCGAAAAAATCGGGTTATAGGAGTGTTCCGAATTTAATCAAATTTGATACATTCATAGATAAAGACATAAGAAACGATATTCAGAAGTTTCAAGGTTGCAGTTCAGGTCGTATTTAAATTTTGTTATGGAGAAGTGGAAGTAGATGTCAGGCGTGACTGTGCCTAAGTGAAAGAAAGGGTAAATCAATGGCAGTAGAGATAAAGAAAGACTCACACTCACCTGCTGACCACGACAAAGTTAAAACGAAGTAGTCCTAATAGCAGTGGCAATGGCGCGTGACGTTCAATTTCTGACCAAGAGACCCGGTTTCAAATCTCATCATGGTCAATTTTTCAGGATGTTATCGGCCTGGAATAGGCGATACCAGCGTGCAGTACCTTTGAAAAGTGCCTGAAAACTATACCACAAAGTGTCAGTGGGTAGATGGGACCCTTTGGAAGCCGTCGGTAGTTGTCATAGCATGGAGTCACAAGTCATTGTGATTGAGGTTTTCAGCATCCTGGTCTTGCTAGGTAACTAAGTTACAACAAACTGTAACTAAGGTCCGATCAGCATAGTTGAAGTATAACAACCTATAGTCTCATTGTTGAAAAAACACAAACTTGACTGAGCAGGCGCGTGCAACAGGGATTAGCTAGACGCCTTAGTAGACAGGCATCCTGCAATACGAGCAGCCAGCCATACAGACATACATACAAAGGCTATTTTGTTGGTGTTGGCTGTTACAAAAATGTTACTGACTTGGAGTCCATCTTGTCTTGTAAATGTGCTTAAGCATTTTGAAATTTCACTCCTTACGTCGGGTTTAATCATAAATTTATTGTAAAAATTATTTTTGTTGCATCCACGGCATATGGTAGCTAGATATACTTGCTTCAGGAATAGGTAAATATCGGTAGTTTTATATTTGCGTCATTAAGGCACCTTGATGTGGTGTAATTACTCATTACAACTGAGTAGTGAGTTTGATCCTCACTAGGTACACCATAATTTCGGCCTTGTACCACATCTAAGTTGCGCTTAGAAAATCACTTTCGACATTGCCATCTAGCGATTAACTTCCCTCAGACGCAATTCTACAGTTTATAACTCACTGACTTCGGGTAGAGACTAACCCGTCGAAGGGTAGAGTCTCGTCTGGAGAATATAAGACATTCAATTTTTGTCCGAGCTATATAGCTCGGATCACCCACATTAAAAATGCCTTGTACCACATTTTGTTTCAAGTGAGAAGGCAGCTAAATATAATATTTGAATCATTAAGCATTTAAATAGTTCGGAGGTAAATCAGTCAGTTAAGTGCCATACGTGACACACACTTTGGGCGATCATATCTCGAAAGAGGCATGACTGACTGGACAGAAGATTATCCCGCAGTAGTGGTCCTTTATAACTGAGTCTACATGATTTGGCTATAGGTAAATATTGCTCATTTAGATTTAATTCTATAGGCATTTAATTGCTTCAGGGACAGGTAATTGTTGATAATTTATATTTCCGTCTATAAGCGTCTACATGGTTCGGTGATAGATAAACGTTGGTTATTTATATTTGAGTTTATAAGCATTTATTTGGAAAGTGACCACTTCTATGAAGGTCTTATCCCTCTACAGGATATGCTGTCGGTAAATTCTAGTCCCTGCCGAGAAGGCAGGATTAGGCTTGAGAGAATGTATAAAAAATTGAAAGTTTCGAGGGATATGTGTAAGAAACAAGTAAGATGAAAGAAAATTGCTTGTTGAACGAGAAAAAAAACAATGATGAAGAAGCCAACAAAAAAAAAAAAGAAAGGAAAAAAGAGAGCAAGGCGCATGCATTTGATGGCGATCAAAGATATCTTTCATTGTCTGTTCACAGAAAAACTTCCGTTATATATATATATATATATATATATATATATTCTTTGCTTTCAGCAAAGTGAGCATTTATCACTTGAAACATGTTCGGAAATGCAGAAAACAATGCGTATTTATCGACAACTGGTCCATGTTATGCTGGAGTCTGCATTCGTAGCCACTGAATGATTGAGTGAACACCGAGAGAACGATCATTCAAAATCTAACGATCGATAATGAAAAAGTTGGATGCTGGTATGACCCCCCCCCCCACACCCTATAGAAACGTATTATAGTAAACAACCTGTAATTAGTAGATTGATTGGTGGAGGCTGAGAATCTACTGTGGCAATGTACAAACAAAAACGTCACGAGTAATAGGTAAAGTGATTTACAACAAGGGAAATGCTTTCTTGTTGGTAATGTTGTGATAAATGCCGACATGATTATATCATCTTCTGAAATTTCACTACCAGTCGATCAGTCAGTCAGTCTGTTGAGTGCCATACGTATTACACACTTGGACGATCATGTCTCTAAAGAAACATGATTGATTGGACAGAATATTTTCCTGCAGTAGGTTGCATTTACTTTCTGTGGCAGACTGGTTGCCAACTTAGGCTATAGAACCCAAGATGTATTTCTATTTAACCCATAGTTGGAAGGAGAAGATACTGTTAATACTTTTTCAAGCGTATTTGCGCGAAAGTAAATGCAACGAATTCAACTGTTACGCGCATAACTCTCTCTTAATAAAAGTCTTATTTGGTACAACACGATTATTATTTTTCAGGCAATTTTCTCCGGGCACGATTTTTTGATTTTAGGATAAACAACAAATCCCTTGCCTATTTTATAATCAGAAAAATTCCCACTGGCATGACTGTTTCCCGCTTGGTAATACCAGATGTTGTATACTTGAATATGCGAGCGGGGTAATGAATAATGGCTCGGAACCGCTACTTTTACAGGAGAAACCGGTTGTAAAAAGCGAGAGAGATAGAAAAGGAGGATAAGAAAAGAAAGGGAGTCAAAGGAAAAACGTGATATAAAAAGCGAGAGAAATGGAAAAAGAGGATGAGAAAATAAAGGGGGTCAAAGACAAACGGGACGTAAAATGCAAGAGAAATGAAAAAAAAAAAAAGAACAGAAAAGAAAGAGGGTCAAAGGAGAAAAGGTGTATCTGAGTATCGAGAAAACGATAACTCAGAATATAACGATCGATAATGATAAAGTTAGATGTTGGTATGAACCCCCCCCCCCCCCACTATAAAAACGTATTATAGTAAACAACCTGTAATTAGTAGATTGATTGGTGGAGGCTGGGCATCTACTGTGGCAATGTACAAACAAAAACATCACGAGTAATAGGTAAAGTGATTTACAACAAGGGAAATGCTTTCTTCTTGGTCAGTCAGTGAAGTGTTATACGTGATACACGCTTGGGCGATCATGTCTCGAAAGAGACATGACTGACTGGGCAGAAGATTATCCTGCAGTAGGTTGCCATTGCTTTCTGCGGTAGACTGGTTGCCGACCAAGGCTATAGAACCCAATCTGTCCTGTTATTTAACCCATAACTGGAAGGAAGAGACGGATTAATACCTTTCCCAAGGGTATTTGCGCGTAAGTGAATGCAATGGATTGAACTGGAATTCGAACTCGGGTCCCCGATTTCTCGTTCTAAGTCGATATCCACTGCACCACAACGCACATCCTTCTTCTTGGTACTGTTGTGATAAATACCGACCCGATTATATCATCATCTGAAATTTCCCTCCCAGTTAGTCCGTTAATCAGTTGAGTACCATACGTGATACACGCTTGGGCGATCATGTATCGAAAGGAACATGACTGACTGGACAGAAGATAAGTTTCTTTTTTTCTAGCACTTTTGAACTTCCTTCCGATTTTTTAATATACTTCTGATTTATTTCTTCTTTGATAACTACAACATTCAAATATTTGCGTGGCTTCAGAAAGGGACTACTTCGAACGAAATTAAACGCCGAATTTATATGTTTCGTAGTTTTTTTATAGCTCCAAATACTAACTATATTTTTCATCAAATCTCGTATATAGATGTTGCATTTTTTAATTATATTATTCTTGTTCATGACCACCTCAGATCGACGTTTTTCTATGCTAATCATTTTCTCTTTGTTCTTAATGTGCAAGTGCGCGTTACCTCAACCTCAATTAAAAGCGAATGTTTGTGCAGGATTTAATTTCTTCAAAATAATATATTCATTCTCTCGAGTAAACATCAAAATAAAGGACGTTAATATGTTGGATTAAAAAGTAAATAAAAATGCCTACTGCGTTTTTATTAATCAATTCACCCCTCCAAAAAAGGTGATAATGTCACTAAGACCCAAGAAGCTATTTGAAGTGAAAGAGAATAAAATGACTATAGAAAGAACCAGAATTACAATCCTGAATAGGGAGCAAGGGATAAAAATCTCTGTCTGATTCGAGAGGTTTGGCGAGGAGTTTGAACCGGGCGATAGGCGAATTTATTTATTTCGATGTATAAACTAAAATCAATATTGTCTTATCCTTGAGAAGGGTTACAATATACAAGTTTGTTACTCGAGGGGAAAGAACAACCAACATGATAGTAGTTGGAAAGAAAGGGTTAGTGTAATAGAAAGAACAATAAGTGGACACACAGAGATTAGTAAGACATTAATCTTCAAAGTAAGACACCGGTGAATACGGTGCTCACTATATATAGTTCTCTTTATTAGTAAATCCACATAAGAGAAAAGGAAACGTAGGATATTTTATTACAACAAACATTTTTTTTTCCTTTTGAACTTACAGATATATGAATAGCACCATCATTTTACCAAATTGATAATACCAGAATACAGATCTAACATCCATTTTGAACCGCACATCTTATGTAGGTTCATCAGTAAGTTCGTAGCCTAATACTGAAAAAAGTATTTTAGTCTCGCCAAATATTCACTTTTCAGCGTAATCTTCCTTATTACCACACTTAATATCTCGCACACAGAACTGTAAGCATATATTGTGAAGCAAGCAGTATGTGAAAGAGAAACAAAGAAACATCATATTTGTAACTTTCTTAATAAAGTTATAGCGGAGCCTTATGATGTCTTTTTTGTTCCTTTAGACTTTCTTAGCCCGTTGACAGCTATATAGCACTATACTCAACGAGCTGTCAGGTGATCCTCAAGGGCCTATTGGAACATAAGTAAAGAGAGAATCGTCTTCTATATCCCAAGATTACTAAAAGTAATGCGGGATTATTTATAGTTTGAATTGTCTGTCAAATACTGGTCGCAGACTAAATTAACAATTCAAATTTATACAGACAACTAATTCCACAGTGTATTAAACAAGAATGTATTACAGAGGATTTAAGTTATTTCATACCAACAGAAACGCTCATGCCTTGCAAGCGAAAGCAGTTATATAAAATATCATTTGGAAGTGATCGATAAAATGAAGTACAGTTACCTGTGCCTGTACTGGGGAATGTAGACCAAATGAGAGCCAGTTGACCCCACACTGTCACTTGCAATCAGAGCCTGTGCAAAGGTCTCGTTCCCTTCTGAATATATGATACGGGCGCCTACTCTACTACATCTCAGTTTTCACAGAGATATGAAGGCGAATTGGCATGGCGAAGGACGCTTTCCAGAAGCTGAGTAAAGTATTAAGACACAGGAAACTTTCACTAGAAACAAAGAAAAGAGTACTAGATGTGATGTCAGTTCTTCAATATGGGAGTGAGTTGGATAATATCATCAAAGATGAAGGAAAAACTTGAAGCAACTGAAGGTTTCTGCGGATATCGTTGACCGAGCATGTGAGCAATGATGAGGTCCTAGAAATGATGGAAACAAAAAGGAAATTAATATTGACCACCAGGAAGAGACAACTGAAGTTCCTGGCACATGCAATGAGGAAGAAAGGCTTGGAGAACCTGATACCAACAGGTCAGATAGAGGGAAAAAGAGACAGAGAAAAGCAGCGGATAACATATTTGAAGAGCCTGAGCAGGTGGATGATAGAACGGCGGTTACGAGATGTTACAGGAGAAAGTGTGCTAAGAGCCACTAGAGATAGGGAGACGTGGAAGGCCATGATCGCCTACGCCCTAAAACGCCCTAAAAGGACAAGGCACATAGAAGAAGAATACACATAGAATACAAATTCCGTTGCAACCTAATTATGTATAATAATGGAACATATGCAAATTGGTGAATAATTCAACTAGAAAAATTGAAAGTAAATACATATCTAAATACAAATTAGAGACCTGTTAAAATAAATTTTTCCCATCTTAAATAAATCAATGTTTTGCAGCAATTTTTTAGCACTAACTTTAGATTTGACTTGTTAAAACGTTGAATAATTTCAAAACATTATGGATAAAAAATAAGAAAATTTATATAGTGTTATTTCTAGACTTATGAGCAAAACAATTTAACGGATTTGAGTGAAGGAAAGACCACAGAATGAAATCAAAATGAACAAAAATATTCATCGTTTAATAGTCAGTCCTACTTAGTTTAATTTGTAATCTATGTCGGGGGTCACAAAGCACTGCCGAGGACTAGTATCAGACTTGCACCACTCCGGTCGTCGGTAGTACATGTGAGCCCTACTTGCAATAACTATTGTACTGCAAATAGATATCGCAGTTGCTTTGAGTACACTGCATTTAAATGCTCACATGAGCGATATGCTGGTTATAGATGGAGATTGAGTCAGAACAAATTTACCGAAATGATAAGCTCTCACATCGGTATTTTTATTAGTGAATCTTCTGGGTTGTCTCATTTTCTCTTTCAATTTTTATATTCTTTTAACACATCAGATAAGCCGTTTGAGGACTGTTCCAAACGCCTCTCAATAGTAATCATAATTATTTGATCAGCCATTACCATAAGCAGAAATATTCGGGCTTCGTTGCTAACATGTTCGGTTCATTGTATGCTGAACATCTTTCTGTTAATACACATTTCTGTTGCTTCAAGTATCTTCATATTTAAGAAGATTGTCCTGGATTCGCTATCATGAAAGTGGATAGAGGCCACGTAACTGTTCAATATCCTTTTCTTTGTTTCGAACAATTTTTCTGTCTCTTAATACTCTGCTTAGCTTTTGAAATGCGTCTTGGGACATTCCAATGCTTCTTCGGATCTCAGTTTCGCACTTTCCGTCCTCTGTTAAAGCACTTTCCAGAAATTAAAGTTTTTGTATTTGTTTGATTTTAGTATCCCCGATTGGTAATTTTTACTTTTGGCTCATCTTTTTGCATTCTGGCTTCTTGCAGTTCATACTTAGTCCTTTATTCTCGCTTTCTTTCACTACTGACTGTAGAATCTTTTGCCGTTTCCTTTCTGTGTCTGCTATCAATACTATGTCATCTGCATACCTTATGTTGTGGGACTGATAGAACTTCTAATTTTCTCAGAATCGCATCGCTGTATAGGTTAAATAAATCCGGCGAGAAGACGCATATTTGCTTTACACCATTTTCTATATTTGGAGTACTTTGTTTAACTTTTGGAAGACGTTTTTCAGTTATTCTGAGGCGTCTCTGGATTTCTGCATTATGTTAGTGGCTAACAAAAGTATTTGGTTTGTTTTATTTTGTTTTATGACATATCAACCTCAGTGGGTTATTTAATGCCGACAAGATTTTTAGGATGGGTTCGTATGAACAGGATATTTATTCTTTGCAAGTAATCAATTTCTGGATCAGGTTTGATTGACATATCTTTGTAAAAAGAGTTCCGTTTCACAGATTTATTCCTTTCAGACACACAAATTGCAGACCCTCTTATTTGACCAATATTCCTCAGTACAGGTTCACTCTATCGGGAACTATTGTTTTCCTATTACAACATTATGCTATATATCCTCGCCTTTCGAAGAGCTTACACATGTTGTTTATACTATTGCATGTCTGTCTTGAGAAAGCAAGGACTAAACATTCGACTAACCCATGTTTCGTAATTGTTGTGGATCTTCGACACCAGGTTGTGAAGTTGTGGTGAAACTTCACCGTAAAGTTATAGTGACCGGTTTGTGAACAAGAAGGTAGGCTCAAAACAGTGTATTAGTATAACAAGAAACAAGATATTCAAAAGAAATGCTAATAATAACTAACTAGAAATAAGTAAGTTCGAAGGTATTATTACGCTGCTTATTGCCTGTCTAGTAGCTGCTGTTAACTGCCTTCGCTAACTGCTCATTTTAACTGTGGCATTTAATTGCCTTTTCACTTAAGACAAAATGTGGCACAATGCTTTTTTTAATGTAGGTAATCCGGGCCTTATAGCCAGGGCAAAAATTTCTGTTTAATTTTTTCCAGACGAGACTACTCTTCGGCGAAGCCTCAACTGGGTCATTACTCTCCGCTCGAAGACAGAGAGTTCGACACCGCGCAAGGCAGCCAACTGCTCTCGTTAACTGCTCCTCCGGAAGTCACACTGGTAATCACATAAACCAAGAGGAAGAGTCTATTCCTCGTAGGAGGGCACTATAACAGTAGTGTATGTTGCTTCACATTCCTAGCGCACTGGTTGATCCTTTACTACTTCCTTCCGAGACCTTTTGAAAGTCGATTTTCACTCTCCTAATTTAGGCTGAATTGTGAAGAAATTATTGTGTTGATCATCCTCCCAGCACCACTGCCATTCCCCTCGAACATACCTGTCAATCACCTCCACAAAGTCGGTATGTGGAGACCCGGTTCACATCCACATCCAAAGCCAACTTGGCTGCCATGTCCGCCCCATTTTTACCCCTAGCCCTGATGTAACCCCGAATCCAACATAGTATGATATCCCCATGTTTGCAAGTAGCGCTCATTTTGCACAAAATTATTTTCCAGGATAGTCTGAAAACTGCTGGGAAGTGAAAAGACCTGGAAATAATTATTTGAAGAAACGAAATGACAGCGACCAAATTAAATACATTCCGTCTTCAATAATGGAAAGAGATGAAAATACATAAAAAAATATACACAAATCTATTAACGCTTCCACTGAAATTAAAACGTCAACCGAATGTATTAAACGCCAACATTACTTTTCTCGTACGCTTTTTGGGGACTTAGAATTTCGACAGTTGAAAAGGATAAAAAAATGGTGAGAATCACTTAGCGATTTCTTTAGAATGTCATTAAATTGTAAATAGCTGTCTTCTAAGATAATATCATTGGTCTGATAAAAAAATCTTATCTTTAATTCCTTCAGACTTGGCCTTTTATTTCATATGTGCGTGTCCCCATTATTTAAACTGTTTACGTTCGAACAATTGTCCTCATCTTTGTTGTTATTACGGGTAAAGAAAAGTTAGATGTGCAGGAGGTGTTGATAAAGGTTAGGAATTGAAAATCGGAGAGCTGAGTTCCAATTCTTGTCGGAGTCCCTTATGTGCAAATACCCTTTGGAAAAATATGAATCTAACTCTTCTCATCCAGTTATGGTTTAAATAATAGGATTTGTATCAATAAATTATTATTATTCCCAAAAGTTTTACAATCTAAAAAGGGGGCTTACTGTCACATTGAAACACCAGTTAAGCAACGGCGATCCTTTTCAAGACTGGCTATTTGTGATTACCAGATGTTGTAAACATGGATGTGCAGAAGGTTTAATGGATAATGGGCCGGAGGTTTTAACAGGAGAGCCAAGTTGTAATTACAATTAGATTAGTTATATTTACTAACGCGCAAATATCTTTGGGAATGTATGACTCCACCCCTTCTCCTCTAGCTATGAGTTAATTAGTAGGGCTTGTGTCTGTAAATCATCATCTCCAAAAATGTTTTAAAATCCTCAAAATATATTCTGGCTTTAAATAGTCTGCAAAAGGTTAATAAATGTAAAAAAAAAATCAGTCAATAAAAAAGTCAGTCACAACAGAAGAAACAACTGTTGTAAAAGCAATATTTCAAGCGCTACTCTGCCTTGACCTAACAAAAGAAAAACAATCCATTCATTATTAATATATATAGTTCAGGAAAATAATTTATCAGACATATAAGAAAATAGACCAAAAAGCATCCCAAACTATGTCAAAATCAGTGACATTTATAAATTCCGATGTATTTTCGGAGATTGCATTACCAACAAAATTAATAAAAACCAAGTGGCGGTTACATTTATCTATTTCAAGGGTAAAATGGTGTGACCTAGATGCTTGTCGTTTAAATTCACGTGGACGAGGCATCATGAAAAAGCTCATCGGAGGAATTGCCATGACAATATTTGTAGAAAAGGCAGGTGAAGCCACGTCACTTCGGTGAGAAAGTGACTGAATTTCAAATGCCAACCGGGGACCGATTACATTGCAGATCCTTCTCTTGATTTTATCGAGAAGCTCAAAATGAATAGCAGCTTAGTTTCTTTATTGTTTTTTTCCATCATCTTTGTTATTAAATATTCACATTGTGATAACAGAAAATCTCCCAAGAAATGGTAAAGCGCTGTCATAATCTGGACGTAAATTTAATTTGTATGAACGAGCGTTTAAAGCACTTTGTAAATATTTTCGTCTTAGTGAATTATTTTCTTTGATTATTAGAGTACTAGCAGTATAGCCCGGCGTTGCTGGGGTGTAATGAAAGCTTTAAAACTAATCCATGGTCCTGGAGCCCAGACTCTTTGGACGTTGGTATCAAAGACTAAAAAGCAATAGTTGTTTCCAATTAAAACGAAACCGTAGACTGAAAGAAAAATCAATGGATGTAAGTCAAATTTTGATTTCCTGGTATCGATATTAAATAAGTTTTTCGTTGTAAACTGAATTTTGAAGGCTAAATAAGTCCTCTGAGTAAATGGTATCATGGCGGAGACTAAGAACTACAATTATACCTACTTAGAGCCAAACCCGAAGCAAAAGCTAAAATAAAAGGGATGAAAAAATGCAGACATACAGGCAGATAAACAGACACACACACACAAAGATCTTACCGTTTATCTATATATATTATCGATTTTCTGCACTATTGTAAGAACTGCAACCTTGAAAATTCTGAATATCGTTTCTTATGCCTTTGTCTATGAGTGTATCAAATTTGATTGAAATCGGACCACTCCTTCTATAACCCGATTTTTTCGATTATCGATTTTCGATATTTATCAGGTGTACCTCGACACAAGTCTTAGCTAAGAACACTCGCAGACGCTTATAGTACAACCGTGTAAATTTTTAAGAAAATCGGTTCAGCCGATTCGGAGTCTATAGGTAACGGACACACACACACACACACACACACACACACAGTTTCATTTATAAATAAGTTTAGATTTAGATCATTTTATATAAAAATTATGGCCAGTCTCGTTCTTAGAATGTTTTTACCATTATCTTTGGCGGTACGAATGTCACTGAAGACGAGACGTCGTGTCAGGACAAATAATACTGCTGATTCTTCTTTCGAGGTTTTTCTTTGAATCATTTCACCCCAAGCAAGGCGGCACCGCCATTGATGTGCAGGAACTACATAAGAGAGTAAAAGTTTTAAGCAGGAGGAGAGTGAAGTCAAAAACGAACCAGCTGCAGGGGTTGAAAGAGAAAGCGCAAGAGAAGGATGTGAAAGATAGAAAGAAATTAAATGAATTAAAACTCTCCCAGCCGAGGTTTGAACTCCGTATGCAAGTTTAGAGAGAAAGGAAAAGAACAAGATACTCGGCGTGATGTAGAAAGGGCTGGACTTAAGCGGATAAGAGATGGGAGTTGACTTTGCAATTAAATTCCTGGAGGTTGTAGCCGTCATGAAAGCAAGTATATGCCACAGAGTTCCACAGGCAGGAAGTACGAGAAAAGCTGAGGTGGGTAGAATTGTCGGCTACATTTGGTTGATCTAACTGTAAAATGGTGAAACCTTGTTGCCAGTTTGGTTGCCTGAGTAAATTCTTGTGGAGAGGGCACCAGTGACCTAAGTTCGTCAGAGCAGAAACCATCAAAATATTTATAGAAGAGACAGAAGGAAGCCACATCCCACCGATGAGAAAGTGGCTGGAGTCGAGCAGCCCGATCGAAACCAATTACATTACAGATTCTCCTTTGGAACCTGTCGAGAACACTGAGACGAACAGCAGAGGCGCCTGAACAGATATGTCAACAGTATTCTATGCACGGTCATATGGTTGGTTGATTTGTATATGTGCAGTTTATCAAGAATCTCCAAATACACTTGACTGTATGTGGCAGGAATATTCAAGGCATGGACGGATGGTAGATTTATAGTAATGTAAGATAAGATTTTGGAGAGAAAAAGTGTCTAACACGACACAAGCAACCGAATTTCTTAACAGTAGACCTAGCGATAGACTTAATATAGTCTTTCGACTTTGTCAAGAGATAATGTGAGCCCGAGAAGACTCAACGAGTCATTCTCTTGGAAGAGACCATTAACCATGATGGGGAAAAACCAGAGAGGAGTCTATCAGATTAATATTAAAGAGCTGTGCAGTTCTGAGCTGCCTTTTCCACAAAAATAATGACTTACAAGATTAGCCTTCTAAATCGATAACGATACAACCGAGATATATAGACAGATAAAAGTTTAGCTATTTCTTTCTTAATGAGGAAACTAAAATTAGATATACACGAAAAAAAAGTTTTGTGCTATAAAGAAATTTCTTTCATTATTCAAAACTCGAACTATCAGTGGACATTTTTGGAATTCAGTAACGAATTACTCCAAAATGTGTTTTTCTATTGACTTCACCTGTTCGTAATTTTCAAGCATTGCGATTAAAACTTACTTTGCAAATCAGCTTTCATAGTCTGTTTAACGGGGATTACTTCCTGGTTAAGATCGATTTTTCTTGAGGTTCACCGAATTTAGCCTCGACTTTTCAATAAATGATAAAAGAATTCTAAATTTCCATTAACTGCGTTCGGATCGAGTTTTGGCGCTGGTTGCCGATTGGCGGGAAATCTTTGTAACCAATGACATCGCAGTGAGACTCAACTAATTGAAATTGATGTTCACGTTACCCTTCATTGAGTTGTGATCGAACATTACCCCACAATAAAAAAAAATTAATTTTTGAACATTTTTATCTGAAAACGAATTTAAAAGCATAGAATACGAGTTCATTAATTTTAATTTTCTAAATTAGACACATCTTAGATCGCTTACAATTCAACTGCAAACTTTTTACGTGTGTGTGTCTGTGAGGTGTTGGGGTGGTTGGAAGTGATGCGAATTGCTTAACAGTTCAAGGCACTGAAGATAAACTTGTATACGGAGTTCAAACCTCGGCTGGGAGAGTTTTAATTCATTTGGCACAAATATCTTTAGAAAGACATGTAGCTACTTCTCGCCATCTTGAAATGGGTAAACAACGGGTCAGTCGGTGCACTTTTTAACCGTAAAAAGTAAACTATTTTGGACACCCTACAATAATTCAGGTCTTGTTTCAGTCCTTGTTCCTGAAATCATATTGTTAAACAAATAAGATGTAACCGTAAATTCTACTCCAACAGCTTCTTTTCTCGCGCTTCCCGCCTGTGGAACTCCCTTCCACAAGTCTGCTTTCCCGACAGTTACAATCTCCAGGTGTTTAAATGTAGGGTCAATAGACACCTCCTATCACACTAACTCCCAACTATTCTCACAACACTCTCATCTACCCAACCCTCATTCTCGGTATCCTCACCCAATTATCACCCACCCTCTGTTATTTCCTATATTTAACCAGCCTTTCTCCACTCTACGTAGCCCCCTGCACAGTAGTGGCAGTGACATGCCTTGCTCGGGGTGAAACGCTTATAAAAAAAAAAAAAAAAAAAAAAAAATATAATATCTTACTTGGACAGGAGATGAGCGCTTCCAAGTATCTCGGAATTCCTCATTATTAATCATTACCCCAATCAAAAAAAGGTTTAATTTTTCTACTTCACAAAATATATATCAAATGCTATATACGCATGTATGTTTTTGAAAACTTACGGATTAATTTTTATCTGACGTTTTTTTACTTTTATTTATTTTTAATAATTTCACTCTAAGCAAGGCAATAAAGCCACTAAGACGCAAGGACGGGTACTAAGGGTTAAAGAATATGAGAAAAATTATTATGGGGAGAGAATGTTAAAAGAAAAATAATTAAGATTTAAATTTTTGAAGATAAATTTGACTGGAAAGCAAAAAGCCGGAAGAAAGTTGCAATAGAATAAACTAGAATTAAACATCAAGTCTTTTCAATTGAAAATTATGAAACCTTTCCGCTAATCTTATACTGTGCTTAAATTCATAAAGTTTTGGGTCAATAAATTGAGGATCATCAGAATAATTACTATAAAAATATTTATAGAAAAGGCGTAAGGAAGCTATATTAGTAATGAAAAAGAAACTGAAGATGAGATGCCAGATGAAGACCAATAACATTGAAATTTATTCTTTGGATTTTATCAAGGATCACTAATTATATAGCAGCAGCAGCACCAGACCAGATTTGGAAAAAATATTCAAAGCAAGGATCGTTCATGCTTTGAATACCTCTGCCATATAAATATGTAAGATAAATTCTGGGAAAAAATTGTCTAGCACGACACAGGGAACCAACCTTCCGAGCAGCAGACCTAGCAACAGATTTGATATAGTCTTTCCAATTCATGTCAGCGGAAAACGTTAGTCCGTGTAGGCGCAATGAATCACTGTATTGGTGATAGAAGTTCAAACGCGTTCTTTCAGACAATTAAAAGAGAGTGGTATCGTTTTGGAAATGTTATTATCAACAAGCCATTCCTTTCCCTAGTTAACAACAGAAAGTGCATCATATTTTTACATCAGCTATCTATTTGACTTTATCGAACCGCTCAGATTTGCAACTATTTACTCCTGTCTTAATAGTATCATCAGCATAGAGACAGAGTTGAGAAATAAGGAAAGGAAGGTCGTTGGTCAAATGTAGGCCATAAAGGACACCTACATTAATGTAAAAAGATCCAGACGAGTGGCCATTAAAAAAAACTTGCATTTTCGATTCAATAAGAAAGATTTAATTTGTTCAAAAATTCAAAGACGTTATTTTAGCGGATACCCATGTTTCAGTAGATGCAGGATGCCCTCCTGCAAGGATAGAACATTCGTCCCCATTAGGGAGAGAAATTGCCGTCTGATTTGGCAGGCTTAAAACATCTCAGCCAGTTACACACACACACATATTACTCATTTAAAAAAACATACACACATCACTCATTTGAAACACGCGCGCACACATTACTCGTTTGAAACGCATATTACTCATTTGAAACACATACATCCATTTACACATTTGAATTACACACACAACTCATATTACTCATTTGAAACACATACACCCATTTACACATTTGAATTACACACACAACTCATATTACTCATTTGAAACACTAACACAAATCCATATTACTCAGTTGAAACACATTACTCGTTTGAAATACGCACACTTCTCATTTGAAACACACACGCACAAATTACTCATTCGAAGCACACACATCTATATATCCTATATATATATATATATATATATATATATATAGTCATCCGCAGACTGATCTGTTTTGCTGTATCACAGCTCATCAGTACGGTTAGACATCCGATTTTTACCCAGTATTGAAACCCGACCGAATTGGCGTCAGTCGGCGATTCTACTTATGAGCTATGGGCAGACTTTTAGCGTGTGATGTATCATACGCCAGTAGTTAATTTGCTCTAATTCATTACTGAATGAGCGATTCGTAGCTAGTGTTTTTCAAAGTCTACTATTATATATATATTTTTTTCTTCTAAACATGCAGTTAAATATAAGAGACAATTAAATGTCTATTATTTCTGATCATGAGCCGTTCTAAAAATCGCATTTTGGTTTTAATTTCAGGTGAAAATAAAGACAAAATTTCTACAACATTTGGATAATTTTTTATTAAGATGGTTCTAAGCTTTCGGCTCACATGAGCCATCTTCAGATAGGTTACAAGGACGATAACATAAAAACATCTAATAGTTCAATATATGTTTGGATTTTAGTGTTCCATTTTCTATCTTCTGTTAAAACATTGCTACTTCTTCTATGTGCCGTATCTCTTCAGGACGTTGGCGATCAGGGCCATCCACGTCACCCTATTCATTGTAGCTCTTACAACACTTTCTCTTGTTAACCCTTCTAAACTCTGCTCTGCCATTCATTTACTCAAGTCCATCAAGTACCTTACTCGTTGCTTCTTCCTATCTATCCGTCCCCTGAGTATCAGATTCTCCAAGCCCTCTTTCCTCATTATATGTCCCAGAAACTTCAGCTGTCTATTCCTGATATTAAGTATCAGTTTCCTTTTCGTTTCCATCTTCTCCAAAACGTCTTCGTTGCTCACATGTTCGGTGCATGGTATCCTCAGCATTCTCCTGTAGAGCTACATTTTGGTTGCTTCAAGTCTTTTTTATTTTTGATGAAATTTTCCAGGAAAGACATCATATAACAATCAAGTACACTCCTCTTTGTTTCCAGGAAAATTTTCCTGTCTCTCAATATTCTACTGAGCTTCTGAAATGCATCCTTGGCCGTGTTAATGCATCTTCGGATCTTAGTGTCGCATTTCCCGACACTTCCAGGTATTTAGATTTCTGTACCTGCTTGATTTTAGTATCCCCCGGCCTGTAGTTGGCATCTTTTTACTAATGACAATGTATTCAGTTTTCTTGTAGTTTATATATAGTTCTTTTTCTCTGCTTTAACTATTTTCTGTAGGAGGTCTTGACGTTTTCTTTCTGTGTCTGCTACCAGCACTGTAACATCTGCGTATCTTATATTGTTCAGATTGCGGCCGCCCATGATGAATCCTGGCCGGACTTCTAGACCTTTCCGAATTGTCTAGCTGCATAGGTTGATTTGATCTGTTTAGAAGACTCATCCTTGTTTTACACCCTTTTCTATCTTTGTATATCTGCTGAAGTCGTTTACCGTCCGTGTGCAGGCGGTTTGCTTTCGATATATGTCCTTGTATACTCTAAAGTCTTTCCCGAATATGTTAAAGTTGCCGAGCGTCTCTATAAAATCTTCAAGCATTTACTTTGCTTAATTTTTGTAAGCTGCCTCTCATTATACTGATGCAGGTTTGGATTTCTGTATCACACTTTAAGTTTCTTTTACTACGCTACCCAGATAGTTTAATTACTATATCTCTGATTTTGGTGCCTACAGTGTATAGATTATAACTTGAGATGAGACTTTTGCTAAATTCAAGAAGTTTGTCTTTTTAACTTGGATAATTAGTACTTTCTTCTTGCTTTTCTTTAACTGCCTTATCATAGAGGTTCGAAGATGATCAGATAATGTCGTAGTTCCGACCGTAAAAGATGCCGACCGGCGATCCACCGACGTTCGCTTTTATGACCCGGCGAGTAGCCTGCGGGAAACCAGAGTTCGGTTCCGAGTGGAGTATGGTTGCAAAATTTACTTCTGAGTATATCATAAATATATCATCTGTGTATTGTTGGTTGTTAAGGTTATGCCTGCCGATCTTGGTAGGTCTTTTAGGGTAGTTTCGCTATTTCGATTAATTAAATTGGGTTCTGTAGCCTTGGTTGTAAACCAGTCTACCTCGCCCGGATGGTAATGGGTTCTGCATAGGGTCAGCACTACTACCTGTAAAAAAATAGATAATTTACAGAAGCATTGACGAACCCCCTCGTTGATGGGGAAGTGTTGTCGATGGCTTATGCTCCACTGGGAGTGATGGGGTTTAGGTTTAAGATTAGTTTTCTGAACGTTGTAAATAAAAAAATCTAATAAACAAGCGGTGTTTAATATTTTTTTTATAAATTCTCAAAAAATGTATAAGTTCACTTTCATATGTTTCTGTTTTATTAGAACTTCATTAATTGTCGAGGAGTGAAGGTAGTTAAATAATACCGATGTCAAGAGAAAAACATATTTTGACACTCCATTTGTGTGTGTGTGTGTGCGCGCACGCGCGCGTGTGGATAGGCATACAAGTTTAAGATTGACAAAAACGAATACTTGTCTTATTCATTTTTTATTCTGTTTTCGATAAATTACAGGTGAGACAATATTTCGGTTACTATATCATGGATCGAGCATATGCGCAATGATGAGGTCTTGGAAATGATGGAAACAAAAAGGAAATTAATACTGAGCATCAGGAAGAGACATCTGAAGTTCCTGGGACACGCAGTGAGGAAGAAGGGCTTGGAGAACCTGATACTAACAGGCCAGATAGAGAGAAAAAAGAGACAGGGGGAAAGCAACGGATAACATATTTGAAGGACCTAATCAGGTGGATGACGAAACGAGGATTGAGTGGTGTAACAGGAGAAGGCGTGCTAAGAGCCACCAGGGATAAATAAACGTGGAAAGCCATGATCGCCTACGTCCTGAAGGAACAGGGCAAATAGAAGGAAATTATGATTTCAATCCAAACAATAAAAAATGCAGTATATTAGCAGCAAGTATTAAATGACATGTAAGTCTGGATCTGCTAACATAGAGAAATTGAGTTTCTTTACAATTTTTAAAATGTTTAAAATCTTAACGGATACTAATTCACGCATCTGTTCTTTAGATCTGCCATTACGTATCGATAAATTTAGTTATTTTGTGTATTCCTCGAGAAATATGTTATTGAAGAAGAAGTAAAGTTGAATCAACATAAATGCGATTCTACGTAATGATACTGAGAATACCATGGACTAGACATGCGGCAAACGAGGAATCTTACAGAAAATGGAAAGAATAGGACACTTAGAATCAGAAAAAGAAAACACAAGATGGGAATATAATAAGGAAAGAAGGCTTAAGTAATTTGACACGCCCAAGGCATACTGAAGGCGAGAGAAACAAGCTGAAACACAGAGTCAGTCAGTTAAGTGCCATACGTGATATGACTGACAGGACAGAAGATTATCCTGCGGTTGGTTGCCATTACTTTTTGCGGTAGACTGGTTGCCGACAAACGCTATAGAACTCAATCTGTCCTATTAATTAACCCATAGCTGGAGGGAACAGAGGGATTAATACCTTTCCCAAGGGTATTTGTGCGTAAGTGAATGCAAGGAATTCAACTGGAATTCGAACTCGGCTCCCTGATTTCTCGTTCCGAGCCGACATCCACTACGCCACAACGTACATCCGCTGATAGTAGTCTACCTAAAGTGCTTGTGCATGAATAACAGCACAAGGATGAGTCGAAATGGTAAAGAAAACAACCTTTGCTAAGTGCCACAAAGGATAGAAAGTTACGGATGGTCATAATTGTCCAAGTCCTTAAAGAAAAACGGCACATAGAAGAAAAAAATAATCATGTATGATGGAGATTCATTAAATTCTGTTACACCGTACTAATTGTAATAAGCGTATTATTCTGACCGTCTACGGCTATATCGTTTTGAATACACCGGTTCCCATCCGATCACCGAAGTTAAGCAACATCGAGCCTGGTGAGAACTTAAATGGGTGACCATTTGGGAATACAATGTGCTGTAAACGTAAGGACCAAGAATGGCCCACCGGTCCTTCAGGTTTGGGGGTTGGGTGCAGAGCTAACAACCTTGTCCCTTAAAAAAAAAACAGTTTGTTACAGCAACAAAATGTTGCTGCCCTATGCACCATCTGGGTATGATGAAATGATGAGGATCATTCTAATCATTTTCAGTTAGTAAGAATAAATTGGGCGTCTGCTAATATTAGCAGACGCCCAATTTATTCTTAACTCAATTTTTCGCAATTATTAACTCAATTTTTCGCAATTATTTCGTCCTTGTCACGTATTTCTGGTGCCAAAAATCCAGGCCGACATAATCATAAAAAGAAATTCATATAACGGGCAAGATATTTTATTGACAAAAATGCAAAATGTATTAGAAAATATATATTAAAAATATAAATAGACTAACGACTACACAGCTCCAGGCTCATTTAAAATATTTCTCAGGCCCACATTTTAATCGAAAGGGCCTTAGTTTATGCACGGCAGCGACAGTAAATCGATGGTAAAATGTTGCCCTTCCCCATGACAACACGTTTGTTTACATCAAGAATAACACAGGAAAAAGACTTAGAACTCGGTCGGTCTGCCCACCCGCCATATTCATTTGACGTTGCACCAAGTGGTTATTACGCTCTACGATCGCTGTAAAACAGAGGAATTTTTTTTTTAATCATTTCACCCCAAGCAAGGCATTCCACTGCCACTATTGCGCTTGGGGCTACATAGGGGGAGATAAATAGGAAGAGTGGTTAGATATAGAAAATGTCAGAAGGGGGGGTATAGATTGTTGGGTGGGTGGGAAGGGTGCTTGAAAGAATGGAAGTTAGTTTGTTAGGAGGTGTCTATTGACCTCACATTTAAACTCCTGGAGATTGTAGCCGTCGGGGAAGCAGTCATGTGGAAGAGAATTCCACAGTCGGGAAGTGCGAGAAAAGAAACTGTTGGAGTAGAAGTTGCGGTTGCATTTTATCGGTTTCACTGTAAACGGGTGAGATCTAGTTGCTAATCTAGTATCTCGTGCAAATTCGAACCTAGGGGGCACCAGTGATCTAAGTTCATCGGAGCAGAAGCCGTGAAAGTATTTATAGAAGAGACACAGGGAAGCCACGTCGCGCCGGTGAGAGAGAGTCTGCAGGCGGTCTGCTAAGTCGGTATCGATCACATTACAGACCCTCCGCTGTACCTTGTCTAGAAGCTCATGGAGAATAGCAGGGACATCCGACCAGATATGGCAACAGTATTCAATGCACGGGCGTATGGTAAATGTGAAGGATAGATTCAGACGGAAAAAACCTCCGGGCTCTGCACAGAGAACTGACTTTCATAGCAGCGGATTTAGCAATGGATTCGATATAGTCATTCCACTTGAGTTCCGCTGAAAGTGTGAGACCAAGGAGGCGTAGTGGTTTACTCTCTGGGAGGCAAGCCTGGTCCATGCTAATAGGAGGTAAGTGCGATTTTCTATGATGATTAATTGATAGTAGCTTCGTTTTAGAAGCATTGAAATTTACGAGCCATTTCTTACCCCAGTCCACTACGGATTGGAGGTCCTTTCCAAGCTCGCTGCAAGGTTAGCTTTGTCGCCCACACCAGATTTTTGGTCGAGGCGAGAATAAACTGTGGTGTCATCGGCGTACATACCTACTTGGGATATTATGGTATCAGGGAGATCATTAATGTAGATCAGAAAGAGCGTTCGACCTAGGATAGAACCTTGAGGGACGCCGCGTTCGTATGGTAGCTCTGAGAGGCATGTCCATTTAATACCACCTTCAATGTTCGGTTAGATAGTAATGACTGGATTAGTTCAAACAATTGTCCAGCTATACCATAGCTCCGCAGTTTGCATAGAAGGCCAGCATGCCAAACTCTGTCGAACGCTTTAGAGATATCCAAGGCAACGGTTCGGGCTTCACCATTTCTATCGAGTGCCTGATATATGTACTCGGTGATGGTCGTTAGCATATCAGCAGTAGACCTGGTGAAGCGGAAGCCATACTGTTTGTCTGAGAGGAGCCCGTGGGCCGTGAGATGCTGAACGACCTCGTCGTTGATAATGGCTTCCAACACTTTGCCAAAGTTCGGAAGAAGATTGATAGGTTTGTAATTTACGGGGTCCGAGGGTTCTCCAGTGTTTTTAAATATAGGAACTACAGAGGAAGATTTCCAACAGGTAGGAAAGCAGGAAGCAGAGAGGTAGAAGTTGTAGAGCTTAGAAAGTACAGAGGAAAGTTCGGGGGGCACATTTCTTTAAGACTATGCTTGGGATTCCGTCCCCTCCGCTCGCTTTGTGAGGGTCAAGTTTTGAGATTATCTTAGAGACAAGCGAGGGTGTATTATGGACGTCATTCAGTTGAACATCAGTTCTAGGTGGGAAGTCGGGTGTAGAAACTCCAGACGAGTTCAGTCTCAAATTATTCGAGAATCTGCGGGCAAAGCATGCAGCCTTGTCTGCTGGGGAGGTGAGGACCTCAAATTTGTTTATTAGTGGGGGTATTGTGGACTTGCTCTTGTTAAGTACTCTTTTACAGAGTCGCCAGTAGTCCTTGGTGCCAAACTTAGAGGATGCTATGCGTTGCTTCATTCTGGTAGCAAATAACATCTTAGCTTCGTTAAGTATCTTTTTACACTTATTGCGAGCTGAAGCGAAAAGGCGTCTGTTTTGGTACTACGCGTAGCTACGATAGAGTCGGAAGAAATGATTCCGGTGGGCAATGGCGGCCGAGCAAGCGGGCGAGAACCATGGAGACGAATGAGATTTAAGCTGAAATTTCCTGGCAGGGATGAAAGCATCGATGCCAGCCTTAACCTAGGAGGAAACCTCGGATGCACATTCTTCGATGGGAAGACTAAAAACGTTGTTCCAAGGGACATCACAGAGGAAGTCTCGGAACGAATCCCAGTCTGCTCTTTGGTAGCAGTAGGATACTCTACTTGTCAGGGTTTCTTGGGTTGGGTGGGAGTGGAATGAAATGTTGACGGAAACTACGGTGTGGTCAGCGTTACCAAGTGGGCAGAGTTGTCTGGTAGTACAAGTGAAGATTGTACTATTTCAACCGGAAATAAATTGATAATAGACACATCAGATCACACATATAACAATACAGACAAAGGAATAGAGACATTAAATCAGTTAAGTATCATACGTGATAAACGCTTTGGGTGATCATGTCTCGAAAGAGACATGACTGACTGGGCAGAAGATTATCCCGCTTTAGGTTGTCATTGCTTTCTGCGGTAGATTGGTTGCCAACCAAGCCTATAGAACCCAATCTGTCCTTTTTATTTAATCCATAACTGGAGGGAAGAGACGAATTAATACCTTTCCCAAGGGTATTTGTGCATAAGTGAATTAATTCACTTGGACTTCGAACTCGGCTTCCTGATTTCTCGTTCCGAGCCTATATCCACTGCACCACAGCGCACATCCTGACATTAAATCACACATACATAAAACGAAAATTATGAGAAAATATATACATACACAAACAAGTTTGGAATAAACAGACGCAAAAAAGGACATAGACGGATTATATACACTAATACAATTATATAAAAATGTATAGAATAAACTAAAAGGAGAAAGATAAGAATAAACATTTGTATATATATATATATATATATATATATATATATATATATATGTGTGTGTGTGTGTGTGTGTGTGTGTGTGTACCCAACTTGTTGCTTAGTCTTATGAGTTGAGCAAACGCTTAACTGTAAAAGTAGGAATACCGGGATGTATTTGATTGATTTATTCTCTTTACACCCGGATACTCTTGACACATTATATGACATTCGTGCGTTACCTCTCCTTGATGCTTCTTGTCACCAAATATGCCTTCAGCCTTTTAACGCTCACACTTCTCTCCATCTTCGTCTCCATCCATGATTAGAAAAACTGTCGAAATTAAATTCTAGCCACAAATGATCAGCCGCCTTCGAAGCCGAAAAGCTAAGGGTCGCAGTATTGGCCATATTACATTTGAGGAGTGGAAGATCATCGAAGTTTGGGGGTCGAGCTGGTTGAAAGTAGGTTCAAGACGAATTAACATCCTCTAGAGCTTGTCGGCAGCCGGTTGAAGAACAAGTGGGAAAGACTTATTCGGACAGGGCGTAGTTCCCAGAAGCTAAGAATTTAACAGAGGTCGAGTTGAGGAAATTTGGCACAGATGGCGCTTTTAACAGTGAAAGGATCGCCGCAGGCCGATGTCGATCAGCGAACATTGAAAAAACCGGAAATTACAAGCAAGAGAATAGAAATGCCAGGGATTGCAGTGATAATTCAGATGTTTGTTGTTCTGTTTTTGAATGCAGCTCTCTAAATAATAACAAAAATAAAAATCGCGAATTACTTCACCTTAAACGAAGAATGGCCTTCCTGCTAGAGATAAGATTTTATAAATCTCTTTGTTTGGTTTTCCTTCGATTTAGTTCTCAGTATTCGCTTGCTTATTAACTTTGGTGTCCGACTTCAGTCAGTAGGTAGTGTGTCATACGTGATACACGCTTTGTCATGTTTCGAAACAGACATGACTGACTGGGCAGAGGGTTATCCCGCAGTAGATTGACATTGCTTTCTGTGGTAGACTGGTTGCCAGCCAAGGCCATAGAACCCAATCTGTTTTGTTATTTAACCCATAACTGGAGGAAAGAGACGGATTAATACTATTATTTAATCCATAACTGGAGGGAAGATACTGATTAATATCCTTTCCCAAGAATATTTGTGCGTAAGTGAATGCAAGTAATTCAACTGGAATTCGAACTCAGCTCCCCAATTTGTCGTTCCAAATCGATATCCACTGCACCACAACGCACATCCGGTGTCCGACTTACCTTGTTTGTATGTTCATAAGTGAAAGTGATATATATGATCCGTTGCTAAAGAGGCTGCGAAAATAGTTGACTGTGTACCACTTCAGAAAGTAACTAATCCCTGATGTCCTCAGTGTAAATATACTCCTGCCATAGAGAGAACAGAGTTGCAGTTGGCAGTGGAGAGCAATCGTAGAGATCCGTTACAGTTATCGGAGAGTTCCGAGAGATACCGAAGTTACCCAGAGACCAGACTAGCTCTGAGCTCTACTCAGCTAGAATAATATACACGGATATACTATTTCCAACGACTTCACTTCAAGACTTGTATATATTTATTTCTACTAATAGTATTCCTGGATGTACTAACCTGCATTCAAGTTTTGCATATTACGTTCAATATAACCTACTTTTCTCATTTTGGTCTAATCTGGGTCTTGTAGACCCAGATTAGACCAAAAATGAACGATGTCTGCTATATCTGAGTCGAAGCTTTCCAAGCCTCTCTTTTCAGCCTCGACTGTGTTCAAAAGTGTTTACATGACCTCTTCCTTTGGCATTTTCACGGTTTAACCTATGCCTTAATTATGTGATCATGGGAGTTCGCTAGCCTGCCTGTCTCTAGAGAATCCTCACGGGATTTCTCCGCCCAGGAAAGACTATCCTGGAGTATCTTCACCTTTTTGTCTTATTGAGTACGAGTCGTTGGCTATATTTGGTGGTTAAATACGTAATATTACCCTTAATTCTCTCCCACCATCTATTCCCCAAAACCGCCCCCACTAATTGACGCAGCACTAAATTAATTTAGCTGCTGCTGAAAGTCCACCTGCTCAGTAAGGTCAGATTGAACTTTTAGTATGCTGGCACTCTAAGCTTAGCATCTAACGCCACCTGGGCACAGACAATTCTATGGTCCGAATAGCCTAAACAGTAAAACGTTGGACATTCTAGCAAATCTAAATCGGCCTTTCTCTGTAACATTCTATCCAGGTAGCTGGCTACCTAAGAGTCCACGTCAACATCCCTTTTGGATGATCGACGTGTTATCTATCGACAAATCCAAACTCGCTGATCAGATCATTTCAGCAACAATCACCCAACTTCTCATTAGCTCAAATTTTGGGTCCAGGACGGCATTCCAGTCCCTCATTAACATTAAGTACGACGAATCCATCAGAGACAGACCCAAATGACATAAAAATAAGACACGTTCAATGTATAAACCGCAACGGTCCGAAACGAACTACTGTTCAAGGCAATATCGGCCACTAACAACCACCCCACCACGCATCGACGATCTACCCTCGCACCCAAGGTACGTTTAATCAGCAAGGAATCACCTTTGCCCCTTTGGTCACCGTATGATGATTAGACGACAAAGTCACAAGACAGCACACTTCCAGCATAAACTTCCAAAACAAAGCGTGTCTCCTTGATCGCGGCCACATCCATACCGAAATACAATAGGTCACGAAGCAGGCGTGCAACCTTACCGATCTCTCAGGCTCACCGCATTCAAAAATACCAACTTGGTAGACATTTCTCAGAAAAACCCAGGCACAGATTGGTCGGAAATTTGCAGCAGGTAGGACCCCGACAGATTGTCCAGCTCGGACGTAATCCGTCCCTCGTTTACAATACCGCCGACGTCCGTAGAAAAGGTTAGTGTTGTGGATTCCGGGGGAGGAACCGCACAAAATAATGAACAACAAAAACAGATACGAAGAGAGAAAAGTAAGTTATATTGAACGTAATATGCAAACTTAAACGCAGGTTAGTAAATCCAGGAATACTATTAGTAGAAATAAATATATACAAGTCTTGAAGTGAAGTCCTTTGGAAAAAGTATATCCGTGTATAATATTCTAGCTGAGTAGAGCTCAGAGATAGTCTGGTCTCTGGATAACTTCGGTATCTCTCGGAACTCTCCGATAACTGTAACGGATCTCTACTATTGCTCTCCACTGCCAACTGCAACTCTGTTCTCCCTATGGCAGAGATATATGTCCACTCAGTTGAGTCCATTATCATGTACAAAAGGGGGGGGGGAATATCCCACAACAGTTAGCTTAAGAGTTATATAATGATAGATGGAAAAAATTGGGGTTTGACAATTTCCGAAGATCCGGTAACTATTTGTGTCATCTGGATCTTCGGGAAGGAATCCTTTGCCGCATTAATGAATTCCCAGGCTTTTGTACCTGCCAATCTCAACTAGTGTAATGACCCCAGGAGTATTACTAACGTTCTTGGGGTCACCCATCGCATTTTATCGACGGAAGTAAACTTGAATAGAAGTTTTATGAGAGCCTTCTATCTGGGTGGAAAGATCCCTCTCAAGAAATCTGCCTATGTCCTTCCCACTTGAATTTTTTTCTTAGGATGTGATAGAAAAAGGGGAGACAAATTTGGGACCCTTAGTAGAATAAGTGGTGGGGAGTGCTAGCCTTACTTGAGCTGATTTCTTTTCGGTCTGATGAAGCAAAGGTGAATTGAAACTCTGCTTGATTCATTACACGTTCCGCCGTTTACGCTGGGCCTCGTCTTCATTTTTTTTTTTTTTTACATTTTTCCTCTTCCACTTGCTCATCGTCTTCCTTCCCCAACATTTTTTTTAAAGGAGGATGACCTCCACCTTTATACCAAATCTGGATATCTGCTGATGGGTTCATCCCCCTCCCATCATTTCATTCTTCATTAAATCTTTTAAATTATGTATTATATTGTATATAAACACATTTTATTGTCATGAGTTTTCCCTCGCTTTTAGATGCCCCTCGTAAATATGTGGTATTATGGTGTATGAAAGTTTAGGAGATGATGGATGGGTTCTTTCGGTGATTGAGCAAATTGTAATGAGTGAATAGGTCGTGATAGTGTTTAGTTAGGTATAGGATAGTTAAGCGAGAACCAACCTCTACCCCTCCCGTTGTTCGGCCTTGTGCCATAATTGTATTTTTTGATACAATAAATAATGTCTGGTATCTGCTGATTTTCCTGCTGATGCTGCTGCTTCTTTTCTCTCAGCTGCTGATGGTGGTCCTGCTGCATTATTTGATGCTGAAACCTTAGTTGTTCCCGCTGTTGCTTATCTGGTCGCTCCTGGTGGAACATTCCGCTGAGAAGGAGGGGTTGCCATCTTTTGTCCCTTCCTCACAACCTCTTTTCAATCACCGAGGCCATCGGAGACCTTGCCAGACTTCTCCACAGCTTCTGTTGTAGGTCGAGGCTGTGGTTAGACAGATGCCCCGGGGAGCCACGCGGCCAGCAGTGGTGTCTACGACCCTCTACTTTTACCAGCATCTTTTTGTCACGACGTTTGAGATGTCCAGAAAATCTTTGCGGGACATTGTCACCCGAAGAACAAAGTCCCCGGTAACAATGCCCGCTTTACTGATTATTACAATGATATCCGCGACTTGTCCATAATTTGCAAAAAAAGGCCCCTAATCAGTCCGTAATGATATCCGAGGGCGCCAAATGCACCGTCACTCTCGTCTTCTTAGTGCGCAGTTATTCCTTTTGCTACTAGAATGTTTCCGGCCAACTCTTTGGCCTCTTCTTCTGTAGCCAGCAGGATGTTCCACATGTCATTCAATTTTTTGCCAGTATCTTTTTGTCCAATTTTTAAGCTTTTCAGTGATTCTTCCATCGTTTCCCTGCTGACGCCAATTAATTTCCGAGTTTTTACGATGGTGGTAAGCAGGAAAATCATCCTTGTTGATACAGCGTTCAGAGCTTCCGGAATGGTTAGATAGTCGTTTCTTTTCGTAAACATTTTGTACTTTTCTTGAAGTTTAGCGTAGTAGCTCGCATCTTTTAGGTTCTTATTATCGGCAAAAACCGTTTTAGTAGAAAAAGATTTCTCTGGTGATTAATGCCAGTGTGGTCGGAGCGCCACCACAACAAAAATACACAAAAGTTTGCCCAAACAATCACTGAATTTTATAAATGAAGAAAAAAAGTTTCAACACGTAAACTAAAGATAAGAAATATAGAAATATAAAACGAAATTGAAAAAAAGGGGAGGGGTACATGTATAAAACAAAAAAAAAAGGTACTGCAAAATAAAAAGATTAACCAAGAATAAAAACTAGCTTCAAGCTAGATGGGGGTTTCAAAAACAGAAAATACAAAAAGAAAAACCTTAGAAATAGAAAAAAGAAAACTATAAAGGAATATTCAAAATCGTCCAAAACGAGATAAAAATAAAAAAAAAATTAAATTTGACAGAAATAGTTCTTGTGAAAATTTCATCGCTGTTTCAAACAAATGCCACTAAACTTGTCCATAAAGAAAGATCGTTCTCTACTATTTATATATTCATTACTTAAAATTACCCAATTGTTGCGCAAGGCCTAAAGTGTTGTGGAGGAGAGACTGGTCGAACCAAACTATTCTGTTTCTAGCTACTCACAATTATGACCCTTCCATACATTACAATTTATCCATTCACCACAAGAACTCATCCATCTTCCTTCAACCAGACATGCACCACAATACTACATATAAGCAGAAAGCCTACAAAAACCTAGTGCAAGGGGAGGTGAGAGATAAACACTGTATTACTAATCATTGATCTAGCGTTAGTGCTGCAGATTTAGCTTATTAAAAAATGAATGTGTTTTTTTTTATGAAAGTTATATTTTATAAGGACATTCTTAAAACATAAACGCTTGTTTATTTTCCTAATGTTCCCGAGAAAAATGAAAAGTCCGGCAGCATTATGGAACCTCTTTCCTTTAAAGCTGCTTTCGGGGAAAAGCCAGTTCGTAAAGAACCATAGAAAATATATAGTTTATTGTTATAAAACAAAGTAAGCTTTCCTTTTCACTGAACCATTAATGAAAATATTTCGCCTCGACTTATAAATTGGCAGTTTTTATGTTTGTGACAGAGAGTTTAATTGCTTCTTAGAAGAATTCCCTCCGGTAGTGTCAGATTCGACATTCCACAGACTACCAGAGGGAAACAACATCTAGAACTATGATGGCGGAGCCGATTGTGTGCATTAAAACCGAGCCATTTTAATTAGTGACATTTTAAACAATGCAGAACTTGTGTATGTCTACAAATTTGATTTTTTTCTAATTCCGCTCGCGTCTAACGAATTTGTTATTCATTTACTTTGAAGAATTAATTATTTCAGCCCTCCCCCACATATATCGCTTCCATTAACGACTTTGATGGTATGTAGTCAGTAGGCTTATTACATAGGAAAATAGGAATTAAAAAAATAATAAGAGTAGACGACACTGAAGATAAGGAAATAGAAGTACCAGTTAAAAGAGGAAACAATGTAAAGTTAAATGAGAGATTTAAATAATTTATCTAAATGGAAATGAATAAAAAAGAACAATAGATATTGAGAAAAATGGCATTTAGAAGATTCAATCTCAGAATATATTTATCAAATCGTCACATTTAAATATCCAGAATTCAAATAAACCTACCCTTTTACGCTCTTGTTAAGGGCAAGTAATTGAGTCGTGGGATGTGCGTTGTGGTACAGTGGATACCGGCTCGGAACGAGAAACCGGGGAGCCGAGTTCGAATTCCAGTTGAATCCATTGTATTCACTTACGCGCAAATACCCTTGGGAAAGGTATTAATCCGTCTCTTCCTTCCAGTTATGGGTTAAATAGCAGGACAGATTGGGTTCTATAGCCTTAGCCGGCAACCAGTCTACCGCAGAAAGCAATGGCAACCTACTGCGTGATAATCTTCTGCTCAGTCAGTCATGTCTCTTTCGAGACATGATCGCCCAAGAGTGTATCACGTATGGCACTTAACTGACTGAATTGAGTCGTCTTTAAAATGAAGAGATGGTTGTTAATAACAACGATTCAAAGGCTATTGGAATGACTTTGCTCTTTGTCGTAGCAGTAATGATTAGCTAGTATTGCTGGTGTACTGAAAAAAATCCTTCTGGGTATGACGTTCAACTACATTCAGCAGCAAGACCTCTGAGCTGGAGGTGGGGGTTTTGAGGAGTATGGCATTAAATGCTGTTGTTCTCAGATCCACAGAGACCCGGAATGGGAATACGTGTTAGAGTCCCTGCTATGGGCAAATAATTAACTAATTATTATTAATTAATAATAATTAAATAAATTTTTATAGAAAAAATATCAGCGATGCATTTTTAAAATTACCAGCATTACATTTTTGCCTACCGTGGAAAAGGCGGGCCATTGAATGTGATTGAAGAGAAACGATGACACTTGGCTCGCAAACTGAATGTGTACGCAGCCAGCTGAACCAACAAGAAAGGCTTCACATGAGTGAGAGGTGCCTGTGCGGAGAACATCATCAACCGTCTAGAAGAAGAAACGGTTCGAATTCTCACCACAAGATCTTGTTGGAATCTGGTATGCAGAGCAGTTCAGTTGGCATTCACTCGCAAGTTTGTTTGTTTTTTTAATCATTTCACCCCAAGCAAAGCGATACGGTCATTGATGTGCAGTGGGCTACATAAGAGAGTTAAAGTTTTAGACAGGAGGAGAGTGAAAAGAAAGACGAACCAATGCAAAGTCAATACTCATCTACTAACTTTAAATGCAAAGTCAATACTCATCTACTAACCACTGGCCTCTAGCTCTCTCCCCTCCCCTGTATGACCTTCCCTTTCTCTCCACCTATGTATCTGTCATCGCACCTGCTTTCTCAGCTTTCTATTGTTCCTTTCTAACTAGTTTGTACTCCTTCACTCTTTTCTAATTAATCTTTTTACATTTATGTAACCCCCTGCACATCAGTGGCGTTTCCGCCTTGCTCGGGGTGAAATGATTAAAAAAAAAATTACAAGGAGTGTCAGACAAAAGGCAAGAAAAGAATGGAAACACAGGAGTGAAGGTAGAGAGAAAGGAAAAGAACAAGATACACGGTGTGATGTAGAAAGGGCTGGAGTCAAGTGGACAAGATATGGGAATTGATATTGCATTTAAATTCCTGGAGGTTGTAACCGTCAGGAAAGCAAGTATATGGAAGGGAGTTTCACGTGCGGGAAGTCCGAGAAAAGAAGCTGATGGAGTAGAATTGTCACCTGTATTTGGTTGATTTCACTGTAAAAGTGTGGGACCTTGTTGCCATTCTGGTTGCACGACGAAATTCTCGTGGTGGGAGGTACCAGTGACCAAAGTTCGTCAGAGCAGAAACCAATACTTTATAAAATAAATTAATAATACTCCCAAAAGGATTAACTTTCGGGATTGAATGACCCTAAGGAGTTGACATGCCGCTAAACAAAGGAATCTATTCTAAAAATCTTGTCGGCATTGAACAACCCATTGATGTTGATCTAAATTTATTTATAAATGGAACTTTGTGTGTGTGTGTGTGTGTGTGTGTGTGTGTGTGTGTGTGTGTCCGTCACCTATAGACTCCGAAACGGCTGAACCGATTTTCTTGAAAATTTACACAGTTTTACTATAAGCGTCTGCGAGTGTTTTTAGCTTGGATTTGTGTCAAGGTACCCCCGATAAATATCGAAAATCAATAATCGAAAAAATCGGGTTATAGAAGGAGTGATCCGATTTTAATTAAATTTGATACACACATAGACAAAGACATAAGAAACTATATTCAGAAGTTTCAAGGTTGCAGTTCTTACAATAGTGCAGAAAATCGATAATATATATATAAAAGGCAAGATGTTTGTGTGTGTTTATCTGTCCTTTATACAAATCCACAATTTCTATCCGATTCTCATCAAACTTCACACAAATATTCCTTTAGGCTGAGTCTGAGCTCCAGAACCATGGATTTTTTTAAAGCTTTCATTACACCCGAGCAACGCCGGTTTATACCGCTAGTAAGCCATAAAACAAAATAAACCTAAAACCAACTGGAAGGGGACATAAGTTTCTCATGCATATCACAACCCTTAGGTGTATTTTTTAAGTAATATGGGACATGAAGCATTATAAATATAGCAAAACGATCAAAGCTTCATCCTTGGTCCTTAATTTGTTTTCATTTTAATTAACGACCTTCCTGAGTGCATCAGCTCAGAACTTGATACCTATTCTGATGAAACAAGTATTTACTCTTGACGTGATAATAAATCTAATCAGTTCAATATGTTCAAATTGGCGTCTGATGTCAAAAATGACCTTTAGTCTGTTGTTAACTGGAGCAAAGAATGGCGTGTTAATGTTAACACCTCCAAAACAAAATTGCGCTTTATTAATGATCTGAGAAACCTTTTTTTACTTTTCCTTCCAGCATAGATGATGCTAACTTCCATGAGATTGACTCATTGAACCTCCTCAGGTTAATCGGCTGACATGAAGTGGAAAGACTGTATTGAATCCATTACTAAATAAGTTGCTAAGAAAGTAGGTTCATTGTGTTGCGCTAGACAACATTTCTCTTCCAAATGTATCTTAGATATCTATAAATTTACTATTCATCCAAAGAATATTACTGCCACATATGGGCCAGTGCTCTTGCGATATATTTAGAGATTCTTAAAAAAAACAAAGAGCCAGCAATATTATTGGTCATGATCTGGTGTCTTGGCTTCAGTCACTTTCCCACCGCAGTAAAGGTGCCTCCCTTTGCCTTTTCTATAAATACTTTCACGTTAATTGTTTGGGTGAGCTACTCGCTATGGTACTTTTGTATTAGGATTGATCATCGTTACAAACAACTTGCTAGAAGAGTTATTTTCGCTCTTCCGGAATGGAACTTTGTATTTTTGTGTTAGAAGAACTGTTAATTCTACGTTAAATTGAATCAATTTTTTTTTACGGTTGTTTTTACGGCTTTTGCGAAAAGTTTAAATTTTCTTTTTGAGTTTTCACCCTCCCCCAGCTCTAAGTTTATTTTAAAATCTATTTTTTCTAGAATATTGATTTGTTTTTCGTTAAATTATATTGAATTTTCAGTTTTTTGAATTTTCAATCCCCTCCCCGCATTAACTCAATTTAATTTTTTCCTCATATACTTTTCTTTTTGATTAATCTTTGTAATTTAATTTTCTACGTGTACTTTGTTGATTGGTTTCAAGGCGTCTTAAGTAAACAATTCTTGTTTTCTTTTTTTGCCTTTAATCCAAAAAATTTTTCGTTTCCATTTGTTTATTATTTAGTTTGTTTTTATTTTAAGCCGGCCATTTTGTTTAATTAGTAAGATTTGTTATTCTTAACCTAACTCATTAAAATTTTCTTTTTGTATTATTTCTTTTTCAGAATTTTTTAATTTTCTGTTATAAAAAAGGAGCTTTTTTACATTGTTTTATTTAATTTTCGTTTGCTGGAATTCATTCTTTTTGGTTTATACGTGAAACATTTTTTCTACTGTCTTTTTGTTCTTGTATCTACATTTTTAAATTTGTTACTTTTTTCCCCACCTCCTTTTTTTTTGAATTTGTGGATATATTTAAGTTAATTTAAGTTTTCACGTCAAACCCTTTTTTGCTAAACTAGCCTGCGTCAATATTTTGTTTGTATTTTTTCTTTTGTCTCATTTATTTTTCAGTTTTGTATTTGTTTCAGATTATTTTTGTATTTCTTTTTCTTTTTGTTTTAAAAAAATGTTTTCATTAGCAACAAAAAAATTTAAAAAATAACAATAAAAATTGGCTAACAAACATCGATCATTTAAAAAGAACCTCTTCGGGTAATAAAAGGAAGACCCAGAGATAAAATCACCAAATAAGTGATTACTGAAAATATAACTAAAGAAAATAATGACCCAAAATCTGAGAGAGAAAATAGCTGTAAAGGCCAAGAATGGCCAAAATGCACGAAAAGAAAAGATATCAGAAACCGAAACCAGTGGCAGCAACAACAAAAACGACAACATGGTGGACCGGGAATCACCTTCTTGCTAGAAGTCTCAACCTAAATTCGTCATCAACATAAAAGAGTTCCAAGAGAAATTCCAGGTCTACGCATATTTTATCAAAAAAGATGGGCTTTCGCTAGAGCTTCAGGTATTACAGAAGGTTAAAAATAGAACTGCGTCAGTCTTTGTGGTCGACAGTCATTCGTGCAAAATTTGTCGCTTCATAAAAGACACAATATGGCGGTACGTTCTAGCTATATCGAATGAGTCCTAGTTAAGCGAGTTGATGTAGGGCTCTTACGTTGTCCAATTTTTATTCAATAGTTTACGGGTATCATAGGTTCATCTGGTGTCATGTACATTTAGAGGTAAATTTTCGTTTTAGGTGCCGACGGCTTTTCTCCCTTCAAAGTTATCCAAAATAGCATTATTTCTGTGCAAATGTATATGCTGAACTCAAATCAACAATTAGTTATTGAAGAAACCTACCTTTTTTATTTTAAAGTCCATAAAAAAAAACTATATCTCGCACTTTTTCTCTCCCATAACTCTAACGCAGTCATGTAATTACCTGCTGAATGTCTTTCGGCGTAGGACAACGAATTTCGGTCAAGTTTTGGTCGATTTTCTTCCTTTACTGAATCTTCTGCCGATGTACTTCCTGTAATGAAAGTAATGCGCTATTGTATTTCTACGCTTATAACCTTCATTACAGGAAATACATCGCCGGAAGTTTCAGTAAAGGAAGAAAATCGACCAAAAATCGACCGAAATTTGTTGTTCTACGCAGTACGTCATTCTGCAGTTAATTACATTACTTTGTGAGAGTTACGGGAGAGAAAAAGGGCGAGATATAGTTCATTTTTTTATGGACCTTCAAATAAAAAAGGTTGGTTTCTTCAATAACTATTTGTTGATTTGAGTTCAGCATATACATTTGCACAGAAATAATGCTATTTTGGATAACTTTGAAGGGGGAAAATCCGTCGGCACCTAAAACGAAAATTTACCCATTTAGATACGCCTAAAGTTAGAATGTCTGGCTGGAAATTGAATGCCTCATTATTTGGTGAGCGAGTTTTCCAGAATCAACTGCGGAAATTGGCGGAGCCTGTGGTTAAGAATATGTGGTGGGATAAATTAAAATCCAAAATTAAGTCGTTTTCTGTTGTTTACAGTCGTCCATATTAAATCTAGTTAGATTAGCAGCGCAAATGACGTGTGAGTAAAAGTTAATCAGACGATTAAATACCGTGATAGTGAGGAGTAGCCTTAGCTGGGCTAGAATTGACGTCCTTGCTTATCAAGAAGTATCAAGCTCTGTTATTGACGACTAGGTTAAAAAAAGTGTCTTCCGAGGCGACGAATATGGCCGCTGAATTGCGTGCAGAGGTAGTTAGCAATATGTCCCATAGACATGTCGTGTGTGTCACATTGGTTTGGGTATGTAGAAGGGGCCTTTATTTTAGGCGGACGTGTTGGTCAAGATACTCGGTTTCTGGTTCGGTCCCAATTTCTTTCCTTAAAAGGAAGGGCATAGTATGTGCCTTGTACATCTATCCAATTCTCTTTTACCGACTCTTCGTAATTTCACTTCGATCTGCACACTAATGACATTAGTAAAACTCTTGTCCTTCCTGCGGGGAGGCAAGGCTCCCAAGATACGTCGAAAGGTCCGTTACCTTCACCTTTCTGAAGGTGGTTTTAGTATGCCTACCGTTGGGATTCGTCAGCATACGCTTCGCATCGCGTTCCTAGATCGAATGTGTCAGCAATCAGGTGATGAGGGCTAACTCTGGAAGGAAGACGCCCGTAAGAACTTCCCATCCCTGAGAAGTGTGCACTCGTGCGAGGAGGAGATCTCCCCGTTTAATCCAATATAAATGCTCCTTCTATCGTGAATGAAGGATTGTTCTCAAAGACTTCTTACGGGTGACAGATGACCTCTCCGACGTTTAAGTGTTGTCCTGTAGGACATTATGTGTTCGTTATGGGGTCCTTTCAAGATGATATGGGTATTTACTCAAGTCTTTCAAAATTATGCGCGATATGGCAGAAGGCTGTTCTTAACGTGGGATTTCTGATCGCGATTTTCAAGATGATCTGTTAAACGAGCTAGGTCTTACGAAGCAGGAGTCTCGCTCAATAGCGCCTTAGGCATCTCAGTAATAATAAGGTATCATTTACCTGCTTGGTGATTCGAAAGGCTCTCTTGGTCAGCGGGCTTGGAAAAATATTTAAACTGGATTCACTGTAATGTGGCGGTGGAAACCTTAGATTCCATCTTCTTTAATGGCAGGGTCGTAGTTTATTATTTGTCCATGAAAAGATTTTTGTCCTTTCGGTCAGTTCTGTCTGTAGTAATGTGGTGGCGTCGTTTATGAAGGCTGAATACTATGTGTTTTATTGCTTACAAGGTGTGATGAGAGTCGTGATACGGAGGACATTTCAGAAGTAATTATGTAGAGGCAAGAATTCACCTTTTCCTAAAATATAATGTTCTTTAAGCATCAGCTTAAAGTCAAGATCAGGACAGAAAGGCTGCGGCTTACTCCATCAGTATTTGGCAAAAGGTGAATGCGTCTGTGTCGAATAATTTTGATTCCGGTTATGCATAAGGAAATCTTTCTAGCTTGATTGGACACTGGCAACCTCACTCGAAAATAGGTTAGTTTAGGGTTGTTTTCTGTCTTTAATTTCTTCCTAAGTTAACTTAGCTAGAAGTTGTATGCTCATTGGCCCCTTTTATTTCTGCCCTCAGAAATAAAGGTTTCGTTTAGTGTAATTTTCCCCCTTTGTTAGATCTTTGATGAATGCCGGACGCCTTTAGTATTTGGGCTCTGACATTTTCGTATCTTTGATGTGTTTAATGAGTGTGTGCTTGGGCGAATGTGTGTTTTATATTATTGAAGTCTCGCATTAATTTAACTAATGTTTCTGCCACAGTTAAGGATTATTGAGGATTTTATTACTAACACAATTTTATTTATTTTCTTGTAAAATGCTTGTCTTTTGTAATTACACATCGGGATTTAGATTTTTAAATTGTTGCTTTATTACTCTCAACCCACATATGAGAATTGTACATATGGATATTCTGAGGTATTATGCTGAATGTAGCGAAAATGGTACTTAAGAATGTGTTGTTTTGGTGCAAGGAATATTGTGGTATGTTCGGGTCAGTGAAAGTGGCTAACTGATTTTAATTATAAATCAGAAGACACCCTCTTTTTAGCCTTGTGGTACTTTTTTATATTTATTGAAAAATAAATACTGCTCTTCTATTTGGTATATAGATTTTATCAATTTAGGCACAATAGTAGTTTGGAAACAAAGGTTTCACCAATTTACAATTGAATTGGCTAGATGCAACCGTAAGTTCTATACTAGCAGATCCTTTTCTCATATTTCTCGCTTGTGGATCTCTCTTCCGGCTCCATACTTTCCATTCAGCATTGATGTTCCGAAATGTAACAGTAATGTCAATCGTTATCTACCTTCTGATTACACTTCTAATGTTCTTACTTTTTTGGTAATGTTTCTGTTTTTTTAATTCTTTCACGTCTAGTAATCTATTTTGTCTTACTATCTTGCTTGTGGTGAACACGATTAAAAAAACTATTGTTAAAAATGTATACGTTCCGTCATTTCAGGATGTACATCTAACAAGCAGCAAGGATCCTGATCAGGAGATTGGAGGTTTTAAGGAGTGTGGAGCCACCTCTTAATCAATGATTTTTTCCAAGTTCCAATCCTGCCAGCTATGGGTAAAATAACGAACCACACGCCCGAACAAAAGAGCAAAACACTATGAAAACATAAAAAACACATTTTTATGACGATGCAAGCAATATATATTTTTATATAAAGAAAATTACCAACAAAGCATTTTAAAGAAAAATAACCAGTAATACGTTTTACTGTAGAATGATCAATAATATATATTTACATCTAGTTAAAGTCATAAAATTATGTTCAAAATATTTAGATATGGCATCAAATAATTCATAAAAGTGTTGATATGCCACTAAACAAAATCAACCACCTAACCAACCTTCGAGATATAAACGACAATGGCCCTGTAGAGATTCTACTTTTCACAGTTTGGAATTTATTGTTTTCCTTCTCTTTGACTAGTTGCTAACCAAATTTAAATCGCCCAATCTATTCTGATTTTTTACTGTAGGAAACGAAAAAAAAAAACGAATTTAAGCCTTTACCAATTGTATAAATGAGAAAGAGAACTTAACGAATTTCCCAGAAATTTGAACGCGTCTCGCTTATTCCACTTTCGGCGCTCGTATCCGTTACACCAATAGCCCACCCCTGAAAAATGTTCTTCTATGTGTCGGTTCCTTCATGAGATGGGCAATCATGCCCACCCCAACCAAATGTCTTATCCCTTGTGGCCTTTATCATTTTTTCTTCCTTTGCTGAGGCTCCCGATCCCACCTCTGTTCCGCCATTCATTCATAGAGGAAAGTTCTTCTTCTACTATGTGATGTGTACCTTCAGAAGGTGGGTAATCATGGCTTCCACATTCTTTGTAGCTCTTTTTTCTATCTCTCATTATTTACATTTTATTTAATTTTCATTATTTAGTTAGGTAGGTTATGCACTGATTCCCATTGTCTCTCTGGCCAAGTGAATGTCAAATTTTCTAAGCTCTCTTTCCTCATTAAAAATTCCTACTGTATATTTGTGATGCTAAGCAAAAGTGCATTTTTGTTTCCATTTTCTTTCAAAATTCGGCGTTGCTCACAAATCCAGTCCATGTTACCTACAGAAAAAAGTGTATATAATTTTTTTCTTATACAAAATTCTAAGTATATATTTCATTTTTTCATTCAATAAGACATTAACTCGGAAAGTATATGTTTGTGTGTATACAATGCAGAGTCAGTTTGCCAGTATGTTCCGTGCTTTCTATTATGAGTGGGCCCGTGCCGTCAAAAATGACGGCAAAATATTTATATTGATATGCCGTCTGAAACGACGGCAGCATATATACTGATGCATCTACTGTTGAGTATTTTATATTAAGACAAAAGAAATAAAACATTCACCCCCCTGAGCATGAAAGGATATATATATATATATATATATATATATATATATATATATTCAAATAAAACTTCGAAAACCACATGTGTCGTATGATTATTTCCGCGAGGAATACTCGTTTCGTCAACGACCAAATTTATTATAGAAAAACTCAAGAAATTCATTCACCGGAAGTTCACTAAAAATAAAATTCATACACCGGAAGCTCACTTGAAAAGAAGGAAAAGCGAAGGAATAAGAAAGAACAGTTGGACGGGTGTTAAAAGAAAGTGTAGACTATGTTAGAAGGTAGGTGTCTAGACGTTGTTACGGAGGGTAGGGAAGAAGGGAAAGGGAAAACAGAGATGGCGAAATGGTTTCAAATTCGATCAATGAAGAGGACATTTAAAGCTTAGATATGTATAAAGAAGTCAAAAGTAAGTGTGTCACAGGTGGGGAAAAAGGAAACGGGAAAGGAGGGGAAAAAGAGAAGTAGGACAGACAGAGAAAGAGTTAAAGGATAGAAGAGGAGAAGCAAAAAAAAAATGAAAAATGGGGAGAAAAATGAAAATAAAAACCACACATCGAAAAATAGTCGTAACAAATGCTAGCAAAGAAGAATGGAAAAAAAGGGACAGATACATAAAATAGAAAAAGAAAAAGGAATAAGATGACAGGGGAAACAGAGAAAATAGATAACATGACATAATATTCGACTTTGCCAAAGATAAAAAAAACAAAACAAATTCTCTTTAAAGTAATACGGTCTGACTATTGTGGAGATTAAATTAACTTAATTTAAAATAAATTCTACGACTGGAATAAAGGTTGAGAATGAAAAAGAAATATTATATTGACAAAGAGTATAAATAAGGAGATATCGTTAAAATATATATTCTGTAAATTTTTTAAATATATTCAAAAAATATATTATACTAAAAAGTAAACAGAAAATACCTAAGACAGAGAAATCAAATGGGAATTCTAAAGATAAAGATAGTTGCAGTGTAGATCAATGTTACCATGAAGTAGCCTCAATATATTATTAACACAGTGGATATGATTGAAGTACTAAATTGACAAATGAAAAAGATTTCATAAAATATATAAGTATATATATATATATATAGATATACTTATATACACACATGCATATATATAAACACATATACATCCACATACATACACCATCTTCCTTCAAAAAACACATTTTTACATTTATATATATATATATATATATATATACATACATGTACGCACACATACACACATGCAGACATACACTCACACACATACATATACATACACATTTATAGAAAAGAAGTAGGTCAATAAGTAATAAATCATGAACTAGAGAGTAAAGGCTTAAGGTTTTAATAAAAGGGGCTTTAAGGCTTAGGCGTTAGAGAATCAGAAGGTATTAAGTAGTAAAAATATAACTGAAAATTTAAGGTAGGGGAAGTAATTAGCGGATTATAAAATAAATTTAGAATTTATTATTAGCTGCTATCCAAAGGATAGGATCAGAAAATGTCAGTGCTAAACAGTTTGATCTATATGGTTGTTTTAATTAATAATACAGTGATTAAGAAGAAGGGAAAAGATGTATAAGACAGAAATCAGTTTTGAATTACTTTTTGTAGGTTTTTCTATATTACAATTTATAATTTAAAATGTAAAGATTTAGATTTGTGGCTATACTTGTTTATGAATCCCTCACGCAAATTTAAAAGCAGATTTTTTAAAGATATTCTATTATTTTATTTTTTTAATTTTTTTAACTAAACATAGACTGCATCTATCGTAAAGTTTTTTTGTAGTATGAACAGAACCTATCAGTTTCCTATTTATTATGGAGTTTAGGCCCTCTGTTTTCATTTCCAAAAATATTCGGGAAAGGGAAGTTTGAAAGATTAGGGTTAAAAAAAAAGAGTGTAGTAACGTTGTTTAAATTCACCTGCGAAAATACCAATATAAATTTGGTAATACTTCTTGTTATTTGTTGGAAGGATTTGGGTTTGGGTAGATCTACATTTAACCTTCCCTCGCACAACTGTTAACAGATCTACAATTGCAGGAATTTAAAATACCTGTTTTAGTGTTCGGATTATCTAAACTCTTTATATATACGCACAGCAATCTTTATTATAATACAAAGGATATATATATATATATATATATATATATATATATATATATATATATATTCTTTACTACTCGATGACATAATTCTAATGACATAATAAATTAATATGGCATTGTTAAAGAGCAAACAGGCGGCAAGGGGTTAAATAACTGGTAGTAAAGAGAATTAATTGAGCCGACGCTGTATCGCTATTGTCTCTGTAATGAACTGCACCGACGTTACCTCACTATTGTCTCTTTCTCCATGAAGATGGCAGGATGGAAAGATAGATAGATAGATAGATAGATAGATAGATAGATAGATAGATAGATAGATATACAACGGTCTTTATTATAATAGAGAGGATTATGCGAGTCTTTTGTTTGTAATATTGTACTTTTAACAGCTCTGTCATCGATTAATTCGACCAACTTGGCTGCATTAAATTTTCATGAAGATCAACAAGTTTATTATCACAAGCCTCGAAATGATTATTAAGGCTTTACCTAAACTTGTTATATACTGCCGCTGGATTTGAACAAACACCGAGGAATACGTATATATAAAAATATTATCTTATATTTTTATTCTTCGTCGCTGCTTGTGTGAAGCAGGAGGGCATCCGGAAAAGGTTCGCGCATAAGAAGGGGCTGTCGGGAATCGTTAGCCAGTCTGTGTCCCTTCAGCCATAAATCCCAGACTTTATATAGCCCCAAACTCCCAGGCATTTTAGCTTTTTCGTGTTATCGCGCTTTTGGCGTCATTTACAGTCAGATATGTTTGTCAACCACCTTCGTACCCAGTTGACTTTTATCTATAGCCGGATGTACCTGTCAATCATATCTTTGCCTTTCAAGCCAGTTGTCTGGGAATATTCAGGAGCTCACAATAACCAATATCGGATCGAACAGATAATTCGTATCCAGAAATGAAATTACATATGGGAATAGCATGATATGACATGATGGTCAATCACATTGAACTGGAAATCTGTCTGATTAGGTTTTGCCAGAGCGTATGTAGATTGCACCACTTGTCTGTCAAAGAACTTCTACTACAACCGCTAGATAGCGTTACTAAAAGGATAATGTAAGAAAAGGATAAAAAAGTTCAATCTCTTTCTCTTTTTTTTTTAATCAGGGGATGTCTGCGATTTAGGATGAGTTTTGTTTCTTCTCTGGGTAGCACTTTTAGTTATCAGCTTACCCCGTGCTGTATCAAACACAATACGGCATATAAATGTTCTCTGCTTACTTTCCTACATACACAGGCATATTTGAGAACTCTACTAAGCCAACAGATAAAATCCCGTTTCAAATATAACTCCCTCACCATTTTTGATAGGATTTTGTCCACACATAAATTTCAAAAAATAAAATATCTGTACACATACCATCACTCAACCTTTTTTGTATTCTCTCGGAATTGCACAAGGCAATAAAATATGTTGTTAATTGAACGTAAAATGTTATTTATTTGTTAGGACTGTTGTTATCATCTTTGTTGCCATATTTACAAAAGGGGCGAAACATTGAGAGCAAAGTTAGCAAGCAAAAAGATCAGGATTGTGCTTCATTTAAAACATTAAAAAAATGTTTAACTTTACACTTCTGATAGATTGTGTAAATAAATCAGCGATATTTTGGTCTGACGGAATATAGTTCCAACCATATCGCTCTACTTCATATCGAACAACAAATATGGTAACAAAGATGAGGACAACAATTCGAACAATGTAAATAGTGTAATTACAACACTTCATTGCAGAAATATAGACTAACACGTAAAATGTTATATATTCATGTCTGAATATACTTCAATTCCTTCATAAATGTTCGTTTCAACCTAAAGGAATTACTGTTATGAACATCCCCCCCATATATTTATAAATAAATCCTACAGATGCATGCTGGGATTGCTATTTTTATTGTTTATCGAAAACTTAGTCAATTCGTTTTGTAGAGAATTTTGTCAGTTATTACACACTATGATTACATCAAATGAGAATGAGCAAGGCACTATCTATTGTGACAATCAACGCACTGTGGCGAACAAAACAAGATCTACATTTAAAATTCAAATCTGACACATTCTTAGAAATAAACGAATTTTGTCGAATTTACAAACTTCGCTTAACACACGCAAAACTCGCGAAATTTCAGACCTCGATGCGAAATGGGTTGTCGTCCAATGGAAAGGCCAGAATCGCATCCCGGGAGTGAATCCCCAAACGAAATATAAGACGAGCAAGACGACCGTCGCATCAGAGGGTTAAGATGACGAGCAATTAACACGTACCTTTGACAAACGTCAAGCGATCGTTGTTATTATTATTGTCTCTGTCTTTCTCTCTTAACTCCCACCTCTTTCTCTCTTACCTCCTTTCCTTTTCACCATGAGCGAATACTTTAAAGACATTCCTACCAAACAACGCTCATACATACATACATACATACATACATACATACATACATACATACATGCATACATACGTTCCTGCCTACGTACACATAAACTCACTCTTGCTAGGACTATTACGAACTCTATCCTTAACTTCTTTATAATGTTTCTTAATGAATATTTAACTTCTACTAAATCATGTTGTTTTTTCCATTAATAAATTTCTATTTTAACATGCAAAATGTGTACGTTTATTCTTCCACAAATCCACACATTCCAATCCACAATTCCAATCTCCAACCTGCTGACAACCTTCTGATGATAGTGAATAATAGAAAGTTGTAGGGAGTTCGGCTATGACACAAGGCCGATTCAATAAACATTAATCATTTCCCTACTTCTTCAGCACTACAGCTTTAGCTAAAAACAGTTTACTAACAGCGTTCGTAACATGTCGATATTAAGCAACACGATATGGTTGGATTATATTCTGTCAGACAAAAATGCCACTGACTTATTTACAAAGTCTATCAGCAGAATAAAGTTAAACAATTTTTATTATTTCTTAAATGAAGCACAATCCTGATCTTTTAAATTGCCGCCCTTTCCGCCACTTTGTGATTAATATAATAGAAGAAAAGATTTTCTAGATACATATGCAAAACAATTGTAAGTACTTATATGTACCTTGTTTATATTTACCAACTCCCTAGAGGAAGTGATAAGGGAAGGGAAATATGGGGATGCCCATTCCTTCGATTGAGACGGATATCGGTGTTGGTTATAATCCAGAGGAATGACTGTTGCGAACACGCCCTCTCTAAATTTTTGACAAATCTTACAGACACACGCTGGGTTTCCTTCCTTTTATTATTCTTTGGCGAATAGCTGAAGCCTAAATAAGTAGAAAACGCACATACGTAAAATCGGATCCAAATCATTAAAAACAAATATCAATACAAAATATCAAGGCTTACGGCTATATCACGTTGAATGCGCCGGTTCTCTCTCGATCACCGAAGTTAAGCAGCATTGAGCCTGGTCAGTACTTAGATGGGTGACCGCTTGGGAATACCAGGTGCTGTAAGGCGTTTAGTGACGGATGTGCGTTGCGGTGCAGTGGATATCGGCTCGGAAAGAGAAATCGGTGAGCCGAGTTCGAATTCCAGTTGAATACTCTGCATTCACTTAAGCACTGGTACTCTTGGGAAAGGTATTAATCCGTCCCTTCCCTCCAGTTATGGGTTAAATAACAAAGATAGGACTTGGGGACACTGCCCTTAAAAACAAATCCCAATGAAACTTGATACTTGAAAAGGAAAAAATATTACTAGACACAAAACTCATATAGAAAAACAACAATAAATTGTTGAAAGAAAAATGTATTACCAGTAATAAATAAATAAAATGTAGTTGGCAATAAATGACCCACCGAGGTTGACATGCCACAAAACAACCAACAAAATACCCGAAATAAATGAAATGATTCTGGTTGCCGATTGGACAAAAAGCCAATTGACTTTTCAGGGACCAGAGTTTATGGTATATGGCGTAAAAAAATAGATTTTTGATTAGAGCTGATTACGTGATTAAATTACTTATTTATTCACGTATTTGGAGTCAGTCAGTCAGATGGCTACGAGCAGTCCACGGTCGCCAGGTCCGGGTGACCTGCATTTTCTTACCCTCTCACTTGCGTTTATTGATTCATCTTCTTCTTTACAACTGTCCGGCAACAAAAGAAAGAAACAAACCAAGATTTAATATACGACCGTTTACTCCTATCGTGTACGTATTAAAAACAGCAAATACATTCCTTCTTGAACTCAGCAAAAAAAGAACTTTTCGCACTTAAAAACAATTCTCATAAATAACAAAATAATTTTGTTATATTTTGATTAATACATTTCATTTTTATTGTTATAAAAAGAAATTGTTTTTATCCTTTGATGTTGTTCAATCTTCTGATCATTTTAAATGTTGGGGGCTCGGTTAGGTTTGTTACAAGGTCAATTTAACAAATGTGATGCATGCTCTTTACACCATCCCCAATTACTCCACAACTGAATTTGAATTTGAGTTTTGTTTAAAGGCATATCAATCTCTTAGATTATTTAATGCCAAAAATGTGAGGGTTTCAAGGTATTTTTTAATCTTCGATTATAGTGAGATGGTTGATTTAGTTAGATTTTGATGATTTTTTTAATTTCTTTTTTCTTTTATTTAATAAAACTGAAGATTTTCTAGTTTTGTAATCAAAAATATATTGCTGGTAATAATTTTTTCCTTCAAAAATGAATCATGGGAATTGTTTTCTTCAAAAAATGTGTTATGGTAATAATTTTTTATTTTAAATGTGTATATATTTCTATAAAAGTCTATTTTTATAATTTGATAGTGTTTTGACTCCAGTTTGGGGGTTAACTATTTGCCCATAGCTGGGACCCTAATAGGTACTACTACTCCGGGTCAGGGTGGACCTGGGAACAACAGCAATTAAGAAGTGGTTATATGCTCCTCACAACCTCCTAATCAGAGACCTTGCTGCTGAATGCAGTTTACCGTCATACCCAGGACCTCCATAACAATCAATAAATGTGACTGTTAATCTTCCATTTTTTCTCTTTTTTAAATAGTGACATTGGTGTTGCGTATTAGGATACATCCTCAACACGCTAAATGTTACTTATGGGAATTCTGCAATTAGCAGGATTTACTGGCTCTCTGAATTGAAGAGTTCTTGACGCTTTGATTCAGCATTGAAATTGAGTAAGAAAGAAAATGGATTCATACATTTCACAAGGATATGAAAAAGAACTCTACAAGCACACTAACCCCACTTTCTGAGCTCATAACACCAAAGCTACGAACATACCTATAGTTTCTATCAACATGAACATACCCCTTCAAAATAATAGTGAACTTGTTATAAGGATAGCATAAAAACAAATAAATTTTAATCATTTTACACCGAGCAAGGCCACGAAGACGCAATGTTTGAGTTTGAGTTTTAGTTTTGTTTAATGGCACATCTGTGGGTTATTTAATGCCAGAAAGGTAGGGTTTCAAAGATATTTTTAATGTTTGGTTATAGTGAGAAGGTTGATTTAGTCAGATTTTAATGAACTTTTTTTATTTTAGAAAAATAAAGATGTCGTTCTAGTTTTGTATTCAAAACGGTATTGCTGGTAATAATTTTTTTTCCTTAAAACATCTTATGGTAATAATTTTTTCCTTCAAAAATATATTGTTGGTAACATTTTTTATTAAAAAATGTATATGTTTCTATAAACGTCTATTTTTATAATTTCATAGTGTTTTGACAGCAGTTTGTGGATAAACTATTTGCCCATAGTTGGGACCCAAACAGGTGCTACCACTCCGGGTCGGGGTAGACCTGGGAACAACAGCAATAAGAGGTGGTCCCATGTTCCTCACAACCTCCCAATCAGAGGCCTTGCTGCAGGATGCAGTTTATTGTCATACTCAGGACCAGAAGACGCAATAAATTACTGGGAGTGCAAGAGAATGAGAAAATTTTAGTGAAGAGAAAGAACAATAAAAGGACACTTTCAGAAAGAAAAAAAATTCCCAGAAGATGGCGACTGGCGCCTGCATTTAAAGATTTGGAGCTTGTAAGTGGCAGAAAATCAAGAAATTAGAAGGGAAGTTCCAGAAGCAAGAATTGCGAGAAAATAAATTATTAGAATAGAATATATAATTGTGCTTAGCAAGTTCAAAAGTAAAACCGTTAATTGCCAATTAAGTAGCACGCTTAAATTCCTGCGGTCAAAACATCAAGAAGAATGCTCATCAGAACAATTGCCATGGAAAATATTTCTAGAAAAACAGAAAGCTATATCAGTAACAAATTTACTGAGACCCTTTGAATTTTTTCAAGAATTTCGAGGTATATAGTAAGAGCATCAGACTAAATATGGCAACAATATTCAATGCACAGACAATTTTAGTTATTTTTTAGATATTAGTCCAAGAAAGTTTTTTTTATTTTTATTTTTTTAAATTTGATCAAATCATTTTTGTAATAAGTATGGAAATCAGTTATAAACATTTGCATGATTTTCAAATAATTCTAGAAAATTTCTTTTCATATAAAGAGGAGACTCGAGGCAACGGAGACGGGGTTGGTTCTAATGATGGATGTTGAGAATACCTTGGACAAAACATATAAGTTTAAAGAAAAATGGGAACAAAATGGACAATTATATTTAAAACTAACAGTATAGCCCGGCGTTGCTCGGGTGTAATGAAAGCTTTAAAACTAATCCATGGTCCTCATACAGACATACAGGCAGATAAACAGACACACACACAAACATATTGCCATATATATATATATATATATATATATATATATATATATATATATATTTTCGATTTTCTGCACTATTGTACGAACTGCAACCTTGACACTTCTGAATATCGTTTCTTATGTCTTTGTCTATGAGTGTATCAAATTTGATTAAAATCGGACCTCTCCTTCTATAACTCGATTTTTTCGATTATCAATTTTCGATATTTATCGGGGGTCCTCGACACAAAACCTAGCTAAGAACACTCGCAGACGCTTATAGTACAACTGTGTAAATTTTCAAGAAAATCGGTTCATTCCGTTTCGGAATCTATAGGTAACGGACACGCACACAGACACAGACACACACACACACACAGACACACACACACACACACAGAGACAAACTTCCATTTATAATATTTTTAATCGTATCATCCCGAGCAAGGCGGTAATGCCACTGATGTGCAGGGGGCTACATGAGAATAAAAAGATTAATTAGAAGAGAGTGAAGAGGAAGACAAACCAGTTAGAAAGGAAGCAATAGAAGGATGGGAATACAGGTGTTATGACAGTTGCAAGGGGTGGTGAAAGAACTAGAGTCAAGTGGTTAATAGATGAGTATTTAAATTCCTGGAGGTGGTAGCCGTCAGGAAAGCAAGAATATGGATGCGAGTTCCACAGGCGGGAAGTGCGAGAGAAGAAGCTGAAGGAGTAGAATTGTCGTCTGCATTTGGCTAACCTAACTGTGAAGTTTAGATTAGATTTAGATTAGATAAGAAAGAGAATTTAAATTTCTAGAACATATAATGAGGAAATATAACTTGTAATATTTCATACAGAACAAAATGAAGGCAGGAGGGGAACAAAGAACATAATAAACTATTATTTGTAGAGTTTTGTGCAAATGGATGGTAGAACAGGGAGCAGAAGCAGTAGATTGTAAAAAGTTATTGTTAAGTGCTATGAGAGAAAAGATATTGTGGAGAGCCATGCTCACTGACATCCTGATCTAGTACAGGACATAGAATTAGTTAAGATGTAATAATAATTGTTTAAATAATAAAACTGATTGGTGATCTCGGATCTATATATTTTTTCAAGATTAACCAAGCGTTCAGATTCCTGATTTTGAATTGACAATGAAGCATTCTAAAACTCGAATTTTGAAAGGAAACAAATTCGTGTGAGAAATTCAGCAATTTCATTTGATTCAAAGTGATTAAAAGCAACTTGTGTCAACCTTTTTGAAGAAATTCCATTTCTACGAAAATAGTGGTTAATATTTTTGTTTTTTGGTTAATATTTTTGTTTTCCTGTATCAATAACTCATACTTTGTTTTTTTTTTTTTTCAGGTAAGTGGAAACTTTGATATCAATCTATCAAAAACTTCCGATTGGCATACAAACTCGTAATATGCGACGATTGTTTTGCATAATGGAAATCGATTGCCTGACAAATATCAGGTAAGATGAAAATACGAACATTTCTCTTGATAATATCTTTTTTACAGTTTTGTTTCAAGAAAATTATTTTTGCAGTTTTTCGAACGACCGAATCCAAGAAGCCGCATCTCCTTTAAAAAAAATGTATTTATATTTTAGCGTAAAATAATTTTTAGTTTTATTGTGAAATCAATTATGAATTTTTTTTTTTTGGTTGAATAAGGTCGTTACTGTCTTTGTGTGTTCAATAAAGGCATTTACATCCGACAAGATAGGATAGAAACCAGTAGCTAGCTTTTAAATTAGTAGCTTTTAAATTCAATCTGCAAGAGATACAGTTCCTACTTACTGTATGTACTCGATTATAGTGCGCGTTTTTATGATCACCTTTCAGTGCAGAAATTAGGGGACCACACTATAGACAGGTAATTTTTTTTTTGAGTGGTCAAAATCATTTTCGGTGACAGATTGCGCAATACATGGCTAAATTTGTTTTTGTTTTTTGTTTTTTTCTGGAGGAGTTAAAATGCATGCAAAATATATTCAGAGATCACACATTAAATGAAATCGACTTATACACGAGTATCAGGTACAAAAATTTAAATAGTATTCTAATAGAAGACGGAAAGTGCGACACAGAGATCCGAAGGCGAATCGGCATGGCGAAGGAAGCATTCCAGAAGTTGAGTAAAGTTTTAAGAAACCGGACAATTTCGCTAAAACAAAGAAAAGAGTACTGGATTGCTATGTGATGTCAGTTCTTCAATATGGCAGTGAATACTGGACAATATCATCAAAGATGAAGAAAAAACTTGAATGTGCTTCTACAGAAGGATACTGCGGATATCTTGGGTTGAGCATGTGAGCAATGAAGCGGTTTTGTGAAATGATGGAGACGAAAAGGAAATTAATACTGAGCATCAAGAAAAGACAGCTAAAGTTCCTGGGACATGCAATGAGGAAGGAGGGTTTTGAGAATCTGATGCTAACAGGCCAGATAAAGGGGAAATGAGATAGGGGAAAGCAGCGGATAGCATATTTGAAGGACCTAATCAGCTGGATGATGGAATGAGAGTTGCATGGTGTAACAGGAGAACTAAGAACCACCATGGATAGGGGGACTTGGAAAGCCATGATCGCCTACGTCCTGAAAGAACAAGGCACATAGAAGAAGAAGATATAAGTATTCCTCGATATAATCCTCGCAGCTGACATAAACTGCTGCAACATGTAATTCAGAAAAGTAAAGTGAGTTTTTTTTTTATTTACTCACTTGGGTATCAAATTTCTTGACTTCTTTCAATTTTAATCTTTGCAATAGTTAATTGATCATATTCTTACTAAAATGAGATCCTTTTATTTCTGTCTATAAATATTTCCGCCATTTTAAACTCCTTTATTATAAATAGATTATTATTTATTTCAGATATAGTTATTATTTTAATCTTTGCGTATTCATCGTCTATGTATGATCAATTCGGAATCTGATGCAGATATATCGAAAAAAAATACTCGTTTGATATCAATCAAATACCTTTCACTAACTAAAAATAGGTTTATCTTTCAAGAACTTACACACTGCTTGCAAAAGCAGAATTAATGATGTAATGAATATGAGATGTAATGAATATGCATACACCTTGGTTCCCCCTCACAGTAATATGAATTGGCTGCCATAAATACAGGTTAAGGTGAGGACGGATATAGGTCTATGGCTATAGGTCCATGTCCATCAGAATGCCTACAGACTATGCCTATTGCATAAGTCTATGTCTCAGCATACTGCATATGTCTACAATGAGTACCATTCCATTACGGGTACTTGCTAGAGTGTCCTACCCGGTTACATTTGCCAAAACCGCGTAGCTACTTCAAATAATATATATATCCCTTTCCGGGACATATCAAGCAAAATTATTGAAAATTACTGATAGATTAGGTGGAAATACTTAAAATGAATATACATTCTGCATACACTCAATCTGCAAAAGACATCCTTGTTCGCATATAAGAAAAGCAATAAAACCTTGTACTTTGTTAGTAATTTCAATTAAACATGTAAAAGAATGATTACTGTTCAAAAAGGTTTATATATGTAACTCTATTCCACATACTATCCACCTACTTTTGGGGCCATCCTTATATATATATATATATATACACCATTCAATTTAAAATAAACCACATCACTTGACCACACACAAAAAGTGTCGAAACAAAATAGCTACTTTTGTAATGATATTATAACATATCCATGTTATAATTTCTGAATAAATATTATTAGCTCTACTTTGTATTGAGCACTTTTTTAAGAATAGTGTTTTTTTCTTTGGACAAGGAATATTATTCCATCCGTACGTACCCTATACTCGGATATATATATATATATATATATATATATATAGAGAGAGAGAGAGAGAGAGAGAGAGAGAGAGAGAGAGAGATCCAAATGTAGGTGGACAATATGTGAAATAGTGTTGGGTATCGGTTATATTATTACAATGGTGTTCATGTTTTTCAACAAGATGGCTCCCCTCCACATTATTCAAGAGAAGTCCGTGAATATCTTGATGATCGATTTCCTGAGAAATGGATTAGCCGAAGAGGTCCAATTGATTGGCCAGCGCGTTTACCTGAATTGACCCAAATGGGGAGTACCAAAGGACAAATTTTATAGCCGAAAACCAAGAAGAGTTGGTGATTTGAAAAAAAATGACGTCAGAGATGCAATTCAAGAAATTAATACGCAAAGAGATTCATGCGAAAATGTTTGACGAAGAACGGAAGGTAGACCTCAACGCTGTGTAAATTCTGATTGACAACAGTTTGTTTAGTTGCATTGATAAAATGTAAGTACATTATTGTACATAATAAAATTCAATTGTCAATGTAATAATTGTGTTAGTAAATATAATTGCATGTGTAATCTGAAATTAAATGATATCATTTACTGTCTACATACTTTAGAACCACCCTGTATATATATATATTTAATAGACCGTTTAATTTCTGGAATAAAAAGACAACAAAATGACAACAATATTGGCAATAAAATTTACTATTTGCACTATTTACATTGTTCGAGCTGTTGTCCTCATCTTTATTGCCATCTTCACGAGGTTTCGGGCGTTATATGCTCCGACCTAATTCAGGTGTACGGAATTTCGAACAGAACCCTTTTCTTTTGTCCACCGGATTATATTGTTCTACTTCCAGGCGCCATGTCTCTTCCATATCTTGGTATCAGTTATCTCCTTTTTAACTCAACTCTCCAAGATTCTGTTCACCTCCGCTGTAGCCAGGTATTGAACTCACAACACTTTGAGACAAGTCACTTTTATCCACTTGGCCATGTGTCCTTGAGGAAATCAGTATATGCATTTTGTTTTACTTATAAACATAATGTCTCAGTAAGGATTTTTACCAGAGCTCATATACCCTTTTTCGAGAAAGAATCCAGTACAACTGTTGGATAGAAGAAAAACTGCAATCCGTTATTCCGATCTCACTCAGAGAGTCGGGGCTTTCTTTAACAGAATTACTGACGAAGAAGACCGAAAAAGTATCCAGCAGAATCTGAATAAATCCTTCAGACAGGCATTCGATACAGTCAAGTCCCGTCAAGTATGAAAATTGAACAGACTAAAAGATAAGGAGGTTACACGCGAGGTCCAGCACACCCAACTGAAGGCAGTCATCAAGATCAGTCAACATCAACTGAGTTCCCGCTGAACAAGGGTCTCAACATTGCAACAACTTTCAGGCAGATACCATACTTGGACATGTTTTAATCGTTTCATCCCAAGCAATGCGGTACTGCCACTGATGCGCAGGGGGCTACATAAGAGTAAAAGTTTAGACAGAAGAAAAGTGAAGAGAAAGACGGACCAGTTACAGGGGGTGTCAGAGAAAGAGCAAGAGAAGGACGGAAACACAGATGTGAAGACAGTTCCGAGGGTAAAGAGAAAGGAAAATATATACAGGGTTGATGTACAAAGAACTGGAGTCAAGTGGATGTGTATTGACATTGCATTTAAATTCCTGGTGGTTGTAGCCGTCAGGAAAGTAAGTATATGGAAGGGGGTTCCACAGGCGGGAAATGCGAGAAAAGAAGCTGCTGGAGTAGAATTGTCGGCTGTATTTGGTTGATCTAGCAGGAAATGGGTGGGACTTTGTTGCCAGTCTGGTTGCACGAGTAAATTCTTGTGGCGGGGTTGACTTGCCCGAATCGAGGAAATAACCTTAAACATTTCCCAAGGCTCGGACAAATGAGCTAAAATGGAAGATACTAGAGAAAGCAAAGCTGCCCAAATCAAGCGTCACAAAACTGGAGTGACTAGCACTGTAAACCCTATAGGTGAATCACAGCATTATCATACTACCAGCTGACAAAGATAATGTGACTATAGTAATGGACAAAACGAAATATACAGAAAACTTGAAAATCTCTTTAGAAATTGCAGCTATAGTAAAAATAAAAAAAGATCCAATAACGAAAGTAGAATAAAAACTGTCACAAGTCCTAATCGAGAAGACCAATTCCCATCTAAGACATACAGGCAGTTGTCACAACGTTACAGCAAGCTACCTCCCATATAGAGTCTCCCGCACAGGCCGATTGTTAGCTTCCAAGGCTCTGTCTGCTTCCTTGTGGATATAATTGACCCATTAATAGGAAAGTCGCATCATTCGAAACTCCACTCACTTTGTGAAAATAAAGATACTTCCATCCAAACCAACGAGGTTGTGAGCCTGGGCGAGATAAGTTTGTTCAGCAAGGCACTATCGGTAGTCAGGGACAGTCTGGCCTTCAGACTCATCTCTAGGAAAACATACCATTATACCAATAGATAACCTGATGGAGATGCTGACTTTTTGTGTACAAACAACACATTTTAGAATTAATATCAGACATATATCAACTTGATGAAGATTTAGGTATAGGCATCACCAATAGCTAACATATACATGGAATACTTTGGGAAAATGGTATTAGAATCCACATCACTAAAGCTAACTCTATGACTAAGTTTCGGAAATGATACCTTAATACTCAGCTACTACTAGACCTTGTGAACTCAATAATATCATCAATATAATTCACAAAAGAGAGAGAAAACAACAATGAACCAATATCTCAAACAGACCATGGGTTCAAGGCATCCGTATACTGCAAGCCAACATTCACCGGGCAATGCCTCAAGTTTACCTCTCACCACCCATGTAGTGTAAAGAAGGGAATTGTCCGCTGCCTCCAACATCGAGCAAAAGTCAGAAGTGGTGACCTATAGGTTTATGAACAAGAAATGGTCAGTATAAGCAGTATCCTACAATGTAACAGTTACATTGATCTTATAACAGCAGCTCTGACAAACTGGGATAAAAGGGTGCAAAAGGAGAACAACGCTTAAAAACAGCCTTGCCTATCCTATGTGAAGAGATTATCGGAAATAATATAACTTCATATAACTTCACACTTTTTTCAAGTTGTAAGGAACAATTTTTAAACAATTTTCTGTATTTATCTTTTAGACAATTTTTTTTAATGTCCAGAATCATTATAAACTAAATTCAGCAGGAAAATAAGTCTTGTTTCCTTGAATATTGTTTTTTTTTTGGTTTTTGTTTTTGTTTTTTTGCCTAAGAGACGTTTTGTATACATATATACAGGGTACAGTAGAAATATCTCCTGCACAATGGTAAAACAGTAGCTTCAGGACGACCCTCAAAAGGGGTTCAACACTTCGCAGACACTTCTTTCGATTAAGACGTCGCGTGGAAGAGAAAAGATTAAGTACCGTGTGTAGGCCATCGTATGCAGCTGTGGTAAGAGATATAAATGGGAAACAGGCCGCACACTTAAGATAAGATTGCAAGAACACCGTAAAGACGCAACATGAAAGGAAATAGAAAAATCAGGCGTGGTTGACCACATATGGAGCAAAATGGGATATCACTGACCCCCATTGGATAAGGTTAAAAACAGAGAACATCACTAGAAAATAAGGAAACTTAAGAAATCAGCACATAAGCTAGGCCACAAAAATCTCCTAAGCCGGCCAAGCAGAGGCATGAATACAATGAATACACATGGTCCAGTGGTTAAAATCCAGTGACTTGACCTCCAAATGTAGAAAGTTAAATTAAAAGAGACATAACTGACTCTGAGATAGCTGGAACTTGAACATTCTATTCCAGTAGACGAAATAAAGCGTTTCGGTTCGAAAGCAACCTGAAGAAAACCGGAGAGTACAAAGGTCGAGACGTCGTAAATATGGCAACAAAGATTACGAAAAGAACCCGAACAATGTAAATAATTACAATACTTCATCTCAGAAATATAATGAAAGATTGGTTATGTTTATTATATACAAGTGAACCCGTGCAGTTAAAAGTGACAAAGTATTTATATCGATATACCCTCTAAAATGACGGCAACACACACACACGCACATATATATATTGATGTACCCACTATTGAGTCTCTTACATTCAGACATAAGAAAAAACAAACATAATAATTACCCGCACCCGAGCGTGACAGGAGGAATATATATATATATAGTAGCTACTCTAGCATCTACGCGTTGTTCAGTCAGTAATAAATTAGAAGACTAACTACGGGCATATGAATGCATGATATATCACACGCTAAGAATCCGCCTCCTTCTACGGAGCGCCCACAGCTCAGAGGTAGAATCACCGAATGGCGCCAGTTCGATCGCGTTTCAATATTGGCTAAAAAGCAATTGGATGTCTAACCGTACTGATGAGCTGCGAAACAGATCTGTCTGTGGATGACTATATATATATATATATATATATATATATGTGTGTGTGTGTGTGTGTGTGTGTGTACTGTGCGACAGAAATCACCCATAATAGTAAGACAATGATGTCTTCAATTAACTACTGTTTTACCACTGTGCAGGAGATATTTCTACTGTACCCTGTATATGTGTATACGAAACGTCTCTTAGGCAAAAAAAACAAAAAACAAAAAAAAAACAGTATTCAAGGAAACAAGACTTATTTTCCTGCTGAATTTAGTTTATAGTGATTCTGGACATTAAAAAAATTGTGTAAATGATAAATACAGAAAAATTGTTTAAAAGTTGTTCCTAACAACTTGAAAAAAGTATGAAAAATGTCCATTACTCAGAATTGATGATGTGTAGGACATTAGTCTTAATTGTTTCCTTTTCTGATATTAGCATTGATATTAAAAAAAAAACAAAAGAAAACAGAATGACAAGGTTTTATCGAGATTCACTCAGTTGTGTTTGACTTGATGAACTTTGGCTCAACTACTTTCAGTTCAGTACCTACACCCACTTATTTGTCGTTATATTTTGTAAAATATTCCTAGTTATTGTTGCCCCTGTATATATATATATATATATATATATATATATATATATATACTAGCAGTATAGCTCGGCGTTGCTCGAGTGTAATGAAAGCTTTAAAACTAATCCATGGTCCTGGAGCTCAGACTCTTTGGACGTTGGCACGAAAGACTAAAAAGCAATAGTTGTTTCCAGTTAAAGAGAAACTGTAGACTGAAAGAAAAATGAATGAATGTAAGTCACATTTTGATTTCCTGGTATCGATATCAAATAAGTTTTTTTCGTCGTAAACTGAATTTTGAAGGCTAAATAAGTCCTCTGAGTAAATGCTATCATTGTTGAGACTAAGAATGACAATTATACCTACTTAGAGCTAAACCCGAAGCTAAAACTAAAATAAAAGGGCTGAAAAAATACAGACATACAGGCAGATAAACAGACACACACACAAACTTCTTGCCTTTTATATATATATATATATATTATCGATTTTCTGCACTAATGTAAGAACTGCAACCTTGAAACTTCTGAATATCGTTTCTTATGTCTTTGTCTATGAGTGTATCAAATTTGATTAAAATCAGACCACTCCTTCTATAACCCGATTTTTCGATTATCGATTTTCGATTTTTATCGGGGGTACCTCGACACAAAACCTAGCTAAGAACACTCGCAGATGCTTATAGTACAACTGTGTAAATTTTCAAAAAAATCGGTTCAGCCGTTTCAGAGTAACAGGCACACATACATACACAGACACACACACACACACACAGAGACAAAGTTCCATTTATAAATAAATAAGTTTAGATTTATATATATATATATATATATATATATATATATATATAATGCTGTGAAGAAAATACAATAAGAAATGTACTGTTTCTTACGGTTTATTTTTAATTTTACAGTGCTCAGTACAAAAGTAAAGCTCGATATAAAATTAAATATATATATATATATATATATATATATATATATATATATTAATCATTTCACCCCAAGCAAGGCATTCCACTGCCACTATTTGCGCTTGGGGTTACATAGGGGAAGGTAAATAGAAAGAGTGGTTAGATATAGGAAATGTCAGAAGGGAAGTGATAGATAGATGGGTGGGTCGGAAGAGTGAAAGAATAGGAAGTGAGTTAGTTTGTTAGGAGGTGTCTATTGACCTTACATTTAAACTCCTGAATATTGTAGCCGTCGGGGAAGCAGTCATGTGGAAGGGAATTCCACAGTCGGGAAGTGCGAGAAAAGAAACTATTGGAGTAGAAATTGCGGTTGCATTGTATCGGTTTCGCTGTAAAAGGGTGGGATCTAGTTGCTAATCTAGTATCTCGTGCAAATTCGAACCTAGGGGGCACCAGCGATCTAAGTTCATCGGAGCAGAAGCCGTAAAATATTTATAGAAGAGACACAGGGAAGCCACGTCGCGCCGCTGAGAGAAAGACTGCAGGCGGTCTGCTAAGTCGGTATCGATCACATTACAGAACCTCCGCTGTACATTGTCGAGAAGCCCAAGGAGAATAGCAGGGGCACCCGACCAGATATAGCAACAGTATTCAATGCACGGGCGTATGGTAGATTTATAAATGTGAAGGATAGATTCAGACGGAAAAAACCTCCGGATCCCTGCACAGAGAACCGATTTTCATAGCAGCGGATGAAAGGTCCGCTGAAAATGTGAGACCAAGGAGGCGTAGTGTTTTACTCTCTGGGAGGCAAGCCTGGTCCATGCTAATAGGAGGTATGTGCGATTGTCTATGATGATTAATTGATAGTAGCTTCGTTTTAGAAGCATTAAAATTTACGAGCCGTTTCTGACCCCAGTCCACTCCGGATATATAAAAGGAAATGGTGCAAAACTTGATACCCTTTTAGCACGGACACGTTAAAATAAATATCACCCTGTAATTTGAGAACGTAACCAGAAGCTATTTATACCTTGCAAGTCAAAAAAACCTCTCACTTTTGAAAAAATAATTTTTTTCTGTTAGTCACCCCAAAAATGATGATCACTTGAAGAAATTTTGTGACGCGATAATGTTAAATTAATTAGATTACAATATATATATATATATATATATATATGGGGGGGGGGGGGGGGAGGGAGTTAACGACATATATTTTTGTTATCAAGAACAATATTGAGGACGAAAGATATCTTCACTTCTATGCTGCCTTTAAAGTCGCTGATTGTTATAAGTCTGTCAGTTAAGTCCCATACGTTATACTGTTATGGTGCCTTTCTATGTGGAATGAACTTATTCCTCCTGCTATGAATAATGACCGTAGTCCGGGGACACAGTCTAGAGACAGTCGAAATGCAGTGTAACAATACCGTTCGAACTTACACTTCTCTCTGCTGATTACTAACACGTATTATTGTATATATTCTTCTCTTATTCTAATACACTGTTTGAACCTACCTGCCTGTTTCTGTTTTTTTTTCTTTCTGTCGTAACAGGCCATAACAACTTGACGACGAATATTTCGCCACAACAACTCTACAACAGATACACGCTTGGGTGATCATGTCTCTTTCAATTCATGACTTACTTGGCAGATGATTTTCCCGTACTAGGTTGCCATTATTTTCTGCGGTAGACTGGTTCCTAACCAAAGCCATAGAACCCAATTTGCCCTGCTATTCAACCCATAGCTGGAGAGAGAAGAGATAGATTAAAACCATTCCCAAGGATATTTTCGCATAAGTGAATGTGTAGCGTAGAGAGCTGGTTAATGTTTCTTTGATTCGGTCTTGTGTTAGATTTAACCGAACTCCCTACAATTTACAAGTTTTATGCATAGTTATAATCATCAGAAGGTTTTCATCAGAAGGTGGGTTGTCGGCAGGTTGGAAAATGTGGAATTGTGTGGAATAGCATAAAAAGAATAAAATATACATTTTGCATTTTAAAAAAATTATTAAAGGGAAGGACTAACATAATTTGTCGGGGTTAATATACAATTAGAAACATTAATAAGAAGTTAAGGGTAGAGTTCGTAATAAAATGTTCGTTGTATTAAGTGTTGAAAGAAATAATGGAGAAAGAGAACAAAGTGCGACCTGACCTTATCTCCGGGTCGATTTGAAGTGGGTTACATTTTAGTTCTTTCGTCCCTCGGCTCCCATCTGTGTATCTGACGCTGCGTAAACATTTATATGTTCTTTTGAATTTCACACTGGATCACCAAGTCCTTCCAAGTCTTACAAGTTGCTCTCATTGGTCAAAAATCATTTTAACACCTACTTGCGAAGTCTGGTTTCGACATTTTCGTTAAGCAGATGGTCAATCTTTTTTCTATTTGGGAAAACCAGGATTTCACACGACATTGTGAATTTTTGTAAAAGTGAAGAAGAAGGTTGATTTTAATTAATTTCTTATCCGTTACAAATGCAGCAAATTCAACTGGAATTCGAACTCGTCTTTTCCGATTTCTCATTCGGGGCCATTGTGGTATAATGGTTATGAGTACTGGAGTATAATAATAATAATAATAATAATAATAATAATAATAATGACATTCCATTGCCCAAGCAGCCTGTACTAGTGTTGATGGAATTTCACCCTTGATAAATTTTAGCACTCTTGCCGGGATCCTCTTTCGATACAAAGTTTTGTTAACATTGACAAAGCCTATTCTTAATTTCTATATTCCCTTTTAAATTCGCTGATATTTTTTCCGATCAGAAATAAATGTCTCTAACTAAATGTTCCTGTAAAATAAATTGTATAAATGACTGTCTCGAATGCGTAAATATAGCCAGTGGTTTCATTCTGAATGTCTTTCACGGAGACGTAATTACTTGACAGCGGGCAAAGATCTTTCTTGTTCGTTTTTGATAACTGAGAAGATATTGTTTCAACTGAGTGATATTTTAATAAGATTTTTTTAAAACTGCTAACAAATATATTTGCTTCGTTTTTCGTTGCTTTTATTTTTGCCACAATCGCAGCCTCCAACCTCACATGTGTGTTTCATCAATACAGATTTTTATTATCATTTTACCTGACATTGTATAAGATTGCATCGTTGTGATAGCGAACTATATAAAATGTAACATGGTCGGAAGAAGACTGGTGGGGTTGATGTCACTTGATCACAAAGAATCTAATCATATTCTCTTGTATCCAATGCTTGAAATGATGTCAGTGACAGAACTTTTACCAATGATATTGTAGCTATAGGGGAGATGGTTAATGTTTCTTTGTTTCAGCCTTGTGTCAGACATAACCAAACTCCCTACAGCTTACAAGTTTTATGCAGAATTATCATCATCAGAATCATCATCATCAGAATTATCAGAAGGTTTTCATCGGTTATCAGAAGGTTGGTTGCAGGTTGGAATGTGTGCAATAGTGTGGAATAGTGTAAGAATAAAATATACGTTTTTCATGTTTAAATAGACACTTACTAAAAGGAAAGGAATAACACAAGTTGTAGAAGTTAATTAGAAATATTATTAAGAAGTTAAGAGTAGAGTTCGTGTTCACTGATAAAGTTAGGGTATCAAGATTTGTAGAAAGTGTTCGTAGTAGTAATGGTTGAAAGTGTTTATGCGTACGTACGTATGTATGCATGTATTCAGTAGGAATGTCTTTGGATAGAGAAGAAGTAGAAATAATCAGTACACGAGAAATAAGGAGAAAGAGAACAATGTGCGACCTGACCTTATCTTGGGGTCGATTTGAAGTTGAAGTTACATTTTAGTTTTGTCTTTCTCGATGCTTCCATCTGAGTCTCTCTGACTGACTGACGCTGATGAAGTCCTTTCATTGTAATCTAGATTTTTCGCACTTACTCGAAGTCTTTTTTGGTCTTGCAAGTCGCTTCCATTGGTCAAAAATTCATTTTAACACCTACTTGCGAAATCTGGTTTTGACTTTTTCTTTAAGAACATGGTCATTCTTTTTTTCTATTTGGGAAAAAGCATTGATTTCACACGTCATTGTTATGTTTTGTAAAATTGAAGAAGGTTGGTTTTAATTCTTAATTTCTTATCCACTACAACATAATTAGATGCGTATCCATCATTTTTAGCTATTCAGTATTCTCTAAACATTTCTGGTAAGGATGGTTGAGTTTATGGGTTGTTTAATATCATCAGTTTTATATGTGATAGCCATTGAGGATTGAACTCATTCCTTGGCGGTAATGGCCAATAAGACTAGCCTCTCTAACCATTATCCCACTCTGATGTTTGACTGAAAGCACTCGCATAGAAA